>VDFB02193867.1:525512188-525988988 GCA_007258455.2 Sequoia sempervirens
GCATCACGTTCCATAATGAATTCCTTGGTGAAGTCGAGTGGCCGAATCTTGGAGTTGTACACATAAGCGTCCTTGATTTCTCAAATGTTGTATTGGCCCGGACTGGATTCCAATGAAAAAAATCCTTCTTCAATAGAGTGGTGAGGGGTGTTGATATACGCCCATAATTATTCACAAATATTCTATAGTACCCTATCAATCCCAAGAAATCCCTCAGTTTCTTAATGGTTTTTGGAATAGGTCATTCCATGATAGCCTTAATTTTGTTAGGGTCCACCTTTACTCCTTCATGTGAAACTATGTGTCCCAAATACTCCACCTCTGTAAGACCAAAAGCACACTTGGATGGCTTAGCATAGAGTTTATGATCTTCAAGTATTTGTAATGCTTGGTCTACATGTTGCAAATGTTCTTCCCAAGTCTTGTTGTAAATCAATATATCATCAAAGAATACTAACACAAACTTTCTCAAGAACTTCTTAAAAATGCAATTCATCAAACTTTGGAATGTAGATGGTGCATTGGTAAGACCAAATGGCATCACCAAAAATTCATAATGACCATCATGAGTCTGAAATGATGTCTTACAACTATCTTCCTCCTTAATCCGAATTTGGTGATAACCAGATCTAAGATCTAATTTGGTAAAAAACACAGCTCCATTTAATTCATCTAGCAAATCGTCAATGACTGAAATTGGAAACTTATCTTTAATGGTGTACATGTTGAGCACTCTATAATCTGGACACATGTGCCAAGTATCATCCTTCTTATGTACCATCACCATCGGCGAGGAATAAGCACTTTGGCTATGCCTGATGATTCCTGCCTCTAGCATCTCTTCAACAATTTTTTCTATCTCACTCTTTTGTATGTGTTGATACCTATAAGGCTTGATGTTCGGTGGTTGGCTCCCTAGGACTAACTAGATGGCATGATCATGATCCCTCTTAGGAGGAATTCCTTTAGGCATATCTCCAAGAACAACTGAGTGACGATCAATTATAGCTTGCAAATCTGGATGAGTAGGAGTAATAGATTGAGAGACTACTAATGAACATAGTTGGGCCACAAATCCATCCACTCCTTTCTTAAGCAACTTTTGCATTTGATGAGAGCTTACCATTTGTGGAGATTTTTCCTTCAACCCCCTTAGCTCTACTAGCCTTCCTTCTGATTGAAATCCTCATGAATAGTTCTTGGAAGTTCATCTCAATTGTTCCTAATGTAGTAAGCCATTGTACTCCCAAAACAATATCTGCTGCACCCATGGATATCATACATTAGAATTATCAAGTTGATAATCTCCATGGATAATTTAATGCTATGACACTTCCTAACAACTAAGCGTACCACCATGCAATCAAGACTTGAAACTCTAGAGCTAGATATATGAAACAATTTAGGCGAGTATTAGCTAACTTTTGTTGATGAAATTATGAGTACTACATTCGATCAACTTGTTATACCAGCTTCTTTAGGAACCCCACCACCTTGAGAGTTTGTGGAGCACGAAACCTGAGAGTGCATGACAAGAATGATTGGTTGAGAATCATGTGATTCCTCATTTGACTCCCTTTCATCTTCTAGTATGGGTTCCTCCTCTTCTTCCTCATTAGGACCTTCAATATAAAACAATTTCTTTTCACTACATTTATGTCCTTGACTATTTTGCTATCACAATTGAAACACAAGCCTTTTGCTCTTTTCTCCTCAATTTGTTGTGGAGTCAACTTAGTAGGTTGTGTTGAATATCCTTTCTCTCTTGTCACATTAGCCCCTTGCTTCTTAGGAATCAAATATTTCTCCTCTACCTGCGTGCTAAGATAAAAGACTCATTTATGGAACTAGGGCTAAACATGCGTACCTCATGTTGAATGTGATCCTTGAGACCACCCAAGAATAAGTCATTCAATTTTTCCTCCGTAATTGAATCCACCCTTAAAGATAGATTTTGGAATTGCTGAATATAATCCTTAACTGATCCTATTTGTTGAAGTTTAGCTAGTTAGCTGAAGAAGTTGTCTGTGACGCTCTTGCTATAATGTGCTTGGAGTTCCTCTGTAAAAATTGACCATGAAGCAGTGAGCCTTTTTACCTCAATGAGTGCAAAAACGATACCAAATGAATTGATCTGGTTCTAAATATAAGGAAGCCATCGTGACCTTTTGTCCATTTGGGATTTGGTGTACTTCAAAAAAATTCTCCATTTGGTTTATCCATGTTAGAGGATCCTTACCATCGAACTTGTGCATATCCACCTTTGGAAATAAATTCCTAGATCCCATAGGAGTACTAAAGCTTGTGTTGGTAGTAGCTGACCTAGAATTTTCACCTTGGCTGCTTGAGAACTCCTTTCTTTATTCAGCTATGTAGGTGCTTAACATGTTTCGCATGTCCGACATATCTCCTCTTAGGTCAAACATATCCATCTTAATTGAGGAAATTTATTCATTGACCTTATTTATTTCTTCATTATGAGTAATATCCTTGATTGTTTCACCATCCTTATCAGGAGTCTTCCCTGGAGTGACAACATTCTTTTTACCCCTTGTTGCAGGCCCTATCATGATGGAAACCACTAATATTGAAATAAATCACACAAATGAAACTTAAATTCTCTAAAAATTTTACTGTAATCTCCTTTTGTATGTCTTCAAAAACCCAATAAAAATTAGACTCCAATTCAACAATATGTGCGAGATATGTAGATTCCAAAAAAAATAGTGTAGAAACCCTAATTCTGCAATAATTCGCTTAATTCTATTCCAATTATTCTGAAATATGGACTGTAGCTTCTTCAATATGTTTTTCAAAAACCCTTTAAAAATTAGAAAAAAATTCAACAAAATCTGAAAGATATGCTCTTCCCAAAATCGCCTCCAAAATTGAGAAAAACCTTGCCTCTATGGTGCCAAGATCATGCTCTGATACCACTTGTTATGAAATAACTTGCACAATAGAAGAATATGATATGAAATATGCTGCAAATACTTGATAATAACTGAGAATAACAAGCCACTTTCAGGGGGAAAACCTCCAAATATCTCTAATGAGAACACACTTCACAACTTGATGATGAAATAAGATTCACAACCTCCTATATATACCTATTTATGCCAAGGATATCACCTAGGCCGACTTAGACACACCTATATAAGACTTAGGCCGACCTAAAAAACTAAATAACAATATACTAATGATAATATGACTTAATAGAGAGTTAAGATAGCCACAGGTCGACTATTCATAACCCGATGTACAATATTATTAAGGGCGTAGCACCCACTCTCACCCACCCTCTTCCACTCTCTCCCACTCTCTCCCTCCCTCTCTCCCACTCTCTCCCACTCTCTACAACTCTCTCCAACTCTGTCCCACTCTATCCCACTCCTCCAACTCCCTCCCACTCTCTCTGTCCCTCTCCCACCCTCTCCCACACTCTCTCTCCCTCTCTCCCACTCTCCCACTCTCTCCAACTCTCTCCCACTCTCTCCAACTCTCTCCCGTGCTCTCCCTCCCTCTCTCCCACTCTCTCCCACTCTCTCCCCTATACCCTTATAACCCTCTACCCTAAACCCTTAACCCTTACCCTAAACCCTAAACCCTTTAACCTGTAACCTAAATCCTTAACCCTTAACCCTTAAACCCTCTACCGTACACCCTAAACCCTAAACCATTAACCCTTAGTTCTATGTGTATACAAATTGGATATCCAATTTGAATCGGATTTCTGATTTATAGAACTAAAATCATACTGTTAGAAAACATTTTAAATTTTTTTTCAAATAAGATATCAGATATCATATTATAATGGATATCAAATTTTTGGGCCACAGAAAAACCCCATGTGGACCATTTTGTGCATTCCAACAGACCCTACATTCTATTTGCAGGCTTTGCAGGCGACAAACACATGGTTTTAGACAGGAAGAGACAAAGATCAAATTTTTGGAGTATCTTCTACTCAAATTTTTCATAAGAAATGATTTTCTAGCATCTTTTATGAGGTATAATGGGGAGCAACAGTCATCAAAAGAAAAAACATAAGAAAAGACTTACAAAAGAACAAATTGAAGCATATAGACAAAGAAATAGAGAAGGTCATAGGAAAAGAAGACAAGGTATGTTAAATATTAGTGAACCTTACCCCTATGGTCTTTCAAGTGAAGAGGAAATTGAATATGTTGAAGGTGAAAATTTCAAGGTGAAAATGTTGGAATTGAAGATGTTGAACATGATATTCAAACTGGGAATGAAAATATTGAATTTGATAATGAAAATGTTCAAGGTGAAAATGTTGGATTTGAAGATGTTGAACATGATATTGAAATTGGGAATGAAAATATTTAAATTGATAATGAAAATGTTCAAGGTGAAAATGTTGGATTTGAAGATGTTGAACATGATATTGAAATTGGGAATGAAAATATTGAAATTGATAATGAAAATGTTCAAGGCGAAAATGTTGGATTTGAAGATGTTGATCATAATATTGAAATTGGGAATGAAATTATTCAAATTGATATTGAAAACATGTTCATGGTGAAAATGTTGGAAATGAAGATTTTGAACATAATATAGAAGCAATTGTAAATTATGTTTCACTGGATTATATGAGAAATGAAGAACCTTGTGTGGAAGAAAGACATATTCCAAATTCAAGACCTTCAAGAACCCCTAAATGGTTACTTGAAATTGATGAGAACATTATAAACAATTTTGAAGGCAAGAGATCAACACGAACTGTTTAGTTGTGGGCTAGAAGACTTTTCAACCAATATTTTAGCAAAAAGACATTGACTGAGCAATGTAAACTTTTTGTACAATTGCTGAAGATGCAAAAGATGAGACCTTTGCTAGCCAAATTGAAGATTCGTTGAACAAGAAGACCAAAAAAAATTCTATTATTGTCAAAAATCTTTTTAATGCTCTCAAGTCTATTGGAAAAAATAACAAGGAAAAGGATAAGAGAGCTGCTCAGACAGTCAAATGTTACAACCGCCTTAGTAAGCCATCAATTGAAAAAGGCTCATTTTATGAGACAAACTCATATTGATTTTGACATATATCATAAAACTTTGGATAGAGCACTCACAAGAAGAGAAATAATAGATGATCCTCTTCAAAATGATACACAGGCTTTTGTCGGGAGGCTTCCACGTGTTGATAAGAAGCTAACTGATAATGTAAAGCAGGTAATCTAGCAATTTTGGCATGATAACTCTAGAGTATCACCCAATGCAAAGGATGTTTTAAAGTTAAGAATTGGCAATCGAGACTGTACACCGAATCCTAAACATTTCTTGGAACCAAGCCAAACAATGTTGTTCAAAAAATTTATTGAAACACATCCAAATATGGAAATATCACAAAGGACTTTTGAAGGTTTGAAGCCATTTTATTGTGTGCCTCGTAAGATTTGTAATACTTGTTGTTGAAAATACCATCTAGAGTATTCAATGTACCATGAGCTATTATGCTATATCCATTGTACTTTGCATACTAATGAAATGTTGCAGGAGTGTGGTGCAATGCATCTTTCAAAATCATCAAGGGACTTACTAGATCTATTTTTATGTTCTAGAGATGATGGTTGCTTTTTCTATAGAAATTATTGTTTAAATGCGAAGTGCTCACAATGTGGTGGCTTGTCAAAGTTTATTCAATGTTTTCATGAGAGTCTTGAACATGAATTTGGAAAGAAGCTTGTTGAGAAAAAGAGATATGAGATAGTCAAATATACTTTGCAGAGTGGAGGTGAAGGTTCTAGATGTGAGTTGGTTACAAAAGAATGCAGTGTTGCTGATTTTATTCCAGATTTTAAGGACAATATTTTCTACAAGTATGCAAGGCATAGTCATAGGTCTCAGTGGTTGGATCAACAATTTAGGATGAGTAAGGACTCTTTTTCGATTGGCACTATTATGTCAGTGGTTGATTTTGTAGAAAACTACACATTGCAACCACAAAATGAGGTACAATCTTAATATTACAATTCCATTTAAATTTCTATTTTTGCCCACATAATGTTTAGACATGCACCTGATAGTACAAAGGAGGATCGAAAGATAATCAGAGAGTATCATTTTTATATGAGTGATGATAGATCTCACTCATCTGAGTATGTCCAACATTGTTTTGAGAATTTTTTTGAGTTCTTGCAAGAGCATGATATAACACTGGTCCAACATCTCATTTGGTCAAATAATTGCATAGGCTAATTCATGAATGCTCGTATGTTTTATTGGTTGAGTAGAATGCATGTAGAGAGGGGTCTACCTCATATTTGGAGTTTTTTTGAAGATGGACATGGGAAAGGGGAGCATGATGGAGTAGGTGCATGCGTAAAGAGAGCTCTAGTTAAGGAGTAATTGAAGATTTCAGGAGCAAAATTCAGTGATGCACGTTCTATTGTTGATTGGTGTAGATCAACATTGTCATAGGGAGGGACACTTGATTCAACAGTGCACATATTCTTTTGGTTGGTTGAGGAGGGTGTAGTGGGAGGTAGATTGGATTGTCATAGCCTCACATTGAGAGTCTGTAAACATCATGGTTTCTGAGAAATAGCCCTTCAAAGATTGTTTCCTTTTAGCACTTTGGACTCTAAAGGAAAATCATCGGTCCAATGTAGCTCAGAGTGATTCAGCATATTTAGGTTCAAAAGAGGACCATCCCTAGAGTAAATGTACCCATCTGGATGTGTTGGAATACTCTGTTTGGTCGTACAAGTTGTTGAAAGAAAGTTGCACCACTTTGCAACTTTACATTGCTTGCATCTAACAGCTTTTCCCTCAACTGAAAACTTGCCACCACAGGAAAATGCCTTCAAGATAGCAAAAACATAGACAGGTTATTGTAGATGGGCCAAACACAATCTAATAACCTCAAATGGAGAGTTTGTAAACATCACGGTTTCTGAGAAATAGCCCTTCAAAGATTGTTTCCTTTTAGCACTTTGGACTCTAAAGGGAAATTGCTGGTCCAATGTAGCTCGAAGTGATTTAGCATATTTGGGTGCAAAAGAGGACTATCCCTAGTGTAAACGTACCCATCTAGAGGTGTTGGAATATTTTTTTTAGTTGTACAAGTTGCTGAATGAAACTCACACAATAAGAATACCACATTTTTTTGGGTGCATTTTTTGAGTTTTTTCAATATTTTTCAAAATTGTTTGTTGTTGTATGGACTGTACATACCCAATCATGCTTTGAAATATTTATAGGTTGAATTTTTATGAGTTTTCTTTGATTTGAACTTGTTTTGGAGTTCTAATCTTCTATTTTGTGAGAGAAATTCAAAAAAATACTGTGTATACCCTATTTTTCCTTTTGTGAAGGGTTTGAAAGTAAAATAATGAGTTTTTGACCAATCCACCCATTGTTTTCTCCTATAACTCGGTGGATTGGTGAAAAATGTATTAGTATAGATTTTTCAATGCATTTATATTAGAATAAAGCTTTCTTGTGGTGATTGTGTGATGCCCTAGGGCTGGAAATGCAAATTTTCCCTTGAAAAGTGATGGTTTTGAAGTGTTTTTCAATGAAATGTTGATGAAGTTGAGTTTGTAAGCATTGAAAATGTCAAGTTAGACCATATGAAAGGTGTTTGGACCATTGATTTGTTTATTCAATCCTGGGAATGAAGATTTTGACAAAACCCTTATTTTTGCATTAGAAAAAGATGGGTTTTTTGTGTTGGGAGTGTTTCTGACTATACAGGTGCAAACTAGTGGTGGATTCTATGGTTTTGTGCCATTTAATTTTATTCCTCAAGGTTTAAAGGTGATTGGATAATTTTGAAGGGTTATTCCTTTGTTAAATTGACCTCTTTTCCTTGATTTTTCCATGGTGAGTGTATTGGAAGTCTAAATTGGTCCAAAGGAGTTGTATTTTATCTTGAAGTATGTTGTGTATGTCCTTAATGGGTGTCTAAATCCATAATTTAATTGACAAGTCTTTTGGGAAAGTTGGGTGAAGAGTCCCTTGAAGCTGTTTGGCACTACTAGTAGAAAGAATGTACCTGACAAGTGGAATTGTGAAGTTCTTTTGAATTTGATTTGGATTTTGGGTTTATCATCTTGTATTTTCCATTTTAAGATGATCTCCACCCTGGTTCTGCATCATTTATGACAAAAATCAAGATTGTTTGGGGTGTTCTTGTGAAGATCAAGTGTTTAAAGGGCACTCACTTTGTGAAAGAGGGCTAATTCACTAGCCTAGGACAAGGGTATGTTATTGGTTCTCAAAATTGGTCCAAAGGAGTCAAGGGTAGTTTTCATATATGTTTTCACCCCCACTCTACATCAATCCATAGCTTGTTTGAAAGCACTTGTTTTAGACTTTTAGCCATAACAACAAGCTAGTGAACTGTTTGATAAAAAGCCTTGGTACACATGTATACAAAATGTGATAGCATAGACAAGGAAATGAACTATTTGAAAAAATGCCTCAAAGAAATGTGGTCTCATAAAATTCCATGACGATAAAATGCAATTGACAACTACTCCTAGTTATTAGTTATGTAATGTGAAGTAATTGCATAACTACTTAGGTTGACTTTGTAAATTTAACTATATTGTAATTGAATTTTTTTCATCTATCAGCATCTAGTTGTTAGTTATGCAATGTGAAGTAATGCTTTGAGTTTGAAAGATGTGCAATGCAATGTAATCAGCAATATGAATATAAACTACATAATACAACCAAATTCCTTTTTATGCTATTGTACATTGATATTTAACCATTGCTCACTTGATTAAATTTTCAAAGAGTTTAATCATGCACATGAGGAAGAAATTAAATTTTTATTTTCAACTTCTATATATCAAATTATCCAATAATCTTGAGTGTATCTCCATATTCAAAAATGGCATCAACGCCAACTAAAACAAAGTTTTACAAAATATGGCATATTCCATCTCGATGTCTATTCAAAATTTACATGCCAAAATGTCTATCTCATCCTAAACTACTAGTCGATCATCAAAATGGAGCCTCTTTGAAGCACTCGTCGGCTCTGAAGGTAGCTACATAAGAAAAATTCAAACCACAGTTGAGATTAGTTATACTATATGATTTAAAATTGAATAATTAACATCAAAATCAATATACATTGAATTATAATTGAACTCTAAAATTGAAATCTTGATTACCTAAAATATCCATCTCTTCAAAGGGTCAGGAGTCCTAGAATATGCCCCTCTCAAAGAACTGACCAAACCAACTTTTGTAATGTCAATCTATATATGTGAACAAAACCATAAAATTGATCCAAGTTAGCATACAATTGTTGGTAACAGGAACCTATAAATACTAAACAAAAATTAAAATAAACACATACCTCTTTAGGTTGATCTTGTTCTTTATCTCCTTTAGGTGTTTTGACACCTCCTTGTTGAGGTGTTTCAACACATACTCTTTCAAGTGTTCCAATACTTACTCCTTCAGGTGTTGTGGCAATTGTCAACAATGACGTATAGCTCATAGCTGCCTATACATAAAAATAAAAAGTACATATGAAACTACCAATCTATGTCGATGTATGTATAATCAATATAAGATCTTAAAAATCTTAATTCAATCAAATTTGAGTTCAATTACCTTCCCCTTATCTAACATTGCACTTCCATAATCTGGACAAGGTTGCACCTTGCTCGCACTAGGTATTTCCTACAAGAGGAAAATAAGATAAACATATAAGTTATTATATAATTTCATTAATGACAATTCAAATGACAAGCACGTATATAATAAAAAAATGTAAACGACTGAGTGTGAAAATATATACTCTGTGTGTGTCAAGGCCAAATGAAATGGCCCTAAGGGTGTAATCAGTCACTTGTGTGAGCTCCTCCTCAAACATCAACTGTTAAATAGACCATGGAAATAATTATTAGTACTTTATACTATCTCTTATTAATATTCATTTAAAAACAAATTCAAGTTATGAATTTACAACTTAAATCTTACTTGTGTCACTATTCCAACATCCCCCTATCTAGCAGAAGAGGACTCTGTAGGGTGCACTCCACTCCCCCGCGTCTGATCTATAATGTCCACATCATGGAGGTCATAATTATAAGTTTCCAAGGGATGCTCGACGGGTTGTACAAGAGGACCCAAGCATATCTGGTGGCACATAGAGAAAGTATGTGGCACACAAATATGTGGACCTGATGAGGATGATGCAACAACACTCAAGCCATCACCAACATCAACAGAATGTGGCTGAGCTACTGTAGAAGCATGCAAAACCAAAAGACCACTCAAAGAGTGCATAGCCTAGATAGTTTTTTTGGTTGCATCCTACATAATATTTGGATGATATACTAGAGGTGGTGAAGGAAAGGGAGGAGGGGGAACATATGGGTGCAGGACTACTCTAATTGTCCCTAGTCTATCATGGGGCATACCTCCACCGACTCGCTGGAAGGGTTTAATGTCAAAGTAATTGACATGATGCCCTAACACAAACTTAGCATATAATTTTTTAATAAATTAAAATGGTATATCACAATTGTTGTTCGATGGTTTACCAAAAACCATACACCAATGATGCCAAAAGTTATTTGCAATGTCCCTATGTGTGCACCATTTTATAGAAATTTTTGGTTTATTAACATTAATTGGCAAACCAGTGTGGGGGTTAACAAATAAAGAGGCTATTTGGGCTTTGGTTATTCCTAGATCTTTCACATCATCATAAGACATTCCACATGTGTAATATTCCCTCATGTCTTCTTGCCACCAATGAAAGGCATTATGTTGGGTGGAGAGGGTTTCTATATTTTTAATTATTTCCTTCAATGTGTTTGATATCTTGGATAATTAAGGGGTTCTCATATAAACATCATAAATTCCCCTCAATTGCTACAATTTTTTACCAATTAAGTCTTCAATTGATGGTTGCAGAGGTGGTGGAGTATTTGGCATTTGTGCATTTTTATTCTCAACTGGTGGATCATTTGGAATTTGTGCATTTTAATTATCAGTTGGTGGATCATTTGGAATTTGTGCATTTTCATTCTCAGTAGCCATAATTCCTAATTAAAGTTAAAAACTAAATAATCTAATTAAAATTAGACAATATAAATGAAAATATTGTAAAAATACCCTAGTTTTTAAAAAAATCCAAAAAAAAACCTACTTTTTAACAAAAATCTATAATATTCTCTAATTTTTAATAAAAATACATAAACAACACTATTTTAAAATCAAAATCCATAAAAAACATTCATCTTTAATCAAAATCCATTCTAAACTCAAGTTTTTCATAAAAAATCAATCATAAACCCTATTTTGAAAAAAAATTCCATAAAAAATTAATTGAAATTATACAAATTATCTAATTCAAAATTCAATCAAAGCAAAGAAAAATCCAAAATCTAACCTTTCAAAATGGATATTAGCTATAGATTAGATATCTGTTATGAGAAAAACCTCCTCACAGTGCGCCCATCGCCTACCTGTGAAGTGTAAAATGATTTTAATAGGCCCGAAATATATATATATATATTTTCCTCAAATTGGATATCCGATTTGGATCAGATATCCGATTTGAATCAGATATCTGATATGGAAATCTTGGTTTGGGCATTGCTTTGGAGGAATGTACTAACACCTAAACCACAAAAGAGTCAACTCGACATTTTTCGCATTTTTGGGTCGATGAAAAACGTAATTTTTTCCCTATTTCCACTTTTTATCCCATCATGATCCTGCACATACCCTTATAATCATCTGCAATTATCTTGTCATCATCTGCATCCTTTAAAGGTTCTACAATTTCTAACACCTAATTACCAGAGACAACATCATTCAGAATTCTTGACATTTTTTGGCCTTTCTTAGGTCTTGGAGAAGATAATTGGAATAATTTTGTCACTGTATCTACTCCAGCGGATTTCGTAGGAGTGTATTTCTTCTTCTTTTCCACTGCTTTCCTCAGCCATACTAGGGAATTTTCTATTAGACTGGGAGCCTTATCACTTTTAACAACTTCCCTGGATTCACTAGGAATAATCGATATATTTTCTATGGGAGGAGAAGATTCTTCAGATAAAGGTGAAAAAGTACTATCTTCAACAATATGCTCAAATATGGTCTCTGAATCTTCTGACATAGGTTTTGTTTGGACATTTTTATTTTTAAGAGTAGGGGTGGATGGGTTGTCTTGTTCACATATTGATTTTGATTTAATTGATTTCTCTAGCTTTTCACCATCACCCCTAGATTGAGAATTAGTACTAGAAGACTTGATGACAAGCCTCGCCGATGATGTACCTCTAGGAGCTACATTGCTAGATCCTTGCTCATTTTTCTGGGATGATTTTGGTTCATGAACACAACCAACAACCCTATGCCATCTGCCCTCCAACCAATTTTGAGACCTTTTAAGTACTGGTTCATCCCTTTTACTCATATATAAAACTTCATCTTTACCCAGTCACCTCTAGGATGTGATTTATTAGAAAAATTAATATATTCAGGATCAAGAATCATCAAATCTTTAGACACATTTTTAGGAATTTGGAAAGAGAGACCAAAGGTTTTTTATTTTCTCAAGGGTTAACCTCATATGATCTCTTCTGAAAACTTTATTTTCATTAGCACAATCCTCCCAAAAGTCCTCAATTGAAGGTTGGTGTTGATATGAGCTGGAGACATACATATTTTTCCTCACAAAGCCCTTGCTATCAAAATTAGTCCTTACAAACAAGTACTGGAGATTATATTATTTGAGAATCCTTTCAACATTCTTAGCCATCTGATTACTTTTGCAAGAGAAAGAAGGAGTCACTAACGGGAAGACATACCCTCACTTTCCCATATTCATATATTTTATATTTACTATGGCCATTTGCCTCCAAACCTCTAGAAATACCAACAAATCCTCAGGATATTTAGGCAATCTAAGTGGAGCCTTTTCATAGCCACCAATCCTCAAATAAGAAAATCTATCAAACTGGATATTAAAACTTCCAAACTTTGACACTAGGGATTTTGATTCAAAGGAAAAACGCATCTCAGGGTTTCCATCCAACTTTTTCACAACTTCCATTAAAACGGAATGATTAACAAGACAATATTCTCCCATCCTGACCTGCCTGGTAAACTGTGGATAACATTTATACACATACATGCTAGAACTTGGTGGCATTTGTGATTTCAACCCTGACCAGTAACCTCTTTGACTAGCAATGATATATATCAAACAAGAACATAGAAGAAAGGTAGTAGTCTTCTGAAAATCAAATAATTGTTCATGTAAGTGAAAGAAAATTATTTTGGCCCAATCGATAAACATGCCATCATCACAAATAACTAAAATGAATTGACACATCCAATATTCAAACAGTTCAACATGTACATTTCTGACAATACAATGAAGTAAAGCAATAGCATCAACAATTTCCACTTTAAAATGTGTTCTTTTATGTTTACTAGGCAACTAAGACTTACCTTTCTTCTCTAATTTTCACGATCCTTTGGCCATGGAATTTTTACACCAAACTTCATTAACCCTAAAATATTCATTAGCTGCTACCATAGACATCTCCTTCATGAGTGTCTTCTCTAGAATTCCCAATGCTTGAGAAACGACCTCGAGAAAATTTTTAGCTACAATGGTCCCGTCCACAACCTTGATTTCCTAGGTTTTAGGAATGTACCTCTTCACACAAGTTGCAATTAGTTAAACACTCAATAATGCTTTTTGAAAACCTCCGGCATGAGCTAGTCCACTTTTGAACACCTTCGCATCAACTACAGATTTTTCTTTACTATCCAGACGTTCCCAAAATTCTTCCAATTTGAAAGGTCCTAGCTCCATATCCCTTACATTTAGCCAATGATTTTCAATTTCAGACTGCATGAGCTCCCTATGCCTATAAGACGTTTAGATTTCTAGAGAAATAACAGTAGCAAGTAGAAGTATAGTTGAGGCCTTAACAAATAAGTTCTCACCACCTTTAAGCTACATAAAATGTCAAGATGTGCAATTGGTGTTGAATTAATACGACACTTTATTTTATTTTGTAGTAATGAAAAACCCTAAGGTTTGCATGGCTTGTAGAAACCTCAATAAGATTTCCCCCGACCGTACCATACACTTTATTAAATGCCAATATGATATCTCAAAAACTGTGGAACAACCAACTAACCACTTTGTCACGATGAACAAAAACTTGACAAACTAGAAGTTGAAGTTACAAAGTTTTGAAAACTTACGATTCGCTGACTGTATACTTGACGCCACAAAAATTTGACGATCGGGTTATCATTAGGTTATGAAAAATAAGAACCTGACGACATAGTCAATAAACAAAGAGCACCGAAGAACTAAGTTTCATAACTAGAAAAACTTGTGACAAAGGTTAGAAACTTAGTAAAACCTGCAACAAAGGAATGAAATTATGGAAATGAAGGATCAATTAGCAGAAAGCGCGAACAAGGGAGACATGAATTAAAGACATGATACATAGTAAATTTATGAGTAACAAATAGATACTTTTATATTTTTATAATCATACATTTATTAAATTATAAAATTTGTGATTGCAAAAATTTCTATATAGAAAGATCAAGAAAGATAGCATGCATTGTACGTGATACTAACATTGGTAGTCATAAAATTATGCAGATAGATTTTAAAGCTACCTGACATATGCCACAATTTCTAGCATCCCTTTTATAAAGGATGATAAATTAAGCTCGTGAACTTTTTCTCTCTAGAACTTCAATTTCCTAAGTGACAGATTCCTTCCATGCAAGAAACTGATGATAATCGCATATGGGGATTTATTCAATGTTTTAATTTTACTAAGGTTAAGATCACCAATTTTTGGGCTAATTTGCTAAATTTTTAGATGAGTTGTATAATTTTGTGTGTAGTAGCCATCCTAATATATAGGCAAAACTTAAAATTGTTGATAAATCAGTTACCTCATTAACTAATTGTTAGGAATAAAGCGTTTTAAAATAAAAGGATAAAAATGAAAAAAATGAAAAAAAAAAGTGTCTCAACCTTGCATGGAAATAAAAAAATAAAGCAAGCCAAGAATAGAAGATTTTGTGATAGGTGAAAAGCGGCTATTTTGAGAAGTATCTTTTATATGGGGATAGAGATAAAATTGCTATGAATATTTTATTAGATGTTTCTAAAAGAAATGCTTTTTCTCTAGAAGGTTCTCATATGCAATGTAATAATACATATTGGTACTTTGAGATAGCCATTTTTGAGAGAGATGTGTGAGTTACTTTGCAAGTCTATATGCTGCCGAAATGTTGTTGAAATTCCTTTAAATTGAGTTGAGGTGAAGACTCTTGTAAGAAATTGCATTGCAAGTGTGTTGTAATCTATTTCAAGATTTGATAATACATTGTGCAGGTTTTGGAGTGTGGGGTTTTTCTCTCAAAAGGGTTTTCTCCACGTAAATCACTAAGTTATGGTTTTATTGTTATTATGTTTATTGTATTATTTGTTTCTTGAAATCTCTATAATATTTTATTTGAAATTTGCATAATCATTTTCTCAAGGTTAGCATAGGAAGTGTTTCCGCACACCTTTGCTTCCTTACAAGTGGTATAAGAGCCTAGCCAGTTTAGGTCTTATTTGTTGGGTACATGGTTTTTTGAGCTAATCAAGTTTCAGTGGGAGCTTGTGTAGAGTATTTCATATTCTGCATTGCAGGATAATAGAGATGGAGAGCACATCTGGGAGGATTGAAGTAGAGAAATTTTTTGGCATGAATTTTGAGATGTGGAAGTTGAAGATGGAAGATCTATTGATTGATCAAGATCTATGGGATGCAATGGATGAACATGTTCAAAGGCCTACAGATCCAACTTTGGCTGCAAAATATGAT
The DNA here is from genome assembly GCA_007258455.2 of Sequoia sempervirens. Taxonomy (NCBI): domain Eukaryota; kingdom Viridiplantae; phylum Streptophyta; class Pinopsida; order Cupressales; family Cupressaceae; genus Sequoia; species Sequoia sempervirens. The sequence goes on from VDFB02193867.1 coordinate 525,528,060, forward strand.
GTAATGGATAGAAAAGCTAAAGATCACATTAGATTGTGTCTTGCAGACTCAATTCTAATAAATTTCCACAAAGAACCCACTTCGAAGAATCTTTGGAAGAAGTTGGGTGAGATATACCAAGCCAAATCTCTTGTAAATAATATTTTCTTGAGGAAGTTGTATTCCTTGAGAATGGAAGAAGATGGATGAATTTCTAAGCATCTAGAAACATTGAATATGCAGGTGACTCAGTTGACCTCAGTTGGGGTTAAGATGGATGAACAAGAAAGGTGCCAAACTTTTTTGTGCTCACTGCCAGAATCATGGGACAACCTTGGGAGCACTTTTGTCATCTTGAAGATGGAGGACGTTGTTGGTTCTCTACTCTCTGAAGAGATAAGAAGGAAGGTCTCTTTGAGTGCCAAAGAGGCTTTGAGTGTTTGAGGAAGACCAAAAGAATGAGGAAAAGATGAGAAGCAGCATAGTTGTTCCAAGTCCAAAAACAAGGGGAGATCAAAATCTCGTGGTAAGTTCAAGGAAATACGCTGGAACTGTGGAAAACTTGAATAGTTCCAAAAGGACTGTAAAGAAGAGAAGAAAAAGAAGAAGAAGCAAGATTCTGATTCCAAGTCTAAAAAGGAAGATGGAGATTCCTTTATGGAAACCTTGGACACTCATGCAAGTGATAATGTATGGTTGATAGACTCAGGTGCATATTTCTACATTACTCCTAACAAAAATTGGTTTAGTAAGTATGAAAACTATGATGGTGGTAAGGTGTATTTGGGTGATGATTCTTTCCTTGATATTGTTGGCCGTGGTAGTATTCATGTGAAATTTTCTGATGGTAGAGTTAGATGATTTGATGGTGTCTTGCATATCCCAGGACTACCAATAAATTTATTATATGTTAGCAAGTTAATAGATGCGGGTGTGCATGTACAATTTTCTAAAGTAGGTGTGAAAATGGTGAGAAGTGTTGTGGTGATAGCGAGAGGAATTAGAATGGGTACATTGTACCAACTCGATGCATGCACAAGTGAATGGTCGTGGATTTTGGGTACCCAAGGGTGCTATATCTATCGAATCAAAGTTGCTTGCAGAGAAGACCATGTTATGGCACCAAAGGCTTGGCTACATTTGAGAGAAGGGTTTAAAATCCTTGAAAAACAAGAACCTCGTTGAGGGTTTGAATGATTGCAATCTAGAGTTTGATTTTTGTGAACATTGTATTTATGGCAAACTGAACTGCGTTCAGTTTTACTCGTCTTCTCATAAGTCTTCATGTATCTTGGATTTGATCCATTATGATGTATTTGGTCATGTTGATGTCTCTTCTATTGGTAAATCAGTTTATTATGTTACTTTCATTGATGATTTTAGTAGGAGAACATGGGTATATTTTTTAAAGAGTAAATCTGAAGCTTTTAGTTGTTTTAAGGAGTTCAAGGGTATGGTAGAAACAAAGACTGGAAAGAAAATTAAATGTTTGAGGACTAGCAATGGTGGTGAGTACTATTATGCAGACTTTGACATATTTTGTACAGATTGCGGGATTAAAAGACAAAAGACAACTCTGTATTCTCCACAAAAAAATGGAGTTGTAGAAAGAATGAACAAAATGTTTATGGAGAAGGATAGGAGCATGTTGAGTGGAGCTGGTCTAGAACAAAATTTTTGGGCTAAAGCTATTGCCACTGCTTGTTATTTGATAAATAGATCTCCTACATCGTCACATGTTGATAAAACACCAATGGAGGCGTGGTTGGGGAAAAATCCTTCCCTTAGACATTTGAGAGTTTTTATTTGTGAGGCATATGCACATGTGCTTAAGGAGAAGAGAACAAAATTATATTCTAAGGTTTTCAAATGTATCTTCATCGGCTACAACTATGGTGTGAAAGGATACAAGCTTTGGGACCCTGTTGCACAAAAGGTAATTTATTCCAGAAGTGTTGTTTTTAGAGAGACTAAATAAGATTCTCTTGTTAATTTTCAGCCAGAACAACATAAAGAAATTGAACAGAAAAAAGATGTAGTTCAAATTCCTTCTATGCCTGAGGAAGTTTAATCGATACCCCAAAATAGACAAGAAGTTGAGGAGAGCTCATCAAGCTCTAAATTTTTAGAAGAGGAAGAAGTGGAAGAACCTCCACCTTAGCTTGTTCAAAGGTCTACAAGGCAAAGGCAACCACCTCAAAGGTATGGGTATTCACCTGATGATTGGAAGTGTATATTTTCTTTGACTACTAACGTTGATGAACTGAGATCTATGCAAGAAGCTTTGGGTACGAATGATGTAGAGTCCTGGAAAATAGCCATGGATGAAGAGATGACATCCCTTAAAAGGAATGATACATGGGACCTTGTACCATTTCCTAAAGGTCAGAAACCTGTTGGATGTAAATGGGTGTTTAAGAAAAAGATTGGCTTAGGTGGAAATGTTGAAAAGTATAAGGCACAGTTGGTTGTGAAGGGATACTCTTAGGTTGAGGGTATTGATTATGGTGAGATCTTTTCTCTTGATGCTAAAATGACATCCATTCGGTTTTTATTATCTATTGCAGCAACTTATGATCTAGAGTTTGAACAAATGGATGTGAAAACTACATTCCTTCATGGTGATTTGGAGGAAGAGATTTATATGACACAACCAAAGCACTATGTGGTAAAAGGTAAAAGAAAGTTGGTTTGTAAGTTAAGTAAATCTTTGTATGGCCTTAAACAAAGTCCTAGGATGTGGTACCAGAAGTTTGATACATATGTGTTGAGTTTGGGATTTGTGCAGTCTAAATCTAATGGTGATAATTTCCTGGTAATTGTTTTATATGTTGATGACATGTTGTTTATTGGGAAAGGCAAAGGTTTGATTACAAAATTGAAATTTCAGCTCTTTGTGAAATTTGAAATGAAAGATCTTGGTGCAGCAAAACACATACTTGGGATGGAGATCGGAAGAGATCGTGAGAGCAGAAAGCTATGGCTTAGCCAAAGTAAGTATGTTTGTTCTATTTTGCAAAGGTTCAACATGTAGGATTGTAAACCACTTTGCATTCCTGTTGCATTTGGAACGAAGCTCTCTATTTCACAATGTCCTACATCCCCATCAGAGATGGACGACATGAGCAGAGTGCCCTACCAGAGTGCAGTCAGAAGCTTAATATATGCTATGGTCTGTACAAGACCAGACATTTCCAAAGTAGTGGGAGTTATTTCTCGTTTTATGTCTAATCCTGGAAGAGTGCATTGGGATACAATTAAGAGGGTCTTCAGATATTTGTTGAGTACATCAAAGTACTCTATATGTTTTCATGGTATAGGAGATCAACACTCCCTAGGTATTCATGGTTTTATGGATTCAAATTGAGTTGGTGATGTCGATAGAAGAAGGTCCACCAGTGCATGTGTGTTTACTCTTAATGGTGGTACAATCACTTGGATGAGAAGCAATAGACTATGGTCGCTTTGTCCACTACTGAGGTAGAGTACATGACAACTACTCATGCCTATAAAGAAGCCATTTGGCTGAAGCATAAATGTGTTCAGATATTGGATTAAAACACAGAGTAGTTACAGTCTATTGTGACAGTTAGAGTGCAATCTCCCTTGCGAAGAACCTGACTTTTCATGCCAAGACCAAACACATTGATGTTCAATAGATCACTTTGTTAGAGATATGGTCAAGGATGGCAGGGTGAAGCTAGAAAAGGTAAGACTGTGGAAAATTTTGTAGATGCATTAACAAAGCCCGTGAGCACAAAAAAGTTTAGATGGTGTTCCAAATTAATGGGTCTTTCAGCCCCCAGCAATTAACTACCTATTTTCTATTGGCTCATGCAAGGTGTTTGACAAGTGGGAGAATGTTAGGAATAAAGCATTTAAAAAAAAAAGGATAAAAATGAAAAAAAAAAAAAAAAGTGTGCCAACCTTGCATGGAAATAAAAAATAAATAAAGCAAGCCAAGAATAGAAGATTTTGTGATAGGTGAAAAGTGGCTATTTTGAGAAGTATCTTTTATATGGAGATAAAGATAAGATTGCTATGAGTTTTTATTAGATGTTTTTAAAAGAAATGCTTTATCTCTAGAAGGTTTTCATATGCAATGTAATAATATATATTGATACTTTGAGATAGTCATTTTTAAGAGAGATGTGCGAGAGTTAGTTTTCAAGTCTGTATGCTACTGAAATTCCTCTAAATTGAGTTGAGGTGAAGACTCCTATAAGAAATTGCATTGCAAGTGTGTTGTAATCTGTTTCAAAATTTGATAATACATTATGTAGGTTTTGGAGTGTGGGGTTTTTCTCTCGAAAGGGTTTTCCCCATGTAAATCACTGAGTTATGGTTTTATTGTTATTATGTTTATGGCATTATGTGTTTCTTGAAATCTATGTAATATTTTATTTGAAATTTGCATAATCCTCTTCTTGAGGTTAGCGTAGGAAGCGTTTCCGCACACCTTTGCTTCCTTACACTAATAACATCAAAAAATAAAAGTGCATTAGATTAAAACTCCAAGTGGGTACTGATCGAATAATTTGCGGATTAGAGCTCAATTTTGGAATAAAAGATTGGGGATCCTAAATCACAAAGCAACCTTATAATATGGATTCAAAGGTCTACTCACCTTGGCTTTGAAATCTAACTTCTCTAGAATATGCTGTAATTAGTTGAGAGCTCCCTTATGGACAAGGGCCAGTTTTGCATCATCAAACTTTAGGCCAGCAGAGAAGATATTCTCATTCTAGATATTGCACTCTCCATATTTGCTATCTCGGGTACCAATGAAATCTTTGTCATGAAACGAAGGGAATATCACATATAATACAGCTTGATCTTTTTTCAGAAGAAAACTATCTCCTTTATTGTTGGAAATACTACATATTGCCTCCCAAGCCTTGGGCAGGATCCCACAGGTAGCAATCAAAGTTGCAAGCTCCACGCCAACACTAAACCTGTAACAACAAATCAAAAAATTAGCACCATGTGGGTAATGGGCATTACAAAAACAAGGCTCATTTAGTTAAATTCCACTTAATGGTTTTATGATTAAATTGGCTTATAATCTTCTCAAAAGAAACGATTCAGATTTCTATTGTCTTTTGAGCACACAATAGGCATTCTATTTGATTTTGATCAAACTCACCTTTCACTTCCACTACACCTAATTTTATGAGGTCTAAATTCACATCCAAATCAATTAAAGTGAAGATTTTTAGATTAGATTAATCTTCTATGAATACTAAACAGTGTGTTTTTTCTGGATTTTACTGTATGTAATTTGTTTGCATCAATGTTTTAGATCACATTTTATGACCCATCAGGATGAGAAAAGAATTGAGAGAGAAAAAATGATGGATCGTGGAGTGCAATCTGTTGATGCAAACAAATTACACACATTGAAATCCAGAAAAAGCACACTATTTAGCAATATGAGTTGTAGAACTCTAATGTTTTTAATATATGAATACTTTTCTTCATCAATATTTTGGAATGCATTCACGGGAAGTGCCTTTATAGAGTTTTTCTCCCCTCTCTCATTTAAACAAAAATAAAAACAGAATAATTAAAGCAGCAGCAGAGCAACATCTAGGAAAACGCATTGGAAAAGAAGTGTCGGGGGGCCGAGGCAGCAGCGGAGGAGGAGAGAAAAAGGAAATGTCAATGTTATCTCAAATTTTGTGTCATATGAAGATTTTATATTGGATAGATTGCAAATATTGTAGGGGACTTCTTCTTAGAGGTTAAGAGAGAAAATAAAATTGGAAGTCCTTGGAAGCTATGTGGAAGAGGCCGCATTGTATTGGGCCACACCAGATGGTTTAATATCTAATTAACAAATTGTACTATGTCAACTATTTGGGTTGGTTCTGATTTGGTAATGCAGCATTTGTAAATTTGTAGTTATTAAATCCATTAAATTCCGCATTTTTTTTCATAAATATTCAGTTTGACTGTAAAATATGTTTTTTTAAGGCTGAAAAGCGTTTTATTAATCATATGAATGAGTATGTGTTACCATAACCAAACATCTCGGAAGAAATCTGAGATTAAGTAGGTGTTTATTAAACAATCGATGATTACGGGAGGCGATTTTGGTCCCTTAATATCTTCAACTTTCCATTTCGCCTTGAAATTAAAGCCGAAGAGATGTACAATCATCTTTTGGAATTTATATGCAAGGAGGTTGCCATGAAGTTTCATGGGGATATTTTAAATAAAGTGTTTCCTTTCGTCCACTTCGCACCGTCCAAGACGGTCATGAGTGACTAAAGCTTGTGTGATTTCACTTTCGATAATAAAACTTAATTCAAAAGTTGAAAGGTTATTTTCATTTTTAATATTATTAATCATATCTATTAGTTTATTGGGTTATAGTTTTTCAATTATAGTAAAGTTCTCTTAGAAAAAACATTCATAATTATTTTTTAAAGAAAAAGATGGGTTGAAATAGTCACACTTGAAATCAAATGAAATTATAGTTATAATAGTAATTTTTATTACAAAATTATATAAAAATAATCTTTTCCATTCATTTTAGACAATGATTTATTAAGTAATTCACAAAATTCATAAAGTTTATCTTCCCTATATCAAAAAACTTCTCATTTTGTAGGTAATGGTGAAATATAATTGAGATAATAATAATTAGGATTTTAGGGATTGTTTGTGGCTGCTTTTCCAAGGTCGTCTTCTTTTTCTTTTGTAGGATTGCATACATATTTGTTTTCATGTGTGCATGCTTTTGGAATAAGAATATAGTGGATATTCGTAGTCTCAACAATCTTCCAACATTTGACAACATTGTGAAGGTGAGTTCTTCATAATCTATGATTACAATGTTTATTATTGTCGATGTATAGTTAGACCCTATTCTTTATGGATTGTTAATGCCCTTTCCATTTTTAAAGGGGATTTGTCATTAGCCACCATATTGGACTAGAGTAAGAGTAATTGGAACCACTTTTTCTTCTTTCTTGTTCCACACATATCCAAAATGTTGAAAGTTCATGACAACAAAAAGAGGCAAATCAAGTGGTTTTCTTTTTTTTTTTGTAGATGGTTGGCATCATTTTGCAAAATGTGCGATTGACATTTCTAGTTGCAATCCAAAAAAAATCATTTACTATAACTTATTGTTTGGCATGCACAACAACACCTTTGCATCTAGTTGTTCATATTTAAAATTGAATTTGATATGCCCCTTTTTTTTTCTTGACAATGCAATGTGCTAGTGATGTGACCATTGATTTTAACATTTGTTGTTACGTGTTGCAACCAAGTCATTTGTTACAAATAAATGCATGGACAAATAAAATATATCTTATTACTTTGTAAATAGGCTACTATTGGTGCATGAGATGGGGATTTATAAATTTAGGTATGTTGCCTTAGCATTCCTTATATTTTAAAAAGTTTCTGGAATTTGGTTTGGGTTAGTTCATCTTTATGTTGTCAATTTTTTTGTCTAATACAACCATTGCTTAGAAGCTTCTCCCAAATTTTTTCCCATACATGATTATTGGATGTTGTGGTTGCATTGATGCTATGTGGTTGTCATTGATGTCAACACTATTAGCATTGTTGCATTAGAAGTTGTATATGCCGAGGATATTGAGAAAATTGTAATAAGAAGTGCTACAGGTTGTCAGTGGAGAAGTGAAGTTCATTCTGTCGGTGTGATCAATACATTGATGATCTGAGGTTGTGGACTAAAAGGTTTCTTGCTGAGTATATCTAGTTTATCCATGTCAAGCTTCAGAGATCTGCATGAAGATTTGATCAAGTTATGAAGATTTGTATTTTGAAAGTTTTTTTGTTGCTTCAATTTGTGTTCCTGAATGAAGATCATGTGATTTCAATTAGTTTAGTTTTTGTGGATGCTCCTCTGGTGTTTCATGGTTTTTGTGGATGTTTCTAGTTCGTGCTCTATTTGTGGTGCATGTGGACCGCGTTGATCGTTATGCTCGTGATCTAATATTTTCTCTTGCGTGTTCATGTTTTTCATGTTCATGGCTGACTAGGTGTTGAAGCGTGTTGTGGATCTTTGAGGAGAAATTGATTAAAGTGTTTTTGTGTTGGAGTTGTTGATTTGGGTCTTCACATAGGTTGTCGCAGACCTTGGTAGTTTTTTTGGCTAACAGTTTGCATTCATTCTATTATTTCTTTGTGGCCAACTTATATCAATTTAATTTCAAGTTGCGAATATATAAGAGTGATTGTTTTGTTATTTGGAAGTGTGCAAGTGTGAAATGTGTGAGTCCTATGTGAATATTGTTTAGATCATTTGAAGGAAGAGCAAAGTGTGAAGAAGAGTGAAGAAGTGTTCATGTGCTTAACCGAAACTATAATCAGGCATTAGCAAATGTTATTTTCTCAAATAAAATCCGGATGGTTGTAATCTAAATCTTTCTTTGGGCAGTGAGCCCTCTTGTAATTGAGCAGTGAGCTCTAGGCAGTGTGCCTGAATGCATGTGCATTCCCATTCATACTTCTTTATACTTTTAGTAGGGTATAATATTATGGACTAACATCCACTGTGGTTTTTCCCCTAACAGGGTTTCCACATAAAAATCTTGGTGTTCTCTGTGTTTTTGATGTGCTGATTATTTATAGTTTATTTTTCATTTATCAGATCTGAGATTAAGTTAAGTTTGGAAAGTTTAAATATTTTGTGACAACTGATTCACCTGTTAGAGTAATTGGTTATTTACTTGATTAATTAAACAATATTTGGTTAATTAATTAAGTTCCCTTTTATCTCTTTTACACTTAAGCTAACTTTAGGTGCATAATAATTATTTATTTTATTAATTATTAATCTGCAAGCCTAGGGTTTTCCTTTTTAGGTTTTTTTACCTATATGAGGTTGTAATCTTTTCTTTTGAAAATTAATTATTTTACACATTGGCAATATTGAGCTCCATATCTTTGAGCAGTTTTTTGTTGTGTTGTTTCTCTTTGCTTCTCCCTATAACAGGTGTTTTAGCTTGTAGAGATCTTTGAGCTCCTTCATGGTATCAGAGCCTTGAGGTCTGCAGCTCCCTATTCTTATTTTGAGATTTTGCATTAGAAACTGGGGTTCAAAAAAACTAGGTGAATAAAAAAATAAAGGGTTCTTAAAAAAAATTGATTTTTTTTAATTTTTGGTTTTGCACCCACGGTATGCAGGGTACCGCAGGCCCTACAAGTACTGCAAGCACATTTTTTCCTTTGGAGTTGCACCCACGGTACGTAGGGTACTACGGGATCTGCATGTACTACAGGCGGCAATACCCCGCCAACATCTGACGACCTCTGGCACCATCCACGGCCCCGTTGGGTTCCAACCACCGACACTCCAACGCCACCCCATTGCTGTCGCTGGGTTTCTCCGGCTGCTAGTTTTCGCCGCTCTCTCGTTGCTATTGGGTTTCTTCGGCCGCCCTTTGTCACCATTGGGTTTGTTTCCTTCGCGGGCGCCGAGCTCCCGGCCCCCGCGCTCGCCAAGCTCCCGACCGCCACCCTCTGTGCTCTGCCCGCCTCTAGGTTTCTCGGCCCCCATGCTTGCCGAGCTCCTAGCCCGTGCACTCGCTGAGCTCCTGGCCGCCACCCTCTATGCTCCGCCTGCCTCTAGGTTTCCTGGCCCCTGCACTCACCGAGTTCCTGGCCGCCACCCTCGCTGAGCTCCCGGCCGCCGAGCTCGCCAAGCTCCTAGTGTGCTGGTCACATTAGTGACCAAGGGCTTTGGCCCTCCACTTGCCGCCAGCCCCTTGGTCACTTAGCAGACCAGGGGCTTATTTTTTTGGCCCCCAAGGCTTAAAGGAGGCAGAATTGTGCTTTTTCAGGACGATTCACGAAATCGGGTCTACAATCAGCATACGGTTTCCATTTTTTTCAAACAAGATACCGTTGGAAAGCTAATTCCATGCCAGACATCATGGTACTAGTAATTTTTTCCAAATTTTTTGTTTGACTATTTTTTTCTAGTTAAAGTGGGGTCTTCTTTCTGCACTTCTGGGGCCATAAAAGGTGCAAAAGGACTCCGTTTTTGAAAAATGAATAGGCGTTGGAAAGCTCTCAGCCTGCTCTATTCATATATGTGATATTTTTTCTCAAAATTTTCTTCAAGTACATGAGAATTTGTTTTGAAGCTTTTTTGCTTATCCATTACTTCCTCTTTCTTAGTTTGTACTAGGGTTTGGGTTTATCTCTTATGGGGGGTGTTTTTGTTTTGCTTTATGTCATTTATTTCAGAAAACTAGAACATTAAAACTCTCAAAACAATCAAACCCTTATCCATCTTCTGTCTATTCTGAAAGATCACATAATAATAAAAAACACCAGCAAGTACAGGTACAGGTACAGGTATAGGTGCAGGGTTTCATGGTAGACTCCTTAGTTGAGTTACTCACATCACACAACTATCACACCTGGAAGTCTCACATGACGAGGCTTCTCAGGTCACGAGGGTTGTGGTCTTATCTAGAAGAGGTTCAGCCTCAGTTGTAGCATCTTTTTGAGATTCTTCAGCACAGGAACAAGATGGATAAAGCTATGGGTTTGCTATCCCTGCACATTTTAGATAGTCTTCTATTTCACCTTGATGCTTTGGTCACTCTTTGAGCCATTTGGTTGAAGTTTGAGACACTTTTTGGGACCATTAATGAGTTTCGAGCATTACAGATTGAGGCAGAGCTAACTTCACTATTACCTAAATCATTTCCCACTATTGTGGATTTTTTGACCAAGTTCAAAACTATTCGCACTATTTTATAGGGTTGTGGCAAGAATAAGTCAAACACAGAGTGCATTTACTTGATCCTTTCGAAGCTTTGTGGTCTATTTCAGATATTTGCTTCTCCATTCTATTCCACCATGGATGGCCTGGGTGCTCATTTTACCATGCCTACCTTTGATGTGTTTTGTGAGCATTTGTCTCGTGAGCAGTCACACCTTTCTCAGATTGATATGCTCTCAGGATCAAAGAACAAAGCATTGGTTGCTCAGTCATCTAAGGAGAAAAAAAGCAGAAACCAAAGCCCAAGAAAGATTCTTTAGGTAGTGAGCATTCCTCCAAACCACCTCCTAAGTCTGATTCCAAACCACCACTTAATCCGAAACAGGGGAAATCTTTGAAGTCTGGTGAGTCTTCCTCCATGAATAAGAAGAAATCAAGAGACACTTGCAATTTCTGTGGCAAGGAAGGACATCCATTTTCTAGGTGTTGGAAATAATTAGAGGCTTTAGAGGAAGCCCTGCAGCAGCATCACATCTCCTCACCTCAGTCATCTTCTCCTTCCATAGGGAAAGGTCATGCTCTCACTGCTCGAGCATCGACCTATGGGTCCACTTGGATTTTAGATTCTGGTGCTTCTCACAATATGACTCACACTCAGTAGTTGGTCACTTCTCTTGCCTCTTGTGGTCCTTCACATATTGCAGTGGGTGACTCTACACAACTTTCAGTCTTGGGTTCAGGTTCTATCTCTTTGGATGGGGGTACTCTACAGGATATTTTGGTTGTTCTTGACATCTCAACGAATCTCCTATCCATTTATTAGATTTCCCATTCTGGCTCTAGTAAGATAGTTGTGTTCTCACAACATGATGCGGTTATTCAGGACCTCCATGACTCTGATTTGGTTGTGGCTACTGGGTATGTTGACACTGCATCTCATCTTTAAAATTTGATGGATTTGAGCCTTTTGAGGGTACAGGTTCATCTCTTATAGCACATGTAGATTACGCGAGTAAGCTTTGGTATGAGATTTTGGGCCATGTCAATTACAAATATCTTCAGCAGATGAGTACAAAGGCACTTGTTCTTGGTCTTCCATAGATTTCCTGCAAAGACAGTGTTTGTCATGGTTGTGTGCTTGGCAAGCATCACAGGGATCCTTTTTTGAAGTGAAGTGCCACTCGTGCTTTGGCACCCTTGGAGTTGATTCATAGTGACCTCATGTCATTTCCCACTCCTTTTTCTGGGGCCAAGTATGTACTCACATTCATTGATGACTTCTCCAGATGCACATGGGTGTACTTTCTTAAGTACAAGTCTGATGTATTTGATTCCTTTTGAATCTTCAAGACCTTTGTAGAGAAGCAGTCTATCCTTTCTATTTGACGGATACGTACAGATAATGGGGGGGAGTATGTGAATTAGGCTTTTAGAGATTTTTACACTGAGCATGGTTTGCAGCAAAGGTTTATTGTTCCCTACACCCCTCAGCAGAATGGTGTCGCTGAGAGGAAGAATAGGACTTTACAGGAAATGGTGAATTTTATGATTCAGTCCAGGTCCATGGATCCATCCTTTTGGGCTGAGGCAGTTAATTGTGCCAATTATATTCAAAACTGGATGCCTCACAAGGCGATTCGACATATGACTCTTGAAGAGGCTTGGTCTCATGACAAGCCTAATGTTTCATCATTTCAAGTATTTGGTAGTGAGGCATGAGCATTTATTCTTGATGCTCAGAGGAGAGCCATGGAGTGAAAGAGTCAACCCCTCATTTTTGTCGGTTACTATGAGGATGTTAGGGCATACAGGTTGTTTGATCCTGATTCCAGAGAGGTCATGTTTCAACGAGATGTCCAGTTTGATGAGCGCCTTCCCACAGTGGATACCCTTTCTCCAGTGTCTACTTCACTACCTACTCACACTGCATCTCTTCAAGATTATGTTGAGGATGATTCTGATGAGGATGCTGATGATCCACCATCTCCACCTCCACTTGCTCCACCTCATATGCCCAAATGGGCTCGCTTTACTATTGAGGCAGTAGGATCTATGGCAGGTGATCCTTTAGCCACTCGTTGCACCCATTCTCATACTACGAGTTCTAGTTTTTGAGTCATGCTCTTTCAGAGGATCCTTAGAATTTTTTAGAGGTGATAGGTCACCCTGAGTGGGATAGTGCTATGGAGGAGGAGTATTCTTCTTTGATGAGGAATAGTACTTGGGATCTCTGTCCTCTTCCTAAGGGCCGAAAGATGGTTCGGTGCAAATGGTTGTATCACACAAATTATGTTGTTGATGGTTCTATTAATAAGTACAAAGCATGTCTTGTTGTGAAGGGTTTCTCACAGGTTGAGGGTATTGATTACTCTGAGACATTTTCCCCTATCGCCAAGATGAATTCTATTCGATTTGTACTATCACTTGCAGCTTCTAGGGTCTGGTCCATTTATCAGATGGATGTGAAGAGTGCATTCTTGCATGGTGACCTACAGGAGGAGATCTATATGGAGTAGCCTCAGGGATTTTTTCAGGATGCTTCTTTGGTTTGCAGACTTTGGCATTCATTATATGGTCTCAAACAGGCCCCTTGGGATTGGTATGAGAAGACGGACTCTTTTTTGCTCTCCACTAGTTTTACATGCTGTCATTCTGATCCCACAGTCTATATTCAAAAACTTGAGGGTGAGATCCTGATTCTTGTGCTATATGTTGATGATCTCCTCATCACAGGTAGCTCATCATCTATGATTTAGCATGCTCAATGAGCTTTGATGGAGTAGTTTGAGATGATAGATCTTGGTCTTTTGCACTATTTTCTTGGTCTTCAGGTGATTCAGTCTTCTGATGGGATATCCATTCACTAGCAGAAGTATTCTCTTGATATGCTTCAACGCTTTGGCATGCTTGATTGCAAGCCTACCCCCACACCTTTTTAGTCAGGGGTTGTTTTGACTACTACTTGCCCCACTCCTTCCGTAGATTCTACACTTTACAGGTAGTTAGTTGGTAGTTTGATGTACCTAACTAACACTCTTCTTGATCTTTCCTTTGCGATTGGCCTTGTCTCTTGATTCTCCCATGATCCTCATGAGAGTCACTAGCAAGCTGCCAAATGTATTTTGAGGTACATTTAGGGCACCCTTTCTTATGGAATTCACTACACATCAGGGGATCCTCACATTGTTGGCTACACTGGCTCAGATTGGGCTGGTGATGTCAATGATCGGAAGTCTACTTCTGGCTTTGTTTTCTATCTTGGCTGTGGTCCTATCACATGGTCTTGCAAGAAGTAGACTGCTCATGCATTATCATCTACAGAGGCTGAGTACCAAGCTGTTGTGCTCGCTAGTCAAGATATTTTATGGCTTCGATAGTTGATGACCGAGCTTGGTTTTCCTCTTGATAGTCCCACTATTCTTTGGTGTGACAATCAGAGTGCTATACACATTTCTCACAACCTGGTGGAGCATCAGAGGATGAAGCACATTGAGCTTCATCTACATTTCATCAGACATTTGATTTAGGATGGTTCTCTCATCTTGGAGTATATTCCCACTGCCGAGCAGGTTGCTGACATCTTCACGAAGCCTTTTGCCTCGCCGCGCTATCTTCAGTTGTGCTCTATGCTTGGGGTGAAGGAAGTTGTCCTTGGGGGGTCTTTATGAGGCCTTCCTTCCTTCATGTTTCTTTCAACATGTTCTTCTATCTCTTTTTAGAGAGGAATTTTTTCCCACTGGGTTTTCTCCTTTTTTCTCCATTTCATAGAGATTTCCTTGTACTTGGGTACCTAATTTGGCCTTGTTGCCAAGACCCATTGTTCTTTGCTTTTAGTAGCTTCTTCTAGGTTTTAGCTTCTCCCTAAGTCTAGCTTAAGGGGGGGTGTTAGAGTAATTGGTTATTTATTTGATTAATTAAACAATATTTGGTTAATTAATTAAGTTCCCTTTTACCTCTTTTACACTTAAGCTAACTTTAGGTGCATAATAATTAATTATTTTATTAATTATTAATGTGCAAGCCTAGGGTTTTCCTTTTTAGGTTTTTTACCTATATGAGGTTGTAATCTTTTCTTTTCAAAATTAATTCTTTTACATATTGGCAATATTGAGCTCCATATCTTTGAGTAGTTTTTTGCTATGTTGTTTCTCTTTGCTTCTACCTGTAACAGGTCTTTTAGCTTGCAGAGATCTTTGAGCTCCTTCATCACCCCCTCCTCTCAGTTGTTTTTCCTAGTTTGGCTAACAATGATGATGTAGAATACATTAGAATGCCCCATAATGATGGCGAATGTTGAGAATGTGATGTATAATTATAATTCTAATGTATAATATAGGTATGTGGAGGGAGATGGGGGACCAAAAAGGTGTCTTAAGCTGCTACATTTTTTTAAATTAGAAAAGACTGATATTGGATGAGAAATTGAAGATAGTTATGCTCAAATTTTGAAGATGCAACAAGAACAAGAGTAGTAGTGCTTCGAGTATACTTTCTAATTTTTTATTTTTTTCAATGTTGGAGATTAAGGGGTTCAAAAAGGGGGAGCACACACAAAGTACTCCTATTTTTTTCAAAAAAATATAACATAATGTCTAGTGTGAGAAATTATCTAACAGACTATAGTTTATACCCAAAATTTTTACTAATTTTTTAATGAATATATGATCTTTTACAAATTTTCAAATTGGACACATCCTAAAAAATAGGAAAATGGAGTGTCCCCCCCCCTAATCTTTTTGGAAACTAATCAAAAATGTTTTTTTTAATGTGCAAAGAATAGAGTCTAGTTTGTAAAAGTGTAATTTGTTTCAAATTTTGATGAACGGGAAAAATAAGACCAAAAATACCTTATGTAGGTTTTTGACAAATAATGAAGACATTTGCAAAATAAGTTAAAGATCAAAACCCTAAAATAATTGAAATGAAAAAATTACATGGTTAGAAAGCTAACAAAGAGTTTAATGTTACTACATCATTTTTTACTTGATATTTAAAAATGTGTAATCTTGAGGGGTGTGATGTCAAAAATTGTACTCTCTAAGGTGAAAGTACAATTTCATGCTCTATTTGGAACTTGCCTTTAGTAACATATCCATTCGTGCATTTTAGACTTCCTCTAGCCCTAATTATTCCTATCAACCCTACAGAATGTGTCAGTATTTCCTTAGAAAATGCTTTATCAATTAAACATCATCAAAATGACCCTAACAAGTGCTTTTATGTTGGAGAAGTCCTAATTATAGCAGACCCTAAACACCCAAATTAATTTTTTTTTGAGTGTGAAAAAGCTAGATAGGGGCACCTAGTGCCCTAGTCTAGGTATTTTTCTTGACAAATTTAATTTCTCTTTTTTTTGGTCTCTAATTTCGGAGATGTAATTTCAAATTTAACCTTGCAATAAATTAATCCCAAAAATTGAAATCAAATATGTTAGCCTACACTTGAATTTATTCTAAGTTCCTTTATATAAACATGAATTATTATTTCAAATTAAATAGAAGCCATCACAAGTACAACAAGACTCCACCAAAATACATCCATTTTTATAGGTTTTCAAGAAGAATTTTAGAATTTATCAACTCGCTACAATTATTGGAGTTTGATGCCAATGGAAGAAAATAATGGAATCTAGGTTTTGGAGATATCTTTGGCTTCTTTTAAACACCTAATGACTTGTTTTCAGAGTATTCTCAACTTAAGAATTTAATCTGCTTGCTTTCCTAAGAAAGATATTGTTGCATTTTAAAATTTCCTAAGGGTATTTGACTTTCTCTTGGGTTGATCTCATTTATGTCATTTAGGAATCCTTATCTAACATATTTGAGTAGTATTTATAGCATTTAAATAACTCATTACAACCTTAGATGCATTTAAGGTTAAGAGAACACACTGTTTATCAGTCAATGAATTGACTATTCATGGAGGTAAAAATACTAAAATGGGGGTTTGACCTAGGAAAAATTCTATATAGACACCCCATTTTCCCTCTTTGTTATGATTTTTCAGGTTCAAATATGAAGACAGGAGATTCCAGAGTAGAATTGTAAAATGCAAACCTGGAAGCTTCAAATCTAAAAGTTGCAGAGTCAGAAATCACTCTCATTCTAGGGTGCCCCACACCCTTGGCTTTCTATTTCAACCTTTGATTTATATCTTAGGTGCAAAAAAAAATTTCCTCCTTAGATCTATTATGGGTTTTTAAATTTTTAGTTTCATTAGTGTGGAAAAATTATACTTTTAGATTAGGTTGCATGGTCAAATTAACTCAATTAACCTACATTAAATTCAATGAAATTGAAAGCAATAGAAGAACTAGATCTAGGGAAGATTGGCTCTCCTTTAGGTTGTTAGCCAATCTTATACCCTTCTTGATTTGGCTTCTAATGTTAATTTGAAAAAGGATTGATCTTAATGATCTACACACTAGGTATAGGATCCCTTTTTCAATCAAACATTTTGGTGAACCTGAAATATCCTACACTAAATAAATCTTATGATATACATTTAAAATTTTGGAGATTTGAGTTATTAAGAAAAAAAATTTAAAAATCATAAATTAAATCACTTTTTGTTTTCAAAAAGGTGTGTTTGCATTTAAAAGGAAAGTTTTTTTTTTTATACAATTTTGCTCATTTCTAGTTTTGAAATACATTAGATCTATACAAGAATTTGATAAAAAAAAATTCAACTAGTTCATGATTTGGTCAAAAAGAATATTTTTTGTGAAAATTGGAAACCCTAGTTCATTGCATTAGGTGACATTTAATAAAATTGGGAAAAACAATAGAATTTTCAATTTCAGATTTGAATTATACCTGTCTCACCTTTGTTACTTGCAAACATTGTCACAAAACGTAAACTTTTACATAACTATAAACCTAGTCTAGGGTTCCCAACACCCTTGACTTGCTCCATTTTGATTAGATTTCAGGTGTAGACTGATATGTGTGTTTCATGTGCAAAATCTAAACTCAATTTCACAAATTTGTGTTTGTAATAGATCTATGAAGTTGTAATTGATTACACATGGAATTAAAAAACATAAACATAAATTGAAATTTATAATTAATGTTTTAATTAATCTCTTAGAGAAAGTACAAAAGTATGATCACGTCATATCTCTTTTTGCAAGTCTGTTACACATATAATGTGTTTTAGTAGTGATGATTTTGAAATGCTAGAAATTATTCCCTTAAGGACTTTATCTCATCTAAATCTTCCAGTAAGAATTCTAAGGTTTCAACATGTCAAAGAACAATATATTGAATTACACCTCAACTATTTATTTACCAACCTTCAAATCAACCTCAAACACAAAATTAACATGTTCTTCTCATTATAACACCGTCAAACAAACAAAAAACTCTTGGTCATATCTTAAATTTTGTAAGAAAATTGACTCAATGTAAATCACAGACATGGCTATATGGTCTATTTTTCTAGAGACCTTGGCTATATGGTCTATTTTTCCAAAGAGAAATAAGCCCCAAGTGATTAATGATCCAAGTGAGCTCACTAGAAACTTGATTGTTAAAAGACTAGGGGATACAAGTGCCACCCAAGAAACATATCTCATGGTCAATATAACCTTATTTATAGATGTAATAGTGAAGAAGTTACAGGGAGACTTGGATAGGGCCAATGCCACAAATTTGAAATTACAAGAACAATTGAATGTGGTTACAAGGTTTTTACCTCCTCCGGGCAGCCAACTATTGAAGGTCCAACGGACCACAAGATAAGGACAATTTAACCCTTGAAGTTAAGAACTTAAGAGAGAAGCTCAATTAGAGAAAAGAAGAAGCAAGAATATCTAAGGAGGAAGTTGTTAAGAAAGTATCAGATTTGGTTGACAACATTTTGAGTTAGGTGGATAAGGTATGGGATAACTACAAAGTTTTGAAGGATGCATTCACCCACCATGCTCAAACGAGAGTCAAGTTAAAGTTCTTTCAAGTCAGTTGGGCACTCAGAGTTGTATTGTTGAGGATTATTGTGAAAAGCTCCAAATTTGATTTTAACTTGGTGTCTGATATTATTTTTAGATCAAATTATTTAGATAACATCATTCACCATCAAAATAAATATAAGACACTTATAAAGATTTAGATGTTTTTGAAGGTTTTTAAGATTTTAATATGCCTCCCATATTGGATAATGAGGGAGAGATAAGGCCTTGCAAGGAATGGAGAGAAATTTTTACTAATATTATCTCTCCTATATATGGAAAAATAAACAAAGATGGTGAGATAGACACATAGAAACTAAATCTTAGTATGGATACACTCTCCAAGCTTGACTACAATATGGTAGGTTTCTCTAAAAAGTGTTAATACATGATGAATACAATACTCATATGGTTAGGTTGAACCAACTTCTCCCACTTATAAGTAAAATGTCATCAGAGTAGGATTAAGATGTACTAAGAAGAATGATGCAAATGTTTGATTTGGTTTTCAATCATCTTTCACCAACCAACATAAGTGCAACATCATCATGTCATAAAAGGAATGTTAGATATACTCTATCAACCTTAAAGAAGCAGTTTTGATCAAATCAAATCCATCCACAAGTATAAAAGCTCCAAAATATCTTCAACTACTTTTGTAGAGATTACTTCCTCATGTATAAATGTATTTTTTCCTTTTATAAAGGTTTCATCACTTAAATTTTGTCTGTATAAGTGGTGGAATAAGAATTTTTTCTTGTTGTTCCCTTACTTCTATAAAAGGGAATTTTGAGCCTTATTCTAGGATTCGAGTCCTTAGGTTTTGTGCAATCCTCTATATAAAATTAATCATGTATAGTTAGGTCTTTTTAAGTTTCAAAAGAAGAATGGTGTAAATTTTCTTGGTAATAGCAATAAACAACTCAATTTTATTGTTTATATGAATATGAGTCATATTATCGATGTCTCCATGCTGTAATGAAATATCTTTTGAATCTTAATAATCAAATATCATTCAGGGTTCTTGTTGCACATTTCTTATGATGAATGTTTGGTTATTATCTTCTATTCAAGTAATAGATGAAAATTGCTTTCAATTGGATATTTGAAGATATTGTGGTTATGGTATGGATCTTAAGAAAATTAGTAGTATAGTCCATTTTCTAGTTTCTTATTGTAAGGAAATGAGATTTTGAAAACCATTGAGTTATTTTTTAGCTTGTTATTCAAAGGAATTACACCATTCTTAAATTTGTAATGTATAACGCAAGTTGGTTAGAATAATTCATGGAGTTCAAACCTAGGAAAAAGCAACCTAAAATTGAAACTTATCTTTTACTTTTATTTTTTTTGTTTATGCTTATTTCACACCATTAGGATATATAGCTATAGAGGATTTTGAAGATGATTTAGCCGATCAAGTTCATCCTCTTAATTGTAAGTGTGAAAATTGTAATGTTTTTTGACGTCATTGAAAGCATATTATTTTAATTCAAGAATGATGTTATGTAAAGGGATACCACCTTGGTTTTTCAGAGCCTAAAGTGTAGAGGAGAACAATTATAAAATATATCTCCTATTCATTGGCCACTAATCTAGGGTTCTTAAGTATAGGATCTAGCTAGTACTTATATAAATCTGGGCAATCAATTGGAAACACCAACGCCTCACATGGGGTTTTTTTCCTCCTCATTTTTAATGGAGAGTTTTATTGTATCTTTTCTCTCTTTGGGGAGGGGTTTTGTCACATAGTTTTTTCTCCTTTTTCTCCATTTGTGAGAGATTGCATTTGTACATGGGTACCTAACATGGCCTTGTAGCTAGGACCCATCTTTGTATCTTTACATCATTAACATAATAATACCCCCTAAATTTCACTTAAGGGGGGGTGTTGGTGTAAATAGGTTTTTTACCTATCTAGGTCATACTTACATGTTAACTCCACTTAGGTCCTAGGAGGGAATCTTTCTAGATGGTGTTAGTTATCATTAGATCTTATCTTCTCTCCTGGAAGTTAATGCTTGTTCCTTAATTCATTTAATATTTTTTGAGGTAGTTGTCTCATTATACAAGATTAAGACACATGTCAAGATCTTGTCTAATCATATCTCACATCTTCTCATTTATAATCAAGACATCATATGTATATTGGTATATTCAATGTAGAAATCTTTCATCCTTAATCATAACATGCTATTCTTGTCATTTCTCTCTTGTAGAAGTTATTTTTTTTCTTGCAAGTGATCTTGGGGTGTTGAGAGTTCACCATTAACTCCTACAACAACAAATGAATGCGTGTTCCTTAGGGATGTAATTTTGTACTTACAATGAATTATAAAGTGTAATTGGGGGTTGTGTGTTGCATTAATTTTCCATCACAATAATGGATCCTTGTTATTCTCTCCTCATTTGTGTGCCCTACCACACACCCCTTTTTAGTTTCTTATGCATATTTTTGTACTTGATGTTGGGTCTACATTCTTGTGCACACTTTTGTGCTTGATTTCAATTGGTCTTCCTATACCTCTTCCCCGTAAGCATTAAGGGGGGATTGTTATAGTGTTATGCTAATTCTTCCTTGGTGTCAATGGAGCATAGAGGAACCTTCTATCTTTGTCTCTCATATGGGGGGATTATTTTAGTGGACTATATTTTGTGAGATTCTAGTTCTTATATAGAGCATCATGATACACATTTTAGTAGTGTACTATAGGTCACTCATGCATTTTTTTTATCATACTCTAGAATCATAGTATTATCTACATCTTCAAATTCACAAATTTTGATTACATTTGTGTCATCTATTTGTTCATGGTTGAGTATTTATATATATGTTCACTCATGAAATATTATTTATCTCTTATACCGATCTACATTTTTAGAGGTTCATTGATTCCAATAGACACCAACATATCTTTAATAGTAGATTTTACAACTTCAACATGCTTTAGGAGTTCTTTATCATCATGTTCTGATCTTATTGGAACATCTTTTCAAGAGGTCTTATCCTTGGGTAAGTGCAAAAAGATGGGGGGCCAAAAAGGGGTCTTAAGTGGCCACTTTTTTTTTTAAATCAGGAAATGCTGACCTTGGATGCGGAACTGAGAATAATTACACTCAAAAAATTTAGATGCAAGAAAAACAAGGATCATAGTGCTTCAAGTCTACTTTCTAAACTACCAATTTTTTTTAAAATGGTGGAGATTAAGGGGTTCAAAAGAGGGAGCCACATAAATTAGTGTTTTTTTTGTCAAAAAACCATAACATAGCAAAGTTTGTGGCTCCCTTAAAAGGTTAACTTTTTTTTGGTATTTTAAAAATCACTTCGGTGAGAAATTAGCTAACAACATGTAATTTATGCCCAATTTTTTTGATAATTTTTTAATGAATATTTGAATTTTTATTATTTTTCAAAGTGGACACATCTTGAAAAATAGAATTTTGGCCATGCTACCCCTATAAATTTTGAAAACTAATTGAAAATAAAAATTTCTAAATATGTGTAGAATGGAGTTTAGTTTCTAAAAATTTAATTTATTTGAAATTTCAATGAACAGTCAATTTATAATGAAAAAAATACCAAACAATGGTTTTCTCCAAAAAATGGACACACAAACAAAATAAATTAAAGATAAAGGCTTAACATTGTCAATATGTGAAAAAAGTTACATCGTTAAATAGCTAAGAGAGCCTAAAAATACCCACGTGTTTGATTTGTTCAATCTTGAAACACATGCAAACTTGATGGTTAGCATAGACACAATTATGTGAAATCTTGTAGAATATGTAAAAACATGCCTTTGGATGTTGGGAAGGCATTCCAAGCCTTTGGTTTGGTTATCCAAAGTATACACCAAGCCTAAGGCTTAGGGATTCCCAAAGTAGGAAATAACATGAGTGCGTTATAACATGCTCGCATTATTTCGTGGTTTCAACATTATTTTTTGTGTTTGTGCTCAAGAGTTGCCTAAGCATGACATAACACGAGCACGTTATAATGCTTGTATGACATGTATGTATGTATGCATGTATGTATTTATGCATGTATGCATGTATGTATCAGTATATGTATATGTATGTATGTATGTATGTATGT
The DNA here is from genome assembly GCA_007258455.2 of Sequoia sempervirens. Taxonomy (NCBI): domain Eukaryota; kingdom Viridiplantae; phylum Streptophyta; class Pinopsida; order Cupressales; family Cupressaceae; genus Sequoia; species Sequoia sempervirens. The sequence continues at coordinate 525,550,803 of VDFB02193867.1, forward strand.
ATGTATGTATGTATGTATGTATGTATGTATGTAAGATTCTATGTACATATGTATGTATACTTGTATGTATGTGTATAAGAGAAAATTTACACCCTATGTGCAAATCACCATTTTTTCCTTTATCCACCTTAGAAAACCAAGTTCAGAGGCTTAATTCCACCTAAGCTCACTGCTCACACCACACTTGGCACCTATTTTGAGTGTCGGTAGAGGCGTTTCTTTAGGGGATACTCACGTGGCGTACATATGTCCACATGACACGCTTATGTCCCTGATAGATTCCTGCATCTAGAGCCTATAGAGGTGTTACACTTCCCATTAGAGGTTGATTTGTAACACTCTACTCAGCTGAGTGACCTGCATATGGCCATTTTTTCATCTCCCCTTCAAATTCACTCCTTCCATATGCATTTCATCTTCTACACCTCTCCCCTCTCTCTTCCTACACATCTCTTCACCACTTCTAGACTTCATCCACGATCTTATTCAATCTTCTCCCGAGCATTGAGCTCATGCTCTAACTCTCTAGCTCTCTTTGAGCCCTCTCTTAGCTCTTCAATCTCCAAACACTTTCCACGTCACAACAACATCAACACTTTTCCACTTCAGTAGAGCAAGTGTGGAACAAAACACCATTGCAATAGAGGCTTGATTTCCTCTCATTTTCTCCCCCATTAGCCTTGAGCACTCTTGGTGGAGGTGGTAAGCTTTCACTCCTCTCCTCTATTACTTGGTTGAGTAGCATAACACTATTTTGCAGTGCTTTAGGTGCTCTTTACTTCATTTATACTTTTCTCTCTATCTATCTTGTTGTCCATGGAGGTGGGAACAAAAAAATGGGGTCTGACCGAGGCAAGCCTCTATACAACCACCCAACAATTTCTCTCTCCCTCTTGTGTGCAGGTATTGAAGACACTCACGAGCTGGAAGCTTCATCACTCACACAGTCATAAGTATTTCCTTTCTTCTCCTTATCATCTCTATTCCATTTCAATCTTATTACTTCCTATTGCTTTCTTGCATTCTAGAGGTTCTTTGTAATTGGAGTGTAAGTTGTCACTTAGCCATTTTCTGAGACATTCTCACTTTTTGGTCCTTACGAGATGCTAGTGCACCTCTGGGATGCTAGCAGGCCACATTGTCATCCGTATTCTACACTATCGTCATTTGGCTGAGAGCTTGTCAATTTGTCTAGAGAATCTCTGTGACTTGCTCTTTCAAATTATGAAACTCTCACTGTTGTTCCATTGAGGTAGTATAGGGCAGTTCACCCTGTGAGGCTCTCTAATGAAGATAACTCATGAGTAGCAAATCCCCCTATATTACATTTTGGTGAACCTGACGTGAAGAATAGTGTTCTTCGAAAAACTAGAAATTTATTTACCCCTACTTGGTAGGGTCATAACTTTTGACTTGGTGCTTGGAATTCAGAACCATTTGCACTTTTGGAAAGGTCTCCTAGAGAACTTGTTTAGTCCCTAAAATACCAATGTCTTCTGCAATCAAATTTTAGGGATCGATGCAAGTTTTGACCTTAAATTCTGCTCTAGAGACATTCAAAAATGCAAATTACAAAAACATAGAAAATACTAAAAAAGTTGTAATGGATTTTATATCTTCTTTTATTAGATTTGTTTCTAATTTTGTTCAAAATTTTAATGATATTTCATTTAACGCATGTGATGGTGACTTTCCTTTTCCCATGTCACTTGTTATCTTTTATCCTTCTCACAAAGTTCCTCTTTCTTCATAGGATATTTTTGTCGCAAGAAGATTAAATCATTGATACCTTTCTTAATGTTACTCTAACTTCTATTCATTCTAAAGCAATCTCTTCAAGAGACGATGCATGTGTGAATGATGAACCCCTCATTCCAATACACTCTCTTCTAGAGATGTTTCATTCATGAATGATGAATCTAACCTTCATTCCAATGCACTCTCTTCTAGAGATGATACATTCGTGAATGATGAATCTCATCTCTATCCTGGTGTACTCTCTTCTAGAGATGATGTATTAGTGAGTAGTGAACCTTCCATTCATTCCAATACACTCTCTTTTGGATATGATGCATTTTTGAATGATGAATCTCTTATACCTCCGAATGCACTCTCTTCTAAATACATTGTATTTTTGAATGATGAACTTCTCATCTATTCCGATGCACTCTCTCCTGGAGAGGTTACATTAGAGGATGATGAACCTCCTTCCACATCTGATTCTCTCTAGATTGATGTTGAGAATGTTTCTTCAAATAACTATTCCATATTTGATTATCCTGTTTGGATTGATGTTGAGAATATGTATTCATGTAATTATTCTACTAGCTACACATGATTATTTTGTAAATACAGTCTATGTCTTTGTTGCCTCTCAAAGGCCTAAGAGACCAATTATTTACATGAGTCCAACTAATCCTTCTTCTATAAGGGTTTGTTCTATTAATGGTGTTCCATTTGATATTGACTCTCCTAATCTCTCTACGGCTCCCTCTGATAGAGAGGTAGCCCATACCTATGAGAATAGAATGAATAAACAATCTAGTCTTCCTCTAGCTCCTAAATCTACAACTAAAGCACCTAGTAATTACGATCTTGTCAAGCAACCTCGGGTTAATCCGAATAAGATCTCATTGTGTGATTTTATTTAGCCTACTCCTACCTCTCCTCAAAGGAATGCATGTCTTGGTGATGATTGCAGTTTCTTAGACTTTACAGGTTCCTTTATCTAGGAATATAAAGTTGACCCGATCTTCTTAGACCTTCCAATAACATCATCTGCACCTGCTATCGAAGATGCTTACTCTTTTGTATCACGGGATAAGGTAAATGTAAATTGTAATGTTCTTGGTGTTGATCCTCCTTCTGTGGAAGACAATCACACTTATGTTAAGGAGGTTGATGTTTGTAGTCCTATTAAGAAGGTTGATGGAAATCTCATAAAGGAGTGTGATCCCCACTATTGGGACAATGCTCTTTATGAGGATCCTCCTTTTCAAGACTTGCAAACACATTATGGCCCCGACTTTAGGCTTGCCTCTAAATATGGCTATGAGTGTAAGGGTTGTGGGCATAATGAACAAGGAATTCAGGTCCCTATAAAATTTTCCCCTTGTAAGTGTAATTTGGAACTTGGTTGCTCGAATGAACAATCAAAAAGGAAACCACGATTGAATGGTGACATGAATTCCATTCAACCTTGTTCTTGTGGATTGATTTATCCTCCATTGTCTTCTCTCTTCATGCCTTCTTCTTCTTATGAGAATTCAAACCTTTCCCCACAAGAGAAAGGGTTTCTTCCATCTCCTCATCCTTTATTTGAGCAAGAGTGTATTTTGTCATAGCTTCTAAAAGCTCGCTTAATCACTCTTCCTTATCCTACATGCAAGAAATATCACAAACATGATGAAGGAAAATATTCCTTCCATGCATACCATCAAGTTCCTAACCATTCCACTAGTGAATGTAAGGCCTTAAAGAATAAAATACAATAGCTTCGCGATTCAGGTGTCATGAAACTCCCATTTAATTGATGCACCTTCCTTTTCTTTGCTTGACAAGTGATATCGATGTTTACCTCTATCCTATTCTAAGTGTTTTGCATGGTTCTCCTCCCCTGTATGTTGGGGGTAGTGATAGCTCATTTCGGAGATGTGTTTCCTTCTTAAGGGCCCCTCTCTTCGCTCTCTCTTTCAATTGAAGCATCCCTTGAGTGGACCCCTCTTCCTTTTGAAGGGTTCCTGAGGGACTTCTTTGAAATCTTTTCTCTTGAATGAATTCATTGGCATTTAGCTTGGGGGAAGCCTGACTAGACCTCACTTTTCAAACAGTGTGTCCCTTGAGTGGACCCCTCTTCCTTTTGAAGGGTTCCCAAGGGACCCCTTTGAAATCTTTTCAACTTGACGATGATCTACATGACTGTCTTCTTACTTCATCTACAGGACCAAGAACCTGTAGAGCTCCTTTACATCCTTATTTGGTGATATGGGTTCTCCTCCTTGAGCAGGGTTTTCTTTTATCACCTCCTTTGTGATACAGGTTTTCCTCCTCGAGCGGGGATTACTTTCATCACCTCTTTTTCGGTGCAGGTTCTACTCCTAAGTGGGTTTTTCTTTCACCATGTGATTTTTGGTGATATGGGTTTCCTCCTTGAGTGGGGTTTGCTTTTATCACCTCTTTTTTGGTGTGGGTTCTACTCCTAAACATGTTTTTCTTTCACCACACGATTTTTGGTGATACAAGTTTCCTCCTTGAGTGAGGTTTTCTTTTATCACCTCTTTTGTGATACAGGTTCTCCTCCTTGAGTGGGATTTTCTTTTATCACTTTTACTTTGTGGTATGGGTTTTCCTCCTCAAGTGGGGATTGCTTTTATCACCTCTTCGTGATACAGGTTTTCCTCCTTGAGCGGGGTTTTATCACTCCTACTTGGTGGTGCGGGTTCTACTCCTAAGCAGGTTCTACTCCTAAGCAAGGTTTTCTTTCACCACACACTTTTTGGTGATACGGGTTTCCTCCTCGAGTGGGGTTTGCTTTTATCACCTATTTTGTGGTGCCAGTTCTACTCCTGAGCGGGTTTTTCTTTCAGGGTATGTGCAGGATCATGATGCGCCAAAAAGTGGCAATATGATGGGTATGTGGCTGATGACTATTTTTTACCCAAAATTGATAAAATGAAAAGGGTTTTTAAAGGAGATTTTCAACTTTCCATCGATATAAATTATGCTTTACTTTGAATTTAATAAGTAATTATTATTTATTTTCTATTCAAATTTTGACTAAAGTCCTAATTGATAGGCTAATTGAAAAACATCTATAGCTTTCAAACGATATCATATTTTTGAATCCAAAACATGTGTCACATTCTATGCTTTAGATAATATATAATTAAAAAAGAAAAATTGAATTTCATGAAGTTTTGACCAAGAAAAGGTGGTCGATATATGAGTTTTGCATTTTTAAAAGTTGTAATAAAAAATCATAATTAATTATTTACTTGGAAAAAAATTACAAAAAAATATCACATTGGGGCATGAGTCCTCTACTTATATCTAAAATCTTATAAAAAAATATTATCATTTTATTGTGGTTAGGGTGGTCAAACAGACACCTACTTCTTATTTTTTCCCAAAAATTTAGGTACCATTGGATTGAAATTTCAAATTTTCACCAAATAGATTTTTTTTTTAAAACAAACCTAGTAGTTTAGAAACTACATTCATTTTGATACAGATTCTATTCTTACATATTTTTGAAATAATATAGATAACTTATTCAAATTTTTAAGTCAAGTTGCCTAACTCTAACTTTTTTGAATTTTTTGCCACTTAAGGGCCTATTTTTTCCATGATGATCCTGCACATACCCTTCACCATGCACTTTTTGGTGATATGAGTTTCCTCCTCGAGCGAGGTTTTCTTTTATCGCTAGTTTTGTGATACAGGTTCTCCTCCTCGAGCAAGGTTTTCTTTTCACTCCTACTTGGTGGTGTGGGTTCTACTCTTGAGAGGATTTTTCTTTCACCACACGCTTTTTTCATCTCTCTCTTATCTCTTGTATATACTGGATAGAATATCTACATCTTCATCCTATGTATATGCTCTTTCTACAACTTCATAGTTTTGTGAAACTATGAAGTCCTCTTTTGACCCTACACTTTTGGGTTCACCAGATTGCAGTCTACTTCCTCGATGGTTTAGGTATACATTTCTAACCCTAATCTTTCTTGATCTACTTTAACAAGCACTCATCAATTTTCGTGCTTTCTAAAGTGGGGGAAAAATGTATGAGTGAATTTTCACCCCATTTGTAAATCCCCATTTTTCCTTTAGCCACCTTAGAAAACAAAGTTCAGAGGCTTAATTCCACCTAAGCCCATTGTTCGCATCACACTTGGCACCTATTTTGAGCACCGGTGGAGGCATTTATTTAGGGGATGCCCACACGACATGTAGATGTCTACATGATGCTCTTACATCCTTGACACATTCCCATGTCTGGAGCTTGCAGGGGCATTACACTTCCCATTGGGGGTTGATTTGTAATGCCCTCCTCAGCTAACTGATCTGAATATGGCCTTTTTCTTCATCTCCCCTTCAAATTCACTCCTTCCATATGCATTTCATCTTCTACACCTCTCCCCTCTTTCTTTCTACACATCTATTCACCACTTTTGGACTTCATCCACAATCTTCTTCAATATTCTCCCAAGCATTGAGCTCACTCTCTAACTCTCTAGATCTCTCTGAGCCCTGTCTTAGCTCTTCAATCTCCAAACACTTTACACTTCACAAAAACAACATGAATACTCCACCACTTTAGTAGAGCAAGTTTGGAACAAAGCACCATTGCAGCAGAGGCTTGAGTTCCTCTCATTTTCTCCCCCATTAGCCTTGAGAGCTCTTGGTGGATGTGGTAAGCTTTCACTCCTGTCCTCTATTACTTGGTTGAGTAGCATAACACTATTTTGGAGTGCTTTAAGTGCTCTTTACTTACTTTCTACTTTTCTCTCTATCTATTTTCCTATCCGTGTAGGTGGGAACACCAAAATGGGGTCTAACTGAGACAGGCCCCTATACAGCCACCCAACAATTTCTCTCTCCCTCTTGTTTGAAGGTATTGAAGACACTCACTAGCTGGAAGCTTCACCACTTGCATGGACATAAGTAGTTCCTTATCCTTATCGTCTCTATTCCATTTCAATCTTATTACTTCTTGTTGCTTTCTTGCATTCTAGAGGTTCTCAGTAATTGGAGTGTAAGTCATCTCTTAGCCATTTTTTGAGAAATTCCCACTTTCTGGTCCCTACGAGAGGTTAGTGCACCTTTGGGTTTTCGTCCTTTGGCCGAGAGCTTATCAAATTGTCCAAAGAATCTCTATGACCTTCTCTTTCAGATTTTGAAACTCCTGCTACTGTTCTATTGAGGTAGTATAGGATAGTTTTCCCCGTGAGGCTCTCTGAATTAAGATAACTCATGAGTAGTGAATCCCCCTATATTGGAGTATGTATGTATGAATGTATGCCTATATGTATGTATGTATGTATGTATTTAGAGGGAGGGAGAATTTTGAGAGAGTGAGAGAGAGAAAGTTGTCTAGGTAGGGTGGGAGGGCTAGAGGAAGGAATAGACCTAAGAGAGAGGTAGAGAGTAGTGAGAGAGAGAGAGAGACCTGAGAGAGGGAGAGGGGGTAGGAGGGAGAGACCTAAGAGAGAGGGAGTGGGAGAGAAGGGGTTGGAGTGAGAGGGACTTATCTAGGTAGGATGGGAGTGATAGAGGGAGAGAGAGAGAGGGGTGTGAGAGAGAGACCTAGGAGAGAGAGAGAGAGAGAGAGAGAGAGAGAGAGAGAGAGAGAGAGAGAGAGAGAGAGCCTTAGAGGAGATACCTTAGAGAGAGAGAGAGAGGAGGTGGGAGGGAGAGACTTGAGAGAGAGGGAGAGATAGGGAATGGGAGAGAGAGTGATTGGGAGATAGAAGGATGGGAGAGAGAGACTTGAGAGAGGGAGAGGGGTTCAGAGGGAGACTTGAGAGATAGCGGGAGAGAGAGAGAGGGAGTGAGAGAGAGGGGGTTGAAGAGAGAGATACCTAAAAGAGGAAGGGCATGTGAGGGAGAGACCTGAGAGAGGGAGTGGTAGGGAGAGACTTGAGAGAGGGAGTTGGAGAGAGGGGGATGGAGTGAGGGACTTATCTAGGTAGGGTGGGATGGATAGAGAGATGAGGGAGGGAGAGAGGGAGGGCGGGAGAGAGAGAGAGAGAGAGTGTGTGTGTGTGTGAGTGTGCTATCTAGGTAGGGTGCTAGAGGAAGAGACCTAAGAGAGAGAGGGGAGTGGGAGGGAGAGACCTGAGAGATAGTGAGAGAGAGGGAGTGAAAGAGATAGGAAGTGGGAGAGAGAGGGAGTGAGAAAGAGGGAGTGGGAGAGAGATAGAGGGAGTGTGTGTGTGTGAGAGAGAGGGAGATTAGGGTTTAGGGTTAAGGGTTGAGGTATTAAGGGTTTAAGGGTATAGATTTGAGGGATTAGGCTTTGAGGCATAGTGTCTAGGGTTGAGGGTTTAGGGTTAAGTGAGATACCTAGATGGCTAAGGAGGGATGGTTTAATAAGGAGAGAGAGAGAGAGAGAGAGAGAGAGAGAGAGGGGGTTGGAGTGAGAGAGTTACCTAGGTAGGGTGCCAGAGGGAGAGACCTAAGAGAGAGAGGAGGTGGGAGGGGGAGACTTGAGAGATAGGGAGAGAGAGGGAGTGCGAGAGAGAGTGAGTGAGAGAAAGGGAGTGGGAGAGAGATAGAGGGAGAGAGATAGAGGGAGAGAGAGGGAGTGGGAGGGAGGGGGTTGGAGTGAGAGGGACTTATCTAGGTAGTGAGAGAGAGAGAGAGGGAGAGGAGGTGGGAGAGAGAGACCTGAGAGAGAGAAAGACACACACACATATAGACAAACAAGAAGAAAAAGAGAGATAGAGATAGAGATAGAGACAGACAGAGAGACAAAGAAAAATATAGAGAGAGAAAGGAGGGAGAGGGGGTGGGAGGGAGGGAGAGAGAGAGGGGTGATCCCACAATACTAGTTTACAATTTTTGACCAAATTTGACACTGAAATAATTTTTTTAACTAAATCTTCACTTTCGGGCACCTATAGCGGCTAAACCGCGAGGAACTTGAAGATGATGCAAACTAGTGATTTGTGACATTTTGTCTATATATTATAAATATATTTTTTACAAAAATTTTGAAATCATATTGCACTTATTTTTCCATCTCCTTCAAAAACTAATTTTTTCAGTAAACACCATTTTTAAGGAGTGATGCTCATCGTATACAACATAAATTTTTTTCCATGAAGGATAAAATTCTAATTTTTTTGAATTTAGATTTGTAACTACAATATCTAGTGCTTCCACCTAGTTTCATAGTGTTTTATTGAATATTTTTTCTTTAATTAAGTTTCATAGTCAAACCAATTACAATTTAGACATAGGCAGACCATATACAATGTAATTTTTTTTGTATGTATCAAAATTCACTCTTTTTTTGTTGGATCAAGGACTTGAATATCTAGTGCACTCATATTTTTCAATTTTTTTTTATAATCTGCTATTTTTCCACATGCAGAACAAAGAGCTTGATTTTCAGTGAAAAACCTATGTTTAATAAAACTAAAAAAACAAATACATAATAAAACCAGAACATATTAAAATTATATTCATTGGATAGCTTGTTCTAAGGACTACCATCATCCAGTTGGATCTATGAAGTCTCCATTTTCATCCTCAACCTGAGATTCAAAGGTAAAAATTCTAGAGTTTTTTGGTGCCAGAGGGTGAGAAGGTGGGAAAAAGGGGGTTCACTCGAACCAGGGCCCATTTGAGCAAATCCCCATTCCACAAAGGTTTTCTTTTTGGTTTCTCCTGGGAATGGTTGGACCCTGCATTTAATGGGTTCACTCAAACCAGGGCTCTAGTGATCCCCCTTTGGGTTCACTTGAACCAAAAGTTTGTTAGAACCCCCAAAAAACCAATTTTTTTTGCATGGGGTCAATTTTTGCAATTGAACCATAGATTTTTGGCTCCTATGGACAACTCTTACACTTCTAGGTTTTTTCACCTAAAAGGAGAGAGATAGGAGCAAAAATGATAATGAATTAAAAAATCATTTAGCTTAATGATTTTCCATGAAATATTTAGGGGCAACAAAGAGAATTCTTGGGATGCAAATTATTAGGGATAGAAATAAGAGAGAAATTGAATTATCTCAAGAAAAATATATTTCTAAAATTTTGGATAGGTTCAATATGAAGAATACAAAGTCTGTTTGTACTCCATTGGCTAATCATTTTTGCTTATCTTCAGCTATGCCTCCAAAAACTCAAGAAGTGTAAAATCAAATGAAGGGTATTTCATATTCCTCTGCAATTGGGAGTCTCATGTATGCTATGGTTTGTACCCATCCAGACATTGCTCATGCAGTCACCACTAACTCATGTTGTATTTATACCATCATCAACTTTGAAACATATCCAAAGTCAACCATCCAAATTTAAATTCAAATTAGGTCAGTACCAACATCATAGGGTGGAATTATAATGAGGGTGACCCAAACACATGCTTCATAAGGAACCAAATAGATCCAACACACTTCATCAACTCCGAAGGTATTGTTCAACACAAGATCAACCAAACCAGTGTAAAAAACATAGAAAAATTAAGCACAAACCTTCTAGATACTAAAATTATCTTCAATACAATCAAAACATCTCAACTCTAGAATTGTAAGTCATAAGACTTTAATAAAGACAAATACAGACCAACAATATTTCTCCTAAATGTCAACCAGAAACATAGAAAACCATAGTTCACAACTGGTGAACACAACTCACATTGTACAATGAATCAACAACCAAAAATCTAGATATAGTAGCTTCCAAAAACCATGATCAACATATTTGAACCATACAAATATATGAAAAAATCTCGAAGAAAAACCTAGAGCAACAATTGAACATCTGCAATCTTTCTTCGATACAATTTTCTCCATATCCTTGACATATATAGCCAATAACCTATATCCTTGATAATAATGACAACAACAATTAGTAGATCACCAATTGACTAGTTGACATCAATGACAACACCTCCATTCTTTCCATTCTTGCAACCATCTCCCCCTTTTCCATTGATCACAACACATGATGTGAAAAACCATCAAAGACACCATACTAGCTTTGAATACACTTCTCAATATTTTTCTTTATGTTTCTCCCCCTTAGTAGATAGTCTTTTATATTCTTCCTCTCTTTTTCACATGCTTTCTCTCTTTTCACATACATTCTCTCCCCCTTTGACATCAATGGAAAAGGAAAAAGATATTTTACATTGTTTTCCCATTTGACATTAAAAAATAATACTCTTAATGACAACATCTGACACTACTTGGTCCCTCAAGAGGTAACCACCAAAACGTCATTCCAAAAGAAAGATAGATCCATAGATCCACTCGACTGATGCATCTCTATATGCATCTATCTCAAGAAAGGAGGGGAAATTTCCCCTAACTTCTCTCAAAGATACTCAAAAGTACCTTTAGGAGGATCCTTCATAAATATATTAGAAATTTGATCCTTCATCAGAACATATTCAAGTTATACTTAATTCTCTATGACGTCTCATAAGAAATCATACCTGATAGATATATGCTTCATCCTTGAGTGCACCATAGGATTCTTTGAAATGTTAATTGAAATTGTATTATCACAAAATATAGAAATAGGATCATCATACACCACTATGACATCTTTCAATGTATGTTTCATCCATAGAACTTTTGTACAACAAGATGCAGTAGCGATATACTTAGCTTTAGTAGTAGACAAGGAGACTCTGATGAGGTAAAAATAACCTCATCATGATAATACCATAAAGACCTAGTTCATACATGCAAATATCTATCCTCTGCCAATTAATTAAATTTTAGGAGAAATAATTGCTTAATTTTAGTAAGAACTTGCATAAACTTTATTTCTTTTGATTTCTTAAAGTAATTTTCCAATATAGATTTAATGGGTTATTTTAAGTGTTTTGTAGATAATAATTGGTCAATCAAAGTTATAGATTGAAGCATCCAGCTGGCACGTGTTCTAGAATAGTTAGAGATATGCTAGAAATATGCTCTGAAACTTCAGGGTGATGGACCGAAGATGTTGTTCTTTAAAGTTGTTATTTCTGTTATCCTTTGAATTAAAGACTTTATGGCTTGACTTGAGCCTCTTAAATACAATGTAATGGGATTAAAGATACAATTTATCCATAGATCTGTTTAAATATTTTCAATGGTTATATATACCATCTTAAATATAGCATGTAGTTATAGTTTTCTCTATAAAAGATATAGTCTCTAGAAGTAAGATATACAGTGAAAAGTAATGTTATACTATCAAAATGTTTCCAAGGTTTATGAATAAAGAGATTGTTATCTAAAATTTGGAGTTATGAGTTATGGTTGATAACTATGATTGATAGAAGTGTTCCTGAAATTGCAATGAATGTGAGCTAAGAATGAATGTGTTGACCCATGAGTTGGCCACTCAACGGGAGTAGATAAGTGTTCTCTTTTATTATACTGTTGTTCTATAGAGAGTCATTTAAATTTACTGTTATGGAATTTTAGCTCTGAAGTATTTGCTATCTTTTCACTTCCGTAGTTTATGTTATTCACTGTTAGAATTTTTACTGTTAAGAAAATGTTTTATGGATTGCTATAAGTTTTTTGGCTCTTATAAAAAAAATTCAGCTTCTTAGTTTAGTTGTTTTTGTGCTTTTTAATTCAGTTATTATTCTTTCTAAATTAGTATACTTATGCCTATAGTTCAAGCATTTTTTGCTTTCTTAGGAATAGATTACTTTACAGTTTGAAGTTAAAATTAATCTTAATTTGTTCTTAAAAGTTAGGAAACCTAAGGGAGATACTATGGACCTCTTCTATTATAGATTGCCTTGTACACTACCCGGTCGACAAATTAAATATTATATTCTAAAGTAATGGGACCTAACGACAACCTATCACTTTTTGGCGCTGTTGCCGGGGACCCTTAGCTTCTTTTGCTTAAGTGTTAATAGAAGATGCCTAGAATACCTCTTTTAGGACAAAAATACTATATGTGGTTTCCTTTTCTGCATGGTCAGGAAAAGAGGCCCTCATGGATGATTTATACCAAACACCCCCCCAAAATACGTTCTAGTTATACAAAGGGAGGCCCAAGGCTTAGAAGACCATTCTGCTAAAGAATTACTTGAGCCTAACCCACCCGAGGATTTCCACTATCTCCCAGAAGATCATCATGTAGTGCAACTTTTTGTTGATGAAATTATTGTTGAGGAGCTTATTCCTCTAAATGTCATGGGAGATCGGAGGGTAGAAGCTAACCGTAATGATGCAAACCGTAATAATAATGATCCTCCACTACCTAGAATGTTCACTTATCCTATTGCTCTGGATGCAGATGATGATACAATAATGAAAAAAATCTCTCCAGCTTTCCTTCCAACCTTTCATGGTTTATCTTCGAAAGTCCCAGACCAATTTATTTTTGAATTTAAGGTCCTTTGTCAAACCTATGATTATAAAAAAGACAACCATAAACTAAAGTTGTTTCCTTCTACTTTGAAGTTTTCAGCCATGCGCTAGTTTATGGGACTACTGTCTGGCAGTATTACAACTTGGGAAGAAATGGAGATTGTGTTATTGAATAAATATCAGAGTTATTGTAGGTTGAGTGATCGTAAGGAAGAGTTGTTTAAACTTCAGCAAAATGAGGATGAGACTCTAGAGGACTATTTGGATATGTTTCTTTTCTTATCTAAATGATGTGGGGAAATGGCAATTAGTGTTGAGATTCTCAAGACTATATTTCTTAAAGGACTTGATGATGATGCAACAATAAGTCTTGATTTAATGGGAAAAGGTGATGTGTCTCAGTTAAAACTTGAAGAAATATGTGATTTGTGTCACAATTTTTCACATACCCGTGGAGGAATCTGAAAAAAAAACTTTTCAAAGGGAATAACTAGGTAAAATCCGAGAATAAAGCAAATCTTAAGATAGACATACTTGTCCAATTGAATACTATGTTGGATGGTATACAAGAAAAGACATGTAACCCTGAGACTTTGTCAATCTATTGTCCTAGGTGTCAAAATAAACATCTTTTACGGGAGTTCCCTTTAGACAAGGTTAATATTTGTCAACTCTGAGAGAAAATCCACCCTACCAATCAATGCAAGCTTCTTACTGATCTTAAGAATACTAAGAAAAAAATTGCTCAGGTTGAAGAAGAAATAAATGTGCTAAATCATTGCTAGGGAGGTAACTTTTCTTATGGGTAGAATTCCAATCCTGCATGGAGACCCCAAAATAACTGGGCTGGTAATCAATGGCCTCCATCTTGGAATCATCCCTATCCTCCACATCCTACTTGGGAACTCCTTATTGGGGATCTCTTGAATGGGAAATTCAATCATGGGGAACTCAGTAGTGGCCAAACCAGCCACAACAACAATGGTACCCACAACATATTGCTCCCCAATGGAATTAGGGAAAAAATCAATTTTATACTGGTCCTAGGAGGAATCAACAATATAATTTGTTACCATCACCTTAGAATCTTCCTCAGACTGAGCAGGTAAATCAACCTCAACTTCCAGCACAACCATTTCCCAACCCAAAGAACAGTAGACAGAATACTCTGGTATATACTACTGAGCAAGATCATGTCACAAGCCTTAATGCAATTCATTTTGGAAATGCTCAGTTACATTCTTGTAGGACAATTCAATTGCCCACTATTGAGGAAGTAATGGACGAACCTATTTCTCAAAATTTTGAGAAAGATACTACACTACTTGCAAATATTACTGAGTTTTCAGTAGCAGGAGCTACTGATTTACCTCTAGAGGAGGAAGGTCAGTCTTTGACTGACTTTAGTAAATATATTCCTCCAAAGGAGAAAAGAGATATCCCTTCAAAGGAGAAAACTCAAGAACCATTTTTGAAGCGCTTGAAATCAACAATTTTGAAAGATACTCAGGAAATATCATTAGCTTCTGAAACTACATTAATTCGGGAAATTAAACAATTACAAATAGAGGTTCCTTTGCTATAGGAAATAAAGGAAATTCCCGAGTTAAATCAGTTGATCAAACAACTGTGTATTAGAACACTAGGAAGGAAACCAAATAAAATAAACACTATGCATAGTGATGGTTATCTAGCTGAATTTTCGTCTAAAAATATTGTTGCTCCAAAATATGATGATCTTGGGAGTCCACTGATTACTATTACAATTAATGAGGTAGCAATACCTAATGCATTGGTTGATTTGGGAGCAACTATTAATGTAATGATGGTGGATGTAATGAAGAAATTAAGTCTTATAGATTTAAGTCCTACAACTACAATCTTGCAGATGGCAAATCAGTCCATAGCCATTCCAAAAGGTGCTATAAAAAATGTTCTTGTTAAAGTTGATGGATGGGAATATCTAGTTGAATTTCAAATAATTCAATCACTTACATCTAAAGATAGTTATCCAATAATTTTGGGAAGACCATGGTTGGCTACTGTCGCTGCTAAAATTGATTGTCGTGAAGGAGGTATGACCATTTCACATGGTCCAAATAGTAAACATTTATTTTTACATCCTCCTGCTAAGCCTACTGAGTATAATAAAGTTTGGGTTGATGAACCAGAAGAATTTAGTGGGAAAGACAGTTTGGCCTCTTTGGCCATGGTAGTGATTAAAAATCATGGAGAAGAATCAGAGGATGAGTTAGTTAATGAGGTTGCTCATTTTGCTATAAGTTCTAGTGAAGAAGTGATAGAGGATGTACCAAAACTTTTGGAGCAACTGATTGATATAAGTGGGATGGAACAAAATTATGCTACCATGGGGATGCCTTGTCCCTTGGCTAATATGATTCCTAGAATGAGTTATTTCTTTGATGATATTACAATATTTCACCGACTTATACCTCATAGTTGTCCTCTCAAAACTTTTTTACGACCAATACATATTGTCACTTCAGCCTATCCAGGAACATAAACAATTATGATGTTACCAGGAAAAATTGTGAATACAAATAGTTGGTTGACAAAAATACAAGAGGATAAATTATTTAATGTGCTAGTAAAAAGGTCTAAATATTTTGCTTGGGACTATACAAACATGAGGGGGATTCACCCAAGTGTTTGTACTCATCACATTTATACTAATCCTAATATAAGACCTGTTCTTCAACCATAGAGAAGACTCAATCCTGCATTAAAGGATCTTGTTAAAGTAGAGATTAAGAAAATCCTCCGTGCAAGATTTATTTATCCTATCTCAGATAGTAAGTGGGTGTCACCTATGGTAGTTATACCAAAGAAAAATGGAAAGTGGATAATTTGCGTAGATTATAAAGAACTTAATAAATCAACCTTTAGAGATTATTTTCCCTTACCATTTGTTGACCAGGTTTTGGACAATTTGGCTGGGAGGAAATATTTTTCTTTCTTAGATGGATTTAGTGGTTACAACCAAATTTAGGTAGCACCGAAAGACCAAGACAAGACAATTTTTACTTATCCTTGGGGTACATATGCATACCAAGTTCTTCCTTTTGGACTTTGTAATGCTCCAGCTACTTTTCAGAGGGCCATTTTGGCTATATTTGCAGCACTTGTCAATGATTGTGTAGAGATTTATATGGATGATTTCACAGTATATGGGTCAACCTATGATGAAGCTCTTCAAAACCTGGATAGGGTTTTGGAATTTTGTGAGGAAAACTGACTATCCCTTAGCCACAAAAAGTGTTTAATAATGATGGAATGAGGAATAGTCTTAGGCCATCACATTTCCTCGTAAGGAATAAAAGTTGATCCTCAAAAAATTGAAGTCATACAGCAATTAACTGTACCTAAAACACAAATAGATGTTCGAAGTTTTCTTGGACATGTTGGATATTATAGAAGGTTCATAGAAAGATTCAATAAGATAACGGCCCCTATGTTTTCTCTCCTCCAAAAAGATGTGGAGTTTAATTGGACGTCTGAGTGTCAACAATAATTTGAAATGATAAAAGAAAATCTTGTCTCTGCTCTTGTACTACGTGGACCAAATTGGAGTCTTCCCTTTCACATTTATGTTGATGCTTTGGATGATGCGATTGGTGTAGTATTAGGGAAAGAAGATGAGGATGTGGGTAAATATGCCATATATTTTATTAGTAAAAACCTAACGTCTACTAAGAGAAATTACACAACAATAGAAAAATAATTCTTGGTAGTGGTTCATGCCATCAAAAAGTTTCGTCATTATATTACAGGATATAAAGTTACAGTTTATATAGATCACTCAGCTATAAAGTATTTAATGAATAAACTTGTAGTTAATGGTCGAATCATGAGATGGTTACTACGTCAGTAGTTCAACGTGACAATACTTGACAAGCTAGGGAAATTTAATGAAGTGGCAGATTTTTTAATCTCGAATCAAACAAGAAGAGGGTGATCGAGCACCTGTACAAGATGAGTTCCCAGATGAAAATTTATTTGCTATCTCTATAAAGGTTACTTGGTTTGCTGATATTTCCAACTATTTAGCTACTTCTGAAGTACCTCCTAAATTTACATTAAAACAAAGGAAGCGACTTATTCAAGAGTGTGCACCATTTAAAGGATTAATGGGATTTTATTTCATTATGGACCTGATATGGTTTTGAGAAGATGTGTTAGGGATGATGAAACTTATAGTATTCTGAGGGCCTGTCATGATGATCCTTCAGGGGGTCATTATTTTGTAAAAAAATCTTCCCATAAAATTTTAGGTACTAGATATTACTGGCCTTCAATGCATAAAGATGTTAAAAATTATGTTCATCATTGTGATGAATGTCAAAGAGTAGGAAGATCAACTGCTTCGACAGAAATTCCTTTGCAACCTCAGGTAACTTTGGAACCACTTGAAAAATGGCGGTTAGATTTTATCGACCCTATAGATCCTTCCTCACAAGGGAAGGAATATATATTAGTTTGTACTGATTATCTGAAAAATGTAATGAAGTTAAAGCTTTACGAGTTGCTAGAGAAGAGCAAGTTGCTGATTTTCTCTATAACAAAATTTTTCTTCGATTTGGAGCTCCCCGAACTATCGTTATAGATCAGGGAGCCCAATTTATGTCCAAAGTTCTCCTAGCATTTACATACCATTTTCAGGTGAGCCATAAGAAGTCATCCCCTTATCACCCTCAAGAAAATGGTCAAGTATAGGTGACTTAATAGGGAGTTAGAAAACATATTGACAAAAACTGTCTCTTCAGGAAGAATAGATTGGGCCAGGAAATTGCCTGAAGCCATTTGGGTGTATAATACAACATGGAAATCTACAACTGGATTTAGTCCCTATGAGCTTGTTTTTGGAAAGAAAACTCTTATTCCCATTGAATTTGAACTTTAGACCCTACAAATAGCTATGGAATTGGGTCTAGATTTGAAACGACCTCAAATAGAACAAGTTTTATAGTTAAATGAGTTGGATGAGCTTCGTCTGGATGTTGTTCATCAAACAAAATCAGTTCAACATCAATGGAAAGTTTGCCATGAAAAATATATTAAAGAGAGAGAATTTCATAATGGTCACTGGGCCTTGCTATTTGATTCAAGATATAAAGACCATAAAGGAAAACTCAGAACTCATTGGTTGGGGCCATATGAAATCTCAGAGGTTTTCTTGAATGGCACAGTTTAGTTAAAACCTATTGATGGTGATTTACGAACTCTCTTAGTTAATGGTCATCACCTACGTATTTACCATAAACCAGTTAATAAAGAAGAATTTACAAAGCTGGTAGAAATGCAAGGAGAGACCCAATGCATTAACTCTTCCAAGGTAGAGTCTATTTGATTTAACATTTATATGTTATCTATAAATAAATAAATAAATCTTGAAGATGGATGAAAAATTGTAATAAAAAGACATGTGTATACAATTCGTTTTCAAAGCATTTTTTTATAAATTTCAAACTTAACATGTGTTTTCATTTTGTAGGACCTCTCATAAAGGAATAACAACTTTCAGAGCACCCTTTCAAGATGCTTCAGAACTTGATCATTCAGTTGGCCAGTGCTCCGGAACTTGACGATTTGAATGCCTGATGCTTTGGAACCTGCTCTTCAGCCTACCATGTTGGAAGGATATTCTTGTGGAATGATATAACTCCTGAAGTTTGAGTTAAGTGGTGTTCTTTATTTTCTTCTTGCTAGTTGCTGCTCTGGCTGCATCCTTCGATGATGCTCAAGAATTTTCATTTGGTTGCTACTCTGGCTGCATCTTTCGACAATGCTCTGGAACTTTCGTCTGGTTGCTGCTCTGACTGCATCTTTCAATGATGCTCCAAAACTTTCATTTGGTTGCTGCTCCAGATGCATCTTTCGATGATGCTCTGAAACTTTCATTCGGTTATGGCCTCTGCTACATCTTCTGGCGATGCTCCAGAACTTATCCATTTTCCAAGCTCCTAATCCATTCCTTACGCATGCTCCAAAACTTTAACCACTTTATTTGTCTGAATGCATGCTTTACGTGTTCTTTGGAACTTATTCATTTTTCATTTTGCCAACTCCTTTCTAGAAAAATTTTCAAATCTTTCTCAATGCTTTGATTATTGTACATTGGTACACATGCCTTCTTTTGCCATTATAAATAAAATCCATCGTAATAGCCTGTCTTCATTAATGACTTCGTCATCCATGAGCTTCCTTATTCATATCATAATAATTATATAGTCACCTTAGCCAATACCATTGCATCATCCTATCAAATCAGTAGAGGTGTAAGATCTTCAAGCGATCATAGAATGAAAGTAAGTACAAATTTTTCCTTTAAATAAGTAATTATTTTTGAATAAAATATGATTGATTGGCAAGAGTTTCCTTTCCCAATTTAGTAAATTGAGCCACTTGGTGATTAATTGTTAAGTACGCCACTCTTTTTGTAGCCCTTCATGCACATTGAAATTATTACATAGCAAGCTCTGAGCAAGAGTAGGGTAGATGATTACAGTCTGATCATATTTTTAAAAATATCAGTGCACAAGTCCTTGGCATTATTTAATTTTTCAGCAGGGTGGTAAGCAAGAGAGAAAAAAATGGGTGGTACAAAGAAGAAATCTAAGCCAGCTTCTGCAGAAAAGTTGTTAAGGTTAAGTAATATCTCTTGACTATTTGAAGAGATGGGCTGGTTGGATTTTCTCAGTAAATTCGAAGGGTATAATGAAAAGCTGGTGAATGCATTTGTAGAAAACTACTCTAATGGTAAGTTGATTCTACATGGGAAGCATTTCAGAGTGAGTTCAAAAATTATCTCTTCTATTTCAAGGTTAGAATATTCTGGTATTAAAATATCTGAAACCACACAAATTACATATAAGAAATTATCAGAATTGTTTCTTAGACAAGGAGATTCTCAACCCATGATAGTTGTCAGTACTAGGGGACAAATAAGGGGTTTTAGAGAGCTTCTATCTTAGAACCCTGAGGTATTGTTGTTGCATGGATTATTAGATATGGGTATGTGCAGGATCATCATGGAAAAAATAGGCCCTTAAGTGTCAAAAAATTCAGAAAAATCAGAGTTAGGCAACCTGACCTAAAAATTTGAATAAGTTATCTATATTATTTCAAAAATATGTAAGAATAGAATCTGTAGAAAATTGAATGTAGTTTCTAAACTACTAGGTTTTTTTTTTAAATCTATTTGATGAAAATTTGAAATTTCAATGCAATAGTACTTAAATTTCAGGGAAAAAATAAGTAGGTGTCCGTCTAACCACCCTAACCACAACAAAATGATAATATTTTTTTATAATATTTTGGATATAAGTAGAGGATTCATGTTCAGATGTGACACATATTGTTTTGTAATTTTTTCAAGTAAATAATTAATTATGATTTTTTTATTACAACTAATAAAAAATATAAAAACTTGTATGCCTGACCACATTAACTTGGTCAAAACTTCATGAAATTCATTTTTTCTTTTTTTAATCCTATAGTATATGAAGCATAGAAGGTGACGCATGTTTCGAATTCAAAAAATGTGATACCATTTGAAAGCTATAGATTTTTTTCAATCAACCTATCAATTAGGACTTTAGTCGTAATTCAAATAAAAAATGAATAATAATTATTTATAAAATTGAAAGTAAAGCATAATTTATATTGGTGAAAGCTAAGAATATCCTTTAAAAATCTTTTTCCTTCCATCAATTTTGGGTAAAAAAAAAGTTGTCAGCCACATGGGCCATCATATCACTTACATATTGCCACTTTTTGGCCCATCATGATCTTGGACATACCCATATTTTACTTGTGAAGGTCAAATCACCACTGTGGTAGAACCATCATTCCACATGTTAACACATTTGTGGCATGGAAAGGAAAACCCTACTCTAAGGGTTAATTTGCCTCATTTCTTGAATGATTCTATTAATTCTTCAATAGAAAGATACAAAAATAGTTCAGGGCTAATAAAACACCATGGGTTAATTCAATTGACTTGTGAATATCATTTCCATAAGAAACCTAAAAGAAAATGGGAAAATTTTTGGGGAAGTTTGATATGTCTACATCAGGAAGGAAATTAGAATTAGGAGAATCTTCAAAACAAGTTGGTTTACCTTCCAAAGCAACTTCCCCCAAAGACCCTAAGGCTCCTGAACCCAAAATTCCCACCATAGTTGGTGAGGAAGTGCCAGAATTTAGAACTGATGAGTTTGAAACTCTGACCCAAATAGAAGATGTAGAGATAATGAGTCCAAATGTGGATACTCACCTTGTTAAGAAGAGGAAAAGAAGAACTATTATTGTAAATGATCCAACTATTTTAAATTATTAGGATACTCCTCCTTTAAGGCGGAGTAAAAGATTATCCTCTAGATCTATAGAAACCCCAACACATAGTAAAGAGAATAGGTCAAAATCTAAAAAGAAAAAGAGAAACTTGGAAACTAAGGAGTCAATTCACCAATCGTCAGAAAAAGAAATATCTGTTGAAGAAGTACATTTTCACTTGGTGTCTGAAGAAGAAGCTGTAGAACAAGAAAAACATGAAATAGAAAGGGGACAATCTCCACTTCCTATGGAGATTGATGACAGTATGTTAGGGAAATTGTCTCTAGTTATTAATAAAGCTATTGAAATTGTTGAAACTAAAAATATTAACATAGAATTGGAAAAATTGAAATTAGAGATAGAAGAGTTAAGAAGTCAGCTGCATGAAAATAAAGAAAAGATGGAATTACAACAAGATGAAATAATGGTGTATAAGACTATAATAAATGAAAGGAATCAAGAAATTCAGGATTTAGAGTTGGAAATGCAGGGAAAAGATACAACTATTAGTAAGCTGCAAATACAAATTCAAAATTGTGATAAGGAAAATAGGATACACAGGGATGGATTAAATAAATAAATTCAGAATTTAAAAGGAAATTTTATGCTCATGTTTTCAGCCTTTGAAGAGGAAAAGAAAAGACAGAAAGAAGAATTAAATGCTTCTCTTAGTAAGATTGTAGAATTAGAGCAGGACTTGCAGGAAAGCACAAGTAAACCAAAGATGGAATCCAGAGAAGTTCAAACTGAGCCAACTATAACTGAATGGTTCCAAATTCAAATTCCTCCTTTATTAATGAAATGGATGGAACGGTGCTATTTCCTAAGAAATACATAAGTTGAGAATACCAGACTGAAAATGGAAATGGTGTTATTAAGAGAAGCATTTCATAAAGCTTATAAGGGGAAACAGGATGCATGTCAAATAATTGAATTTCTTTTATCTTGTAGAAGACCATCTAGATTGTATTCCATGTTTTTGAATGAACAATGTTTTAGATGGAAATTGCTTAGAATTTACAATGATTAGTCTTATGAACCTAATGATAAAGAATTTATTAAAATATTTGTAGACTCAAAGCCTAAGGAGAAAGATATGCTCTATGAATTCCTTACCCATGATCTTTTGTTAGAGAATCATACCGATTTCTTTGTTAATATTTTTGTGGGAGAAGTGCAATTAAGATCTCTATTGTCTACTATGTGGAATCAAATCCATTGGAAAGAACGTAATAAAGAATATGTTCAAGCAAAGAAAAGTATAGGACTTCAAATGAGATCTCCAAATAGTAGACCAACAAGTTTTAAAAGGACATTTGTAGCTCTTTTGTTGGATGAGAAAATGAAGAAAAGGTATGATGATAGCCTTCGAGTTTGCTATAATCATTTCATAGAATAGGGGAAAAAATTGGTTGGAAAGGTTAGGCATGCATGTGAAGAGAGATGCACTCCATTTCCTATATATCTAAAGAAAAGAGAAGTGATCTCTCCTCTTGGTCTTAGATGGTCCTTCAAAAGAGCTGATGCTTTGGCCAAAATTTTAAGAGATCTCAGAACAAAATGGATAGGAATCAGGTACATACCTCCTTTACTGCTATATCTAGCCCCTGCTTTTCATATTAATATGGATCAAGATTACAAAATTTTCAATGAATGGAAATGGGGAGTTGCTTTTCATGGAGGTTTCCACAATTCCCCTATAAACTTTGATGTCACAACAAAAGATTTGTATGATATCAGTGTGAAATATGAAGAAGGGAGTAGAGGGTAGAATTATAATCAGGGGATAGGAGGACCTGCCAAGAACTAGGAAGGGGAGGAAATGATAAGGTAAAAATAAACTCATCATGATAATACCATAAAGACCTGGTTCATACATGCAAATCTCTATCCTGTGCCAATTAATTAAATTTTAGGAGAAATAATTACTTAATTTTAGTAAGAACTTGCATAAACTTTATTTCTTTTGATTTCTTAAAGTAATTTTCCAATATAGATTTAATGGGTTGTTTTAAGTGTTTTGAAGATAATAATCGGTCAATCAAAGTTATAGATTGAAGCATCCAACTAGCATGTGCTCCAGAATAGTTAGAGATATGCTGGAAATATGCTCCGAAACTTCAGGATAATGAACCAAAGATGTTGTTCTTTAAAGTTGTTATTTTTGTTATCCTTTGAATTAAAGACTTTATGGCTCGACTTGAGCCTTTTAAATACAATGTAATGGGATTAAAGATATACGAGTTATTCATAGATCTTTTTAGATATTCTCAATGGTTATCTATACCATCTAAAATATATCATGTAGTTATAGTTTTCTCTATAAAAGATACGGTCTCTGGAAGTAAGATATATAGTGAAAAATAATATTATAATGTCAAAATGTTTCCAAGGTTTATGAATAAAGAGATTGTTATCTAAAATTTTGAGTTATGAGTTATGGTTGATAACTATGATTGATAGAAGTGTTCCTGAAATAGCTATGAATGTGAGCTAAGAATGAATGTGTTAACCCACAAGCTGGCCAATCGACGGGAGTAGATAAGTGTTCTCTTTTATTATATTGTTGTTCTATAGAGAGTCATTTAAACTTACTATTATGGAATTTTAGCTCTAAAGTATTTGTTATCTTTTCACTTCCATAGTTTTTGTTATTCACTGTTAAGAAAATTTTTTATGGATTGCTATAAGTTTTTCTTCTCTTATAATTTTTTTTCAACTTCTTAGTTTAGTTTTTTTTGTGCTTTTTAATTTAGTTATTATGCTTTCTAAATTAGTATACTTATTTCTACAGTTCAAGCATTTTCTATTTTCTTAGGAATAGATTACTTTACCGTTTGATAGTTACACGGTTTGAAGTTAGAATTAATCTTAAGTTGTTCTTAAAAGTTAGGAAACCTATACTCTGGACCTCTTCTATTGCAGATTGCCTTGAACACTACCTTTTCAAAAAATTGAATATTATATTATAAAGTAATGGGACCTAATGACAACCTATCAGACTACATCTTTTTTTTTAATCAACCATGTCACCATTCTACAACAAAAAAAAATACACTACCACTTGTACTCTATCTTTCATCTACACATCCAACCAAATCTGCATCTATATAGGCACTTAGTAAATTCAGTATCTCTAGGATACCATAATCCATAATCTAGAGTGCCATTCAAATATTTGAATATTCTTTTAATAACAACATGCGTTTCCTTAGGATCTTCTTGAAATATAGCCACAAGACAGATAACATGCATGATATCTAGTCTAGTAGCAGTCAAATACAATAGTCCACTAATCATAGATCTATACTTGCTCTAATCAGCCTTATTTGAATCATCGTATTTACCAAATTTCCAACTAGTCACCATAGGAGTACATACCAGTTTGGAACCATCCATCCCAAACTTCTTCAACATCTCTTTCACATAATTAGACTATGAAATAAAAATTCCTTTCTCTATTTGATTAATCTGTAGCCCAAGAATTAAATTCAGCTCTCCAAACATATACATTTCAAATTCCTTTTGCATCTCATCTACAAACATCTTAGACATATTTTCATTTCCTCTAAAAATAATGTCATTAACATATACAACTACAGTCAAGATTTTGTCATTTTCAATCTTAAAATGTAGATTACTATCTTCCATACCTTTGGTGAAACCTTGCTAAATCAAATACCTTTCTAATCTTGCATACCAAGCTCTAGGAGCTTGCTTCAATCCACACACCATATCTAGTTGATATGACTATTGAAATCCTTTTAGTTGTTCCATGTAGACCTCTTCTTCTAGCTCACCATTCAAAAATACGGTCTTGACATCCTGATAGACCTTAAATTCTTTATGAGCAACAAATGCTAAAAACATCATTATAGATTACATTCTTGATACCAAAGAAATTATTTTCCTGAATCTATGCCTTCAATTTGTGAGTAACCTTTACACAAAATTCTTACTTTGTTTCTAACCACTTCTCCACTCTCATTCAACTTATTTCTAAATACCCACTTTGATCTAATAATTTTTTTATCTTCCGGTCTTGGGACCAATTCTGAAGTTTGATTATTTTTAATCTACATTAGTTCTTCTTTAATGGCTTCCATCCAATGTTCATCTTTACATGCTTCACTTACAATTTTCAGTTCAATATCAGTAAATAAACACAGTTTTACTTCAGTAGTAGCTCTACTTCTAGTCAATACTCCTTTATTCTTATCTCCAATAATCTAACTTTTTGAATGGTTCTTCTGCACATATCTAGGCGTCTTAGGTGAAACCACCAGATCTTCTTCTTCTCTTTCTCATCCTTTTCTTGTTCTTCCACAATCTCTTCTATTCTTACACAATGAGGTTCATCAGATATGTATCCATCAATGTCAATTGAATTCTTCATTGTCTCACCAACCTTGAAATTTGTACTTTCTACAATCTTTCTCATTATTTTATTGAAAAATTTCTATGCTTATCTTTTAGTAGAATATCCAAAAAGATTCCTTCATCACTTCTTGCATCAAACTTACCTAAAGTTTCTTCATCTCTTTTGATATAAGATTTTCTTTTGAATACCTTGAAATACTTAATAGTAGGAATTCTTCCATACCATACCTCATAGGATGTCTTTTTACTATTTTCTCTTACTTGAAATTGATTGAATACATAAATAGTAGTATGAATAGCTTCTTTCAAATAAAATTATAGTAAACTAGCCTTAGTAATCTTGATCTAGCATCCTCTTAAACTATTTTGTTTTACCTTTCAACAACTCTATTCTATCAAGGAGTTCTCAGAGAAGATAATTGTCTCTTTATTCCATGCACTTCACAAAGCATATTGAGCTCATGGGAGGTGAATTCTTCAACTTTGTTAGACCTTAAGAATTTTATCCTCAAATTCACTTCATTTTCAACCATAGCTTTGAATGTCTTGAATCTATTTAATGCATCTAATTTCTCTCTAAGAAATGTAAGCCGTGTATATCTAGAATAATTATCAATAAAAAGCATAAAGTACCTTTCACCTTGTAGATTTCTCACTCTTGTAGGACCATAGAGATCTATATGAATTAAGTCTAGTAGTCTAGTAGTAGACTATTCCTTTGATCTATAATGATTTCTTGCTTCCTTTCCAAACTAAAAATTCATGCAAATAGAATTAACAGGCTTTGTAATCCTTGGTAAATCTCTCATAGCCTGAATTGCACTAATCCTCACCAAGTTATCAAAATCCATGTGACACATTCTTTGATTCTATAACCAACTATCATTAATCTAAGTCATAAAGCAACATTCATCAACACCCTTAAGTCGATAGATATTTCCTTCAAATTTATTTCTTGCAGCAATCAATGTTTAAAATCCTTTTTCGGATTTCACATCTCTCATCCTTAAACACAAGATCATATTACTTATTGAAAATCTATCCAACACTTAAGAGATTATGCCTTAAACCCTTAACATAGAAGAAATCATCATTATTATGCTTTCCATCAAAAATTATTGAACCTATCCCACAAATTATAGCACCAGTATCATCTCCAAACATAACCAAGCCTCCATCATATTTTTCAAGTTTAACAAACTTACTTTTAGCACCAATCGTGTGATGTGAAAAACCACTTTCAACTACCCAGTAGTTCTTTTCTTGTTTAGCATGTAGGGAAAAGATAACAATACCTTCATTTTTCTCCTTCTCTAGAGGGCTTTCCTTCGCCTATTTTTTAGAATTAAAAAAAGTAGGTTCATTCTTTATAGCCAAGAACAAGAATTCATTGTCATTAGGATCTTCATAATAAGAATCCTCATCAAATATACTAGCATTATCATTCACATAATATGCTCTGTTGATCTTCTTTCCTTTCTTTTTTTCTCATATCTTTGTTTATTCCTCTTAGCTCTTTTTGGACACTTTGTAGCATAATGACCTATTTCTCCAAAACTAAAGCATTTAAAGGGCAACTTACCTTCATACTTATCAGAGCCTTTCCTCATCCTTCTCACAAATTTGTCTTCTATTTCATAAAAAAATTCTTCATCTAGATCTTTAACTTTTATAGCCTTAAAAGTTGTTTCTAACTTGCATCCATTCCTTAGATTTAACTTCCTCATCTCATAAGATGTCAAAAATGCCAACAACAGATCTTTACTACAAGTCCTATAATCAATACTTTGTCCAATATCACACACCTTCTTACTATAAGAATTAGGGAGAGTTCTAAGAATCTTCTTTACAATCCTAATTTCATCTATAGTAGCACCAAGTCCTTGCATTCTACCTACTATCTCATCCAATCTTTGTACACAAGCTTTAACATTCTCATCTTTAGACATGCGTAGAAGCTCAAACTATTTCTCCAAATTATGTAATTTTTCCTCTTTAACTCTTTCATCACCTTCATGTTACCTTTCCAAAGCATCCCAAACTTCCTTAGTAGTCTTTATATTTTGAACCTTAAACAACTTAGAATGTACCATACTATTCTTCAAAATGTACTTCACCTTATTGTTTGCTTCTTGTGCTTTGATCTCATCAGCTGTACTCAGACCATTAGCAAGGGGAGTGTAAGGATTCTTTTAAGATTTCTCCACATCATATCCACAAAACTCTAGATATTCTTCCATAAATATTTTTCCAGATAGCATAATTAGTTCCATCAAACCTTGGATAATCGTAAGTTATTTTTCTAGCCATCCCAGACCTTCCTCAAGTGGTTAAGTTCTTCACCAAGGAACCAAGCTCTAATACAATTTTTTTAACAAGATAATTGAGAGGGGGGGTAAATTAGTTGTCACATATTTAAATATTAATTCATTCATTGAAACTAATCCTTAACACTGCTTAAATGATTAAACACTAAATACTAGTGCAAAAACTGAAAACCATCACACAAACACAATAACACCAGATTTGTGTGGAAAACCAAATATGGGAAAAACCATGGTGAGGATTAACCCACACTATAGAGAAAATAAAAATGTGATCCCACAAAGCTGGTTTACAATTTCTGGGAGGACTTGATTTTTGTTGAAATCACATATTTTTAGAAAATATAATGATTTAAGCCTTAAAATATTTCATTTAAAGAATTCCAATTGAAGATGGTTTGATCGAACTACCTTAAATCAAACCCCCCTGGATAGAACCCCACTAGTTTTAAACCATACCTATAATAGAGTCTCCTTTACACCTATCAAAATGTTGATAAAAAACCATTTTTGATTTACTTTTTGGGGGATCAAATGAATTCATTTAAAATTTATTTTTTTGCAAGTATGTAGTTCTTATTATAAGCTTCCCAAAAAGTATAATTTTAAATAAATTTAATTTTATTATTATATTTATTTTTTATTTCTCGTGAATGTAGGTTTTTCACCAAAAATCAAGCTCTCTATTCTACACGTGGAAAAATAGCAGATTATTAAAAAAAAAAATTAAAAATATTAGTGCATGAGATATTGAAGTCCTTGATCCAACAAAGAAAAATAAATTGAATTTTGATACATACAAAAAAAAATTTATGTGTTACACAGTCATGCTATGTCTGAATTATAATTGGTTTGAATTCGAAACTTGATTAAAGAAACAATATTCAATAAAAAACTATCTAACCAAGTGGAAGCACTAGATATTGGAGTTACAAATCTAAATTTGAAAGAATTAGAATTTTATCCTTCATGGAAAAAGTTATGCGTTATATGGTGAGTGTCACTTTTTAAAAATGTTGTTTTATGAAAAAACTAGTTTTTGAGGGAGATGGAAAAAGAAGTGCAATCTGATTCCAAAAATTTTGAAAAAAATATATTTAGAATCTATAGACAAAATTTCACGAAACTCTAGTCTGCATCATCTTCAAATTCCTCATGGTTTAGTTGCTATAGGTGCCCGAAAGTGAAAATTTAGTTTAAAAAAATGATTTTAGTGTCCAGTTTAGCCAAAAACTGTAAACCACTATTGTGGGATCACCCAAATTTTTATAATAAATAGATTACAAGAGGGTCACTACTTGAGAAATAAGTCACACTACCAAAACAAAGACTCATTGTCTAGATCAGGACTCACTGTCCAATAGGGCTAACAACCTAGAGGGTTCAATATCACACAGATACAAAGAAGATAGGAGAGATACATTACAGAGAGAAGACAACCTCAATGCATTTGAGAAATTCACCACAATTTAATCAACCACTTCCAAGCATGCATGAATGATAGATTACACCTTTTGCTCACTACATCTAAAAAATTATAATTTAGGCTTCACACTAATCTGCCACACTCACATCACACACACTCACTAATTCACATCAATCTTGCATCTATCTGATCTATTTATTTTCACTTATCTCTCTTCCCTCTTTCTATGTTGTATTTCACTACTAACTCATCATCTATTTATACCATCTTCAACTTTGAAACATATCCAAAGTTAGCCATCCAAATTCAAATTCAAATTAGGTCAGTGCCAAATCATCCCAGGGTGGAATTAGAATAAGGGCGACCCAAACACATGCTTCATAAGGAACCAAATAGATCCATCACACTTCATCAACTCCGAAGGTAGTGTTGAACACAAGGTTAGAAAAAAAAATGTAAAACACATAGAAAAATTAAGGATGAACCTTTCAATACCAAAATCATCTTCAATTCAATAAAAACAGCTCAACTCTATAACTACAAGTCATAAGACTTTAACGAAGAGAAATCTATACCAACAATATTTCTCCCAGACCTCAACCAAAAACGTGGAAAACCATATTTCACAACTGGTGAACAAAACTCACACTATACAATGAATCAACAACCAAAAATCTAGATGTAGCAGCTTCCAACAACCATGATCAACATATTTGAACCACACAAACATAGAATCAAATCCTAGATTAAAGCCTGAAGCAACCATTGAACACCTGCTATCTTTCTTCAATACAATTTTCTTAATATCCTCAACATATACAACCAATAACCTATATCCATAAAACTCATGACAACAACAATCAGTATATAACCAATTAATTAGTTGACATTAATGAAAACACCATTCTTTCCATTCTTGCAACAAGGCATGCATGCATGAAATAATTAACAAAAATTCAATTACAAAAAAACTTACTTTGTTTCATTGATGATATGGTTGTCTTAATGTAGCTCAAACCCTTGGTAGTTGTGTTCTTTAGCTTTATGAGACTTACCTCTCTTTGTGCACCATAATCTTAGTTCTAATTATTTTATGTCCTTACAGGTGAGTAATTTGGTGCAAGGTAGAGTGTTATGAAAGTAACTGCATGCTCGAGGTGGTGCCAAGTACATGTGCTATTTTCCACCCCCATTAATTTCTTCTACTATGCATTAATTATCTTGAATAAAGCTACAATATTGGAAGATTATGGTTCCAATTACAAAATCCTTGGTTCCTATGCAATGGACCACCATTTGATAGGAAATCAACACAGATAACTGACATGGCACACTTGTGTGTCACTTTAATTCTTACGAGGAAAGAGGGATTAGAGGAAATGCCCACCTTGGATACTTAACAATTGATGATCAATCAAGGTTTGAATCATCTGACATCAAACTTTGAAGAATTGTTGGGAGGTGATACTTTTTCCTACCAAGTTCATGATAATTGAGCACAAATGAATACTCAGGACCGAATGCAAGCAAGCCCAAATTAGTTCGAAATGAATTTTGTAAAAACCTTTTGTTCTTCTATTCTAAAGAAAATTAAAGCCACTATCGAGCTAACTAGAAAAGATCAAAAATACATGCAATGGGACAATTTTACCTGGGTGGTGACTTATCAGGCATGATGATTGGATAGGAAAAAAGTGAAACCTGCTAAAGAGACATCTTTAGAGAAATGACACTGATACCTGGGACTCGAGGATCTAATTAATTGATAAGGTTGGGGAAAGATTTTACAAATACTCCAAGTCTAGAAAAGAAAGAACTTAAGCGAGGGTTGGGAAAGTTGGATCAAGAACTCACCATTTTACTATTTCCTCCAAAAGCAGCATACTAAAGTAAGAAAAATGAAAGGAAGGGAAAAGCAGCAGAAAAAGAGGAGATCCACATTTTTCTGAAGATAAAAATGGGGTGTGTTGTGAGACTAGAAACCACAATCCCTTTTGGTAAATAGGTAGCAATAGTTATATCATAGCCTTCACCCTATTAGGATCAATGGCTATTCCTTCCTTAGAGACCACAAAGCCAAGCAAATTTCCTTTTGGAACACCGAATACACTTTTTCGGGGATTTAAAGAAATACTAAATTGTTAACACTTCTGAATGACCCTTCAAGGTGATTAAAATGATCAACCTTAGATTTTGAAAATATGGTCAAGTAATCAAAATAGATAAGAATGATCTTATTGATCAAATCCTTGAGTGAAACATCCATCATGAGTTGAAAGTGTTGGATGTTGTGGTTGTTTTGTTGATATGTGGTTATCATTGATGTCAACAATATTAGCATTAATGCATTAGAAGCTATATATGTCGAGCATATTGAGAAAATTGAAATAAAAAGTGCTACAGGTTGTCAATGGTGAAGCGAAGTTCATTTTGTCGGTGAAATTAGTATGTTTTGTTCAGAGGTTATGGACTAAAGGGTTTCTTGTTGAGTATATCTAGTTTATCCATGTTGAGTTTCAGAGATCCACATGAAGATTTGATCAAGTTATGGAGATTTGTATTCTGATAGTTTTTCTATTACTTTAGTTTGTGTTCTTGAATAAAGATCATGCAATTGTAGTAAGTTAAATTGTTGCGGATGCTTCTCTAGTGATTTTTGATGTTTGTGGATGTTTCTATATCATGTTCTATTTGTTTTGCACATCCACATTGATCATTGTGCTCGTGATCTGAGGTTTTCTCTTGAGTGTTCATGTTTTTCATGTTCATGGCTGACAAGGTGTTGAAGCGTGTTGTGGATCTTTGAGGAGTAATTAATTGAAGTGGTTCATGTTTGAGGATTCACCATGTTTTCTAACCTTGGTTCATTCACATGATTAATCTTTATTTGTTTTGGGCCAACTATTTGTAATTATTTCATTATCTCTTTATGGCCGACTTGTAGCGATGAAATTTCTTGGTGCGGATATATAAGAGTGATTGTTTGTTCAAATTGAATAGAGAGGATGCAAAGTGTATGAGTCTTGTGTGTGAATAAAGTTTAGATCATTTGAAGGCACAGCAAAGAGTGAAGAAGAGTGAAGAAGAGTGAAGAAGTGTTCATGTGCTTAACTGGAACTGTAACTAGACATTAGCAGACACTATTTTCTGAGTTCAAAGTCTAATGGATTTCCTCAAAACCTTTTTGTAAGATAGTGTGTCTTCCTTTGTAATTGAGCAGTGAGATCTAGGTAGTGTGCCTGAATGCATGTGCATTCCCCATTCATATTCTCTTAGACTTTTAACAAGGTATAATCTTGTGGACTAAACCTCCACTGTGGTTTTTCCCCTTACAAGGTTTCCACGTAAAAATCTTGGTGTTATGTGTGCTTTTGATGTTTTTTTTATTTATGCTTTCATGATTAATGATCAGATCTGAGAATAAGGTTAATAGGTTGAATAAGTTTGAAATTCGGTGACAACTGATTCACCCCCCTCTCAGTTGTCTTCCCTTGTGTTTCCAATAGGTTAATGAGTGATAGAAGGTAAATGCCATCACATCACACATCGCTAATATGAAACTTGAGGCCTCATATTTATTCACGATTCAAAAAGGAAATGATACATGGAAGAAAGGATCCATTGCTCATCACTAAAGCAAGGTTAGTGGTCACAAGTCTATGCATGATGGGCGATGCGAATAATGTTCAAAATCATTTGAAGGAAAAGTAGAGTGTGAAGAAGAGTGAAGAAGTGTTCATGTGCTTAACCGAAACTGTGATCAGGCATTAGTAGATGTTATTTTCTTAGTTCAAAATTTGATAGATATAATCAAAACCTTTCTGTAAGATAGTGTGTCTTCCTTTGTAATTGAGTAGTGAGCTCTAGGCAGTGTGCATGAATGCATGTGCATTCCCCATTCATATTTCCTTATACTTTTAATAGGGTATAATCTTGTGGATTAACCTCCACCATGGTTTTTCCCCTAGCAGGGTTTCCACATAAAAATCTTGGTGTTATGTGTGCTTCTAATGTGTTGTTCTTTCATGCTTTCATGGTTATTGATCTGATCTATGAATAAGGTTGATAAAGTTGAATAAGTTTAAAATTCTGTGACAACTAATTCACCCCGCTCTTAGTTGTCTATCCTTGTGTTGCCAACAATTGGTATCAGAGCAGGTTCCTTGGAAGAAGTTTAACAACTTGAGGTGATCCAGGATGGTGACTTGTAAGAAGGATAGTCCTAGATTTGATGGAAAAAATTATTCTTTGTGAAAGACTAGAATGGAGTGCCATCTGAGATGCATAGGTGAACCCTGTTGGAGCATTACAAGTAATAGGTATGTTATTCCACAGAATGGTCCTACTACTTCTGCCAAGATCAAGGATGTTGAGTATAATATCAGGGCTAAGGAAGCATTGTTAAGTGATTTGACTATTACTGAGATGAAAAATGTGATGGATTTGAAGACTGCTTATGAGATCTAGAAAAAGTTGGAGACCTTGTATGAAGGTGATGCTAATGTGAAGATTTCTAAGCTACAAATTCTGAAAGGGAAATATGAAAAGTTGAGAATGGGTGATGATAAAATGTTACTACTTTCATGCAAAGAGTGAATGAACTTGTGTGTGGTATCAGATGTGTTGGTGGACAGATAGACGAACTAGAGATTGTTGCCAAAGTTCTTAGATCCTTTCCTGATTCTTACAAAGTCAAAGCTAGTGCTATTGAAGAGCTCTAGACTATGACAAATGTTACCGGAGATATGTTGATTGGTAAACTTACTGCTTTTGAGTTGAGTGAATTTGGTGATGCCCTTCCTAAGGTTAATCTGCATTCAAGGCCACTACTTCTGGAAGAGATAAACAAAGATATCATCTAGGTGAAAGTTCATCAAGGAAGACATTCAAGTATGACGATGAAATGAAACAACTCGATGATGAAGAGAGAGAGCTAGTAGAGCTTGAAGAACTGATTGTGAAAAGAGAAGTGAGAGGACAAGGTAAGTATAAGGGGAAGTTTCCTATTAAATGTTTCTCTTGCAATAAGATAGGTCATTTTGCATCAACGTGTCCTGAGAGAGTTTCCAAGCCAAGATATAATAAGCCAAAATTCTAAAGAAGTGTTACTATGTTGCTAATAAAGGTGTGATAGATGATGAATCTGATATTAAAGGAAATGCAAGTGAAAATGAATTTGTATTTATTTATATCAAGGAAAATAATCCTATGTCTACTAAATTTTCTAATTGTACAAATGTGGAGAAATCCCTAGCTGCTTGAGTTGAAGAGAAAGATGAATGGGTAATTGACAGTGGTTTCTCTCATCATATGACAGGAGATAAAAGTAAGTTTGTGAGTTTGGAAAAGTATGATGGTGGTGTTGTGAGATTTGGTGATGAAAAAGTTGGTGTGATCCATGGTAGAGGATGTATTTATCTTGATGATAAGCATAATACTGATGATGTCTTGTATGTGGAAGGTTTGAAGCATAATATTTAAAGTGTTGGACAAATGGTTGATAAGGGATACAATCTTTAGTTCATGGATGGTAAATTTAAAATATTGGGAATTTATAGAAATGTGATTGCATTAGGTACAAAAAAAAAAGGTAATATCTTTCACCTGAGTGTTGCTAGTAAAAGTTGCTTGATTGCTCAAATTGATGAAAGTTGGTTGTGGCATAGGAGAATGTGTCATGTTAACTTTGATAATATTGTCAAGATAAGTTCTACTAAGGCTATGAGAGATCTTCCTAAGTTGATTAAACCTACTAATGCCACATGCAAGGAGTGTCAATTTGGAAAGAAAACTAGAATTTCATTTCGAAGAAAAAAATAAAATTCAAATAGATTGTTGGATCTTGTGCATACTAATTTGTGTTGTCCTGCTAGAGCTAGAAGTTTACAAGGATATAGGTACTTCATTTTGCTTATTGATGACAATTCAAGAATGATGTGGGCTACTTTCTTAAGGGAAAAATTTGAAGCTCTAGAAAAGTTCAAGATCTTTAAGACTATGGTTGAGACAGAGATAGGTCTGAAGATTAAATGTTTGAGATCAGATAGAGGTGGTGAATTCACTTCTGGTGAGTTTAATTCTTTTTGTGAAGAAAATGGAATAAAGAGACAATTATCTGCACCACGGACCCTTCAACAAAATAGAGTTGTGGAAAGGAAGAACATAACAGTTCTAGATGCTGCTAGAACTATGATGTTGAAGGAAATGTACCTCATATCTACTGGAGAGAAGTTGTAAGTACTGCTATGTACACACTTAATTGGGTACAAATCAAAGGTGATAATGATAAGACTCCTTTTGAGCTATGGACTGGTCAAAATCCTACTGTTAGATATTTCAAGATCTTTGGAAGCAAGTGTTATATCAAAAGAGATGAAGATATAGGAAAGATTGATGCTAGGAGTGATGAAGGAATCTTTTTGGGTTATTCTATTAAAATCAAGGCCTACCAATGTTACAGTAAGAGATTGGGGTATGTGCGGGATCATGATGGGCCAAAAAATGGCAATATGATGGGTATGTGGCTGACGACTTTTTTTTTTACCCAAAATTGATGAAACAAAAAGGGTTTTTAAAGGAGATACTCATATTTCCACCAATATAAATTATGCTTTACTTTGAATTTAATAAGTAATTATTACTCATTTTCTATTCAAATTATGACTAAAGTCTTGATTGATAGGCTGATTGAAAAACATGTATAGCCTTCAAACAGTATCATATTTTTTGAATCCAAAACATGTGTCATATTCTATGCTTCGTATAATATAGGATTAAAAACATAAAACTTGAATTTCATTAAGTTTTGACCAAGTTAAGGTGGTCAGACATACAAGTTTTTTATATTTTTGAAAATTTGTAATAAAAAATTCATAAATAATTGTTTACTTGGAAAAAAAATACAAAAAAATATGAATCACATCGGGACATGATTCCTCTACTTATATCTAAAATCTTATAAAAAAATGTTATCATTTTATTGTGGTTAGGGTGGTCAGACAAACACCTACTTTTTAATTTTTCCCCTGAAATTTAAGTACCACTGCATTGAAATTTCAAATTTTCACCAAATAGATTTTTTTTTTTTAAACAAACCTAGTACTTTAGAAACTACATTCAATTTCCTACAGATTCTATTCTTACATATTTTTGAAATCATATAGATAACTTATTCAAATTTTTATGTCAAGTTGCCTAACTCTGATTTTTCTAAATTTTTTGCCACTTAAGGGCCTATTTTTTCCATGATGATCCTGCACATACCCATTGAAGAAAATGGTTGAAAGTGAAAATGTTAAGGTTGATGAAGACATAACTACACCATCCAGAACCTATGGATATGATTCTAATGATCAAAATGATAGTACAAACCAAGGAAAGCAAGTTCAAACTTCAAGTCAAGTCCAAATCATTCT
Organism: Sequoia sempervirens; assembly: GCA_007258455.2. Taxonomy (NCBI): domain Eukaryota; kingdom Viridiplantae; phylum Streptophyta; class Pinopsida; order Cupressales; family Cupressaceae; genus Sequoia; species Sequoia sempervirens. Next base: position 525,587,757 of record VDFB02193867.1, read on the forward strand.
GGTGAATCAAGAAGATCAAGAGGAAGGAGAAATTGATGAAAGTATAGAGGAGAGACTAGAAGAACTTGAAATTAAAGAATGCCCTAAGACTTTGAGGTATGTAAGGTTGAATCATTTAGAGAATCAGATCATAGGTGATAAGAACAAAGGTGTTCAGACTAGGAGAAAGATTGCAGAAGAATACTGATTGATTTCAAAGACTGAGCCTAACAATGTGAATGAAGCATGCAAAGATGAACATTGGATTGAAGCAATGAGAGAGGAACTACAACATATTGAAAAGAATGATACATGGATTCTTGTTCCTAGACCTAAGGATAAAAATGTAATTGAAACTAAATAGGTCTTTAGAAACAAATTGAATGAGCAAGGTGAAGTGGTTAGAAACAAAGCAAGATTGGTATGTAAGGAATATTCATAGATGGAAGGTATTGATTTTGAAGAAACCTTTGCCCCTGTTGCTAGAATTGAAGTTGTCAGATTATTTCTTGCTTATAATACTTACAAAGACTACAAGGTTTATAGAATGGATGTCAAGTCATCTTTTCTAAATGGAAAATTGGAAGAAGAGGTGTATATTGAACAACCAAATGGATTTTAGTTAACTAGTCAGAGAGATATGGTTTGTCAGTTGAAGAAACCATTGTATGGAATCAAGCAAGCCCTTAGAGCATGGTATGCTAGATTGGATAAGTGCTTGATGAAGCTTGGATTTAACAAAGGTATGGTTGATAGTAATCTGCATTTCAAGATTGATCATAATAAATATTTGATTGTGGAATTTTTTGTTGATGATATCATTTTTGAAGGAGATGATAGTTTGTGCATGAAGTTTGCTGATGAGATGCAGAATGAGTTTGAGATTTCAATGATTGGAGAGATGAAATTATTCTTAGGATTGCAAATTACTCAGTTAGATAAAGGGATCTTTATATCTCAGTCCAAGTGTGTGAAAGAATTGCTAAAGAAATCTGGTATGGAAGATTCAAAGCCAGTTGGTACACCCATGGTGACTGAATGCAAGTTGACAACTGATGATGATTCTTTGAAGGATAATTAGACTAGATACAAATCAATGATTGGTGGATTTCTCTACTTGACTCAAACTAGGCCTGATATCATGAATGTTGTATGTATTATTTCAATATTTCAAGCTAATCCTAAAGAATCTCATGTGACTGCTATGAAGAGGATTTTTAGTACTTGAAGGGGACAATTGATTTTGGCCTATGGTATCCTAAAGATGATGATCTTACTTTGAGTGCCTTTACTGATGCTGATTGGGTAGGAGATGTGAATGACATGAAAAGTTATAGTGGTGGAGCATTTTTCTTGGGAAAGAATCTAATTTCATGGTTAACCAAAAAGCAGAATGCCATTTCTTTATTTACTGCAGAGGAAAAATACATTGTTGCTGCTAATAATTGTACTCAAGTACTGTGGATGAAGAAAATATTGAAGGATATTAGAGTTGTGTATGATAAGCCTATTGTTATATTTTGTGATAAATCAAGTGCTATTAACATTTCTAAGAATTCGGTGTTGCATTGCAAGACCAAGCATATATCTATCAAGTTTCACTTTTTGAGAGAGAAAGTAAGTGAAAAGGAAGTCAGATTGGAGTATATGCCTACTAAGGAGCAGATTGCAGAAATATTTACCAAGCCATTTCCTAATGATAATTATGAGTATCTCTAAGGGAAGTTAGGGGTGATTACCCATCCTAATTAGAACTAAGATGCATTGATTTGCATCAATCCATGCATTCCATCACCATATTTTGATCCAGATTGATGTTGTGGTGGCTGCTACTCAGTGGGAGTAGTCAGATGTTCAGGTGTTCAGTTGTTCAGATATGTGGTTCATAGATTGTATAGAAGAGATCTTTGTCATTGATGACAAAGGGAGAGAAGAGTAACCTGAAATTTTTTTGGGAGAGAAGAATCTTGTTAGGTGAAGAGTCAGAACCTAAGGGGGAGTAAGTGTAGTTGCATTGATGATGTTTTTCACATCATGTGTTGCCATCAATGCCAAAGGGGGATATTGTTGGATGTTGTGGTTTTGTTTCTGATATGTGGTTTTCATTGATGTCAATACTACTAGCATTAATGATTTAGAAGCTTTATATGTCGAGGATGTTGAAAAAATTATAATAAAAAGTGCTACAGGTTGTCAGTGGTGAAGTGAAGTTTGGTCTATCGGTGAGCTTAGTATGTTTTTTTTTAGAGGTTGTGGACTAAAGGGTTTCTTTTTGAGTATATCTAGTCTATCCATGTTGATTTTCAGTGATCTGCATGAAGATTTGATCAAGTTATGAAGATTTGTATTCTGACAATTTTTTTGTTACTTCAGTTTGTGTTCCTGAATAAAGATCATGTGATTTCAGTAAGTTCAGTTGTAGCGGATGCTTCTTTGGTGATTCGTGATGTTTTTAGATGTTTCTAGATCATGCTCTATTTGTGTTGCATGTCTAGATTGATCATTGTGCTCGCGATCCAAGATTTTCTCTTGAGCGTTCATGCTTTTCATGTTCTTGGCAGACAAGGTGTTGAAGCGTATTGTGGATCTTCGAGGAGTAATTAATTGAAGTGGTTCATGTTTGAGGAAGTTATTTTAAGTCTTATTATGTTGTGACCGACCTTGGCTGATTCGCATGAAAAATATTTATTATTTTGGGCTGATTGTTTATATTCTTTTTGTTATTTTGTCAAAGTCAACTTATAGCGATGTAATTTCTTGTTGCGAATATATAAGAGTGATTGTTTATTCAAAATAAGTGTGTGTGCAAGGAAATGCTTCTGTGTGTTTGTGCGAATAATGTTCTAAATCATTCAAAGGCATAATAGAGTGTGAAGAAGAGTGAAGAAGTGTTCATGTCCTTAATCAAAATTGTAATCAGGCATTAGCGAATGTTATTTTCTTAGTTCAAAATATAATGGACATAATCAGAACCTTTTTGTAAGACAGTGTATCTTCCTTTGTAATTGAGTAGTGAGCTCTAGGTAGTGTAGACTCAACATTTTCCTTTTTACTTGTTGTAGAAGATATCCATTTAAGTAAGAAACAAAAAACCTTCAATGAAATATTTTCACTCTTCATTTCATAGGGTAGAAAATATTCTTCTCCCCCATAGAATTTTTTTACCCTGATGCTATTTTCCTGTGCACTCTTAGCAATATTATTTTCCACCTTACAAACACTTTGTCAAATGCTAATATTTGACACTGAAACTCAAGCCCACCAAGTCTTTATTTCAATGCTTCCCAATATTTAGCATCGTGCATTGCTCATAAGATAAAGAAAAATAAAATACATTAGCTATGCACAGTAATCATTATGTTCATATGTATCCTTCATTTATTTCCCAGCAATACAAAACATTTTCCATAGTGAATAAAATATTCACTTCGGGGAAATAATCTCCTATGCCCTTTTACTTTTGCATATTACATCTTAAAATATTTTCTAGCACAAAAGTTGTTATTCTTATTTTATCAGGAAAAATAAATTTTACCCATGACCCCAATTTGCATACTTTATTTAAAATATTTTCCCCTAGGTAAAATATTTTACTGATATCATTCCATTCACACCTTCAATGCTTTCACTCACCACCACTTTGAAAATGGAAAATTTTAGGTAAAATAGAATTACCCAAGCCTCTCAATTTTTCACTTTGCATCTTAAATATTAACCTCTCCTCAAATAATGAAAACCCAAATTTTATCGGGCGACATTTCATATTTTTAATGCTTTTCCTTTAATCACTTTGATCGGGCCCACCATCGGCTTCTCCTCTTCACACATCACACATCTCTAATTTACTTGGAAAAGTAAATATTAAAATGGTGATGCCCGATAACAACTATGCAACCCATCTCATCAATGATTGCTAATATATTTGGGAATGCAAATATTAATTAGTGATGCCAAATATCATGTTCTCCAACAAAGAAGATTTTAAGTTCACCATTTATTTACTTCACCATTAAAAAGAACTTGTGAAATAATGCCCAGATTGATCCTTCATACAAAACTTTTACTTGGCAACCATCATCGCACATCTCTGATGGAGGACAGAAGATAATATAAAATTAGCGATGGGTGATGAAAGCTTGCTCCATTCTTATTGAAAGTGGAAATAGTGGCATGTATTAGCGATGGGTGATGGCCACAACAACCATCACTCATTGCTAATTTTTTTTTGCATTCCAAACTCAAAACTGCGATACACGATACCTGTTGTCAAGAACTTTGAAAAATTATTAAAAACTTGTCCTTTTCCTCAAAGCTTTGATTTAATCCACCCAAATGAAGATTTATCATTGTGAAAATTTACATCTCTAATTGCTTCCTCCAATTTCATTGAGAATTGGTGATGGGCAATGAAATTGCCACTATGAAAATCATGAAAGTCACCTTTGGACCAATCAGAAGCAAGAATTAAACTTGCTTGTCCTCCAAAAAATTTGAAATGTATTTTATAATTTTCCTAAATGCATTTTTCATATTTACATAATGTTTAAAATATTCAAAAATATTTTAAACATAAGTATTTGTAACTTTAGAAAAATGCAAATTTTAATTACGCCTACGACCTAAACAAATAAATTTCATTGCACACAAATGATGACCCCTGGAGTTGATATTTTTTGCATGCAGTCATAATCAATTATTTAGAGAAAACCCATTTCCTCATTTTTTCCCATTCATCAAGAATCAGATACCTCCTTTGTAAACTAGCCCCCGAGACGTGTTTGCTGCAACAAAAATACATTAAAATATTGTATCTAATTAGCTCCATTTTTAACGAAAACGGAGCTATAGAGGTTTTAGAACAAAATAAGAAATGGGTTGTCCTTGGAATTTGAAAATTTGAAACTTTTTGGGACACCATTTTTGGCTCTGTCGCGATCAGAAATGATCAAATAACCCATTAGAATTTATCCTGGGAGCCTAAAACTGAGTAGGCATGTAGACACTCGACCCAAGAATGTAGTGTAACAAATAGATCAGCAAAATGGATCCTGAGGTGAAAGATATTAATTAACAAAGTTGCCTTCTCTAAAAATCTAGAAATGCTGATTTTGAAACCTTGCAAAAGTTCATTTGGAAAGGGCATTGAAAAAATAGCAAATGAGGAGCTAGGGGGTTACAAACCTGCCAAGTGGTAGATAGTTATATAGGAAATAATGGGGAATATTCACTTTGAAGTGCAGGTCATTAGGTCACCAAATATAAATTCAAATGTAGGGGCACTTTTTGCAGATTTACACAGTTCAGTTTGCAAATATGAACAATTTGCAAATGAAATCAAGCTAGGAAACTTAAAAAATGGATTCACGGGGCTATGCCATCTGGCATGGCGCTTCATAAAGATGCAGAGAATCATGGAAAAATAGTAGTTGGGCTTAATAGTTAGCAGACACAAAGATACAACATCACAAAGATGGCCTACCTAGAAAGGTGCAATATGTGTAAACAACAAACCAACTTTTGGACCTTGAAACCAAGACTTCAAAAACTCACTAAAACTGATCCAAGGAAGCTACAAATACACACCATCTCTGATAGGTTCTCAACACCTCCCCAAAGTGATTTTGCATGATAATCAAGAGGTATCAAATTATAAGCTCCCAAAGTGAGCTACTTAGGCCTATTCTGCAAGGGTACTCAAAAGTGAGCTACTTAGGCCTATTCTACAAGGGTACTTCTGAGTGCATTAGGAAAAATTCTACATGGGCCCTAAAAATTTAGCCAAATTTTGGAGGTTCCAATAGATGGTATGTTGAATTATTCTTGGATCATATCACTTCAGGTCATCATAGGTCTAGGCTATGAACTCATCATATTTGGCACATAAGGATCTCAACCATTCCTTGTACTTTTGTGGCACATTCCTCTTGACTTTAAGCTTTGTGCCATTTCCAACATTGAAGTCCTCATAATCTTTTTTGTCAACTATGAATCTCTATTTACTATTCCTCAAAGAGGTTTTCTAGGCTATTTAGGCCTCATGGGAGTTTATTTCTTTTCAGTTAAATCATTTGTGCCTCACTAACCTCTTCAGATCTCAATTGCACTTGATCAAAAAATTCTCTTGATTATTGTAGAAAAGAAGAAATTTGGGTATCATCTTCAAAGACCTTACAATTCTAATCATTATCGAGGGTAGATGGTCAAACAATGATGCATACCCTATGTTGGGCTTCAGTGAATTCAAAAGCTAGCTCAAATTATGATCCAATTGAAGCCATTCTATCCACAGAGGAGTTTTGAGATCTTAGAATGAACTGGATATTGAAAGCCTTAAACATTTTGATCATATCCAATACTCTATTCCAATAGGATTACATCTTATTGTGTTTGTGGCTACCTATCCTTAGACTTGCCTCACTACTAATTCTAAATCTCTAAACAATTGTAACCCCTTTATGCTCCTTTGTTCCACTAGCATCAAACCATGAATCGGTCCTTCATATTTTTCATCATTGTTTAAACATAGGAAATGAGAAGATAAAAGCTTGAGTGTCTTTGATCTTGATGGATATTTAAAACAAACGCTGGCTCCAAAGCCAATCCCACATTTGGCACCATCAAAGTGCAAAGTCCATAAACCATTGTTAACAAGTTTACTTGGATTCTCTTGTTCCTTGATCAATTTCGGGAGGGCCTGATCCTCATCAAAGATTACATATGTGCCTAGGCTAGTAGCATATAAATTACCAAAAGGATCAAAGTCAACAAATTGGTTCAATAGGACTTCTTCTTCTAGGCTCTGATCACTTGTGGCCTCTTCATCTTCTAACATCTCTACACATTACATTTCCTTCTTTAAAATGGAGGTGTGTGGAGCTTCAAAGCTCACTAGAGCATCCTCTATGATGTGTTCGAGATGCAAAGGTTTAGAAAAGATTTTCATGTTTTCTTCATGAACATTAATCCTCAATGTCAAGTGGGACCTGTCAAGCGCCAAATATCCACCTATCTTTGTTGTGAAGTCTCTTGAAAAGCACATTCCAAAAATAGGTAGAATGCTAATTATGACCACTTCCTAGGTGATTGTTTGGCTTGGGAAAAAGTATAAGGTCAAAGGAAGATTCCTAATGTCACCTATGGTCATGAACTTCTTCCCATCCAACTACACAATTTCTTTTTCTAGGGGTTCATATTTAAAAATCAAGGCATCAGCTACTAGCTTGGGCACAACAGTAGTACTGGCCATTAAGTCTATCATGTCATTGTGTAATAGTTTATCTCCTATGATGAGAGTTTAAAATAAAATGGTGGGTTTTTACTTACATACCTATTTCTCACTCATTTTTTCTCCCACATTTACATATGCCATGGCCCCTAAAGATTAGGGATCTGGTAGATGCCTTTTCCCTTCATCTTGATTATGTGGTGGGACTAAATCCATCAGTGAAGCTTTCTCCTCTCTACTTAGTGTATCTTGCAACAAAGTCTTCTAATTTAGAATGGATAAGAAATTCCATAGAGACACATTGATTGGAACCTTCTTCAATTTCTCCACCACATTGAGTGTTTTGATTGGTGGGACCTATGGTTTGAATGGAAACATCTCCCTTGCTTTACAAAAAGGCTAGTCTAGCACATGTAGTTCGTGAACCTTATCCATGACTTTCAATTGTCGTTTTGTTATTATTCATTGAGGATACTATGGTTTCCAGGCTGGTGGTGCCAATGGTAGGTATGACACATATTCTCTAGTAAACCTTCTCTTCAATCGAATATTATAGTATGATTGTACCTTTGGTGTTCTCATAGGTGGGACTTCATTTTTGAACACCGAGTCTTCTCCCTCCATCCAAGACAAGCACTTGGTTGGAGGAGATATCTTCTTCTTGTTCCAGGGACATCCCCTGCATCTAGGCACTAAATATAGCATTGTAAATCCTAGGGGACTGATAACTTTTGGTTTCTAAAGGAATTCCTTGACCTCTTTGTTCCCCCACTCTTTGCTTTAAAACATTTCCCTTTGGACAGTTTTGAAGCATATGAGCATCATTGCATGGAAAACATATTGCATTTACATCTTCCACAAGGTTATTATAGCCTAGGACCAAGTCATTTCTTTTATTGGTTTTTACCATCTTCAATGGAGTGGTTACAAGTACTAACTGGCCTGATTCATAGGACTAGTTGCTTCCTCTTGGGACTCCTTGATATGTGTTATGCTGGAAGGGTGGTCTTCCTTGTTGATAGTTTTGCATGGGGGGATTTGGAGGCACTACTTGTTGATGCTTGATAATAATGATTTCATTTGTGAAATTCATCATTAAATTCTTCATGTCAATGACATCCATGACCAATGAAGCAGAGTCCAATGTGCTTGGTTGTGCATTCATGTACACATACATCAAAGGTGATGATGCAACTGATGTGTTGGGATTGTAGTAGATGTACTGGGGGCTACTTCCTCTTATGTTTTGCTAGAGATTTCCATGAACACTGGCATCGGTGGTCATGGTGGGTGCTTCCCGATGTCTATTAGACTATTGTTTGCTCATAATTCTAGGTCATATGTGTTGAGCAGAGTATCACCTCTGAGTGACTATACCATGATTGTGATATCCAAATTGAAATCTTTCCAGTAGAGCATGAACACCATAGTTGCTAGAGGCTTGGTAGTCATAAGGATCCTTTGCCAAATTTTATGCAACTTGGAGTTGAAATCTAACATATCTTCCTATAGAGCTCTCTTGATTGTTATCGATTGCTACAATAAAGATGAACGATCTCCTGTCTTCTAAAACTCTCAAAATATTTCCTTTGAGGTCATCCCAAGAGTGAATGGAATTGGAAGCTAGGGATCTATACCACTCTTGAGCCTTCCCCATAGAGGATGCAACTAATAATCTGAGGGTGATATTTTGCTCCATGATGTTGTGAACCCTACAAGCCTTTTCTATGTCTTGGAGATGTTTGGAAGGTGTTTTGAAATCATCCCTAGTGAACTTTGAGACCACCTTGAGGGCATTGGTGAGAATAACAAGCCACACATCTAGAGGGGTGGGAGGAACTAGTAGACTCACTATCCTAGGTCACAAGATTTATCAAAGCTCTTGGGAGAGTCATAGGGAAGAAATCTCTATGGACCTGGTAAATAGGTATTTTGATTTGAAATGTTCAATCACCTAGAGGGGTAGATAAGGCTCTAGACATTGAGCTAGCACTACTAACTCTATTTCCTTTAGCAGGTGATAGAGAACCTATGACTTGTCTCCTCTGAGGAACAGCAGAAGGTAAATAAGAATATTGTAAACTACCTCTAGAAGATTCCTTAGTTTGGACTCTAGGCATGAATTTACTTGTCTCTCCTACTAATCTGATTTGGGTGCCTCTTGAAGGCTGGGTATCAAATATTGTAAAAAGATCTTGGTACCATTGAGCATGCTAAAAAAGACCTGTTGACTTTAAAATCTTGGGCTTCTCCTAAAAAACCTTATGGGAAATTCAGTTAATTGGGGACTTGCTTGTGCTTCAGGAAATAACTTGTGGGATTTTTAAAGAAGACAAATCTTCCTTGAGTTTGGGGAAAGGGATAAGGAAATACATAAACTAAAACCTAATTATGGCAATGTGCCAAATCTTTTACAATATTTCAAAATCCCTAATAGTTTCCTATTTCTAATAAAGTGAACATAGAATGCCACAAACTGTTCATTATTGGAAGGAGAATTAGAAACTAAGGTTGATGTGGGCACAAAGCAATAATTCAAATCCCCCCATAGGAAGCACCCATTAAGGTTCAATAGAAATAGGGAACCCAAAATTCAAATAAGATGTTTCGGATCCTTACATAGCTATTATTCTTGAAAGCATAATATGAAATCCAACAAAACTTTAATAGGAAAAATAAAATAGTGTATAACATGATTCATTTCCCAATAGCTTAAATTAGAGAAAACATAAAAGCTAGTTGTTGAAAATTGAATATCAAGGCTTGTATGTGGAAAGAAGGAGACATGAAGCATTCAATTTTCATGAAATAGAGAATAAAGTGTAAAAAAAGGGCCAAATGTTCACAATCTGATACAAACTTTCTTATTCTATTACTTGGTATTGCAGAATAATGGAATTACTAAGATTGAATAAAGAATTTGATTAATTGTCTTGGCATAGATTACAGGAAGAGTGATTAGAGATCTATAAGAAACCATCTATATCTTATTCTACTATGGTTACTACTTATAGTAATATAATACCTATTTCTCATTCTTCTTCTATTTATAGTTTTTAGAGGATTCTAAAAAAATCCCTTTTATAAGACAAGGGAAGCATACAAGCACTGAGCATTCTCCACCATCAAAGATCAAACCCTAGCATATGTCACCATAAGAAAACCTCAATATTTGATTAAAAAATAGATATGATCTTGCTAATAAAGATTGAGTTTCTTCAATAACGACAACAGATGCAACTCAATGAATCAAATGCCATTAGAGCTTCATCTAGGTCTCCCTATTAGAAATAAGATATGGGTTGTAAATACTTGGTATAATCTTATGTTATTATGCTATAGGTTACAATGGTGGTATCAAAAGGAAGTTGATCCTCAAAAATACAAAGGAACCAAATCATCGCCACCTGATAACATTTGAAAAGATACGACTTTGATAGATGAAGAAACTCACCTAATAAAAGATGGGTGGTGTGGCATATTGGCAGGCTTTCTTCAAAAAAATAAGAGAGCTCAGCCTAAGGAGAATCCCTGCAAGGTAGCCACATGTCCAAATTTGGGTCTAAAAGGTGATGCAGAGTAGGGAGGCATTTGACAAAACAACACAATTCAAGCTGTCTCAAACAATTCTTCAATCCACAAAACCATAACTAGGGTGATTCTTCACACAATCTCTCAATTTTCCTTGTAGATCTGCAAACCTAGTTTCTTGAATATATCTTGCAAAATATTTTACAAACCCACAAACCATTTATATTTTTAGACACCCATTATTGCATTCTCAAACATACCTAAAAAGATCACCAGGTTCCTTTGGAACATATTCTCCAAACTACTACTGCTACGCTACCCCTAGACCCCAAATAGGTCACTTTTTCAAATCAACCTCAAGAAATACTTCACTCCAACCTTGAAATACTTCTCCACTACTTTGAACAGGTTACCAATGCTCAAAATCCATAAATTTCAACAAAAGAAACACCCACAAAAACATCAAATTACCAAACCCTCATTTAGGCTTGCCAAGGCTAGGTTTTCAAGGGGCTTATTGAATCTCTATTCTCTAGACCTTTTCTCACCTTCTCAACACTTAAAACATGTCACCCTAGGTCTTCATATGCTTCCTAAACTGATTCCCATACATTATCAATGCATTTACAATGAATTCCAACTCTCAACCATCACCTTTTAGCTCACAACATGATTGTAGTCTGCTAGGGAATCAACAAAAAAATTACCAAACCCAACTCCCTATTCTTAAAACACATGCTAACATCTAAGCCTACCTAACAGCCCCCATTCCACCAATTTTTAAATAGATCCAACATTGGAATGGGTCAAAAGTGCATTTTTTGTGCCTCAAACCCTCAAAACAAGGTTATAGGCCCGTTACCAACAAAAATACAATAAAACTCTCAAATCTCTATGAAATCTCACCAAATCAAATCCAAAATGTTCTTAATTCAGTCCACCACCAAATTCAATTCATTATAGACCAATATCAATCTCTATGGAACCATAAAACCATTGGGAGCAATAATTTACTAGAAAATAACATAGAAAAGAGAGGTTTCTTATTGATTTCTTCAACCAAATCCTTAACAACAACCTTACATCAAGTTTGCAAAGCCTATTTAACCTTTTACTATCAATACACATCATTTCTAACTAATTTTGAGCCACTTAACCATTGGTATTCCAACTTCTTGCATTTTTTGCACTTGTACAATATGGCATTTTTTACAACATTTGAAAATATTTAACACCTTTTGGAAAATAAATCCTCTATGACCCTAGTTACATTCTAAATGGTCTATTATGACCTTATTTGCATGACCTTAGACTTTAGACACCAAATTCCTATCAAATGACCTTGTTTGACCAAATTTGCAAAAATGAACTTGGTGCCCCTACACCAAAAGGAAAGCGATCTCCAAAAAGGTAGTGCAACCACTACATGACACCATTACACACCTTTCTTCCAAAATTGTCCTACATCTCTCAAAAATAAGTGTCGATGTGACATTTTTTTTGTGGCAAAAAAAAAAGCTAAAAAGGTGAAGTCCTCACGAAAAAAGAACAAATGAAAAAAACCAAACATACTTAAAGAGAAAAAATTGCTCCACAGATCCACACATCAAATAAAATGACTCAAAATCAAGGAAATTAATTAATTCAAAATAAATTCAATCATGTTCAACCTTCACAACGTTCACAATACACCTCCTTACAACATTTCCAACCAAAAAAAAGTTTACAAAAAAAATTGGTGATGCAATAAAATTTCCAACCACCATCCAATCATCAAAATCAAAACAATGTGGGTCAAAATACAAGTATGGTTCCTCAAGCAAGAATTGTTCCTCAAATAGGTATGGTTCCTCAAATAAGCATGCTTCCTCAAACAAACATGATTCCTCAAACAAACATGTTTCCTCAAACAAGCATGGTTCCTCCAACAAACACGATTCCTCAAACAAATGTAGTCCTGTAAATGAACATAATTTCACAAATAAACATGGGCTCAAGGCAAGGTCATGGTTTTCCAAATCAAAGTGCTGGTCCATATCATGGTAACACCATGAAAAATCAATTTTACCCAAATCAAAACAATATGTTGATAAGTCATAATATGAGGCTAAATAAAAATGTATTTCCCAATCAAAACAATGTTCAATACCAAAACGTATTGCAAAATTAAATTATCATCCCAAGTCAAAACATTATCTCAAATCAACACCTTGTCCCAAATCAGCATATTGTTCATATACCAAACATGAACCAATACCAAGGATTGTATCATGATCCCATGCAAGCTTAACAACAAGCACAACACCAATATTCTCATCAACAATTTCTTGCACAAAAACAAGGCTTGAGTTACAATGCATACCAACAATGTGTGAACTCACACAATTTCCTTAATAAAAATACACATGGAGCATATAACACACCACCACCATCTTCACCATTGCATTCCCAATATCAAGAAAACATAACAATACACCATATAACTCTTTCAATCCAAATGTCCCTCCATATCAAAATCCATCCCTCAATATAACACATATTCCCCATTACCTAACAACCCTCAAGAGGACTTGTCTTCACAAATTAGAAATATTACACAATAGATCCAAGACATCCAAACTAGGAACAAAAATAAATCATATGCTATGAGTGACTTGTTCCCTTATCCATTTAATTGAAATGTAGCAATGATACCATTCCCACAAGGATTTGAAATACCAAAATTAACAAATATAAAGGGCGTGGAAATCCAAAGGACCATATCAAAGAACTCTATGTGGCTTGTATGTCCAAGTGGCCTATAATTACTATTATTTGATGAGACTCTTCCCATGTAGTTTGGGAGGCCAGGCTATAGAATGGTTCATGAGCTTACCTCAAGGTAGTATCCACAATTTCCAAGAAATAATTGATTGATTTGTTGCACATTTCTCTTTCAACCTTGACATGGACGTAAGCTTGGAAGATCTATGCACACTCAAAAAAAAAAAAGGAGAATCATTTTCCAACTTCTTACAAAGATGGATACATAAAGCTAGAAAATGCAAGTGGCCTATTCCCAAAGAACAACAAATAGGAATCAATGTTGCCAATGTGGAAAAAGAATTGTCCCTCCTACTAAAAGCACAATGTGTAAAGACATATGAAGAGCTTATTCCAAGAGGCCTTGGCATTTAAAGGGACCTTACTACACAAGGAACCAAATAAGCATATATAGGCAATCAACCATCATCTAGTTCTAATGAGAAACTTCATTTCTGGGCAAAAAACAAGAACATTAGTAATGATAGTGTTGTTGATGCAAAAGTGGTATTAAGTGGTCCAAAAAAAAATCCTCAACAAAACACACAACAAGAAAACACACAATTACAAGACAATCAGTAAATAGCCAATAGTGTCAAGACACAAAGAGGACCAAAGCAAAACAACCCCGATGAAAATTTACCCCCTTAGGGGAATAGATGGAAATATTCTTGAGGAAGTTGATCCAGTCAAATCTCATCACACTCCAAAATTTTAAGAACTATCAAGAACTAGAAGTCAAACCTCGTGGGTATAAAGAGGACCATTATTGTGAATACCATCAATACAAAGGTTATAAAACACAAAACTATTTCAAACTCAAACACCTTGTTTAGGACCTCATTGAACAAGGACACCTTGAAGTTAATCAAAAATAACAAAATCAAGATTTAAAAATTTATAAGACACTTATTCCTGATCATATAAAATAAAAATATTTAGGAAAGGCATCAACTTCAAGCAATGTGAACAATATCTATGATAACATGATAGCATATATTTGGGTTGCTCATCCATCACAAGAAGATAAATCTGACAAACATCAAGATATATCCTTAAAGCAAAGTGAAGATCAATCAACAATGTCTAGCAATGTCTCATATCAAGATGGTATCAATTATGTCTCAGATCACAATATTATTCCATCATATGACTTCATGATTGGACATATACAAGAAGTTCCAACATGACAAGAAAGATCCCTCATTACATCTGGACCTATCAAAGATTGAGAAGTGTCCTCTATGAAATTTGTGTCATCTACCCAAGATTTATGTCAAGATAATATGTCTAAGGATAACAAAAGTGGCTCTAAACCAAGTCAAGATCAAGATTCCATCTCCCCACAACATTATCATGATCTACATAGTATTTTCCAATCCACAAGTGATAGTTTCTCCACCATAAGTCAAGATGGAGAGCTTATGTCCCAAAAATATTATCATCACTTGATGAATATTTTCTAATCCATCCAAAACTTCAAGGATATATCTGACACTACCCATGATATGATTCCTTCTGATGGGAAAATAGATGTTTTTCATCCAAAACAAGAGTCTCCCTTTCTTGATATTATCAATCAAGAGAAAAAAATAGTAGAAATTCTTGATTCTTATAGTGAATGTGGATCATCATTATCTCCTAAATCAGCATCAATAAATGATCCATCCCAAGTTCTAATTAAAGAAATTGTTCTAATTGAAGACATCAAGTATGAATATATCCAATGTTATCTGAGCAAAGGAATATGTTTGACTAAATAGGATGTCTCTAAATCAATAGAGTGACAAAGTGAAATAATATCATCCATAATAGTCATTTATCAGTGAATGTTGGCTAAAGAGAACAACTTGAAATCAGTAGATCTAGAGCATGAAAGTACTACCTCTATAATACTACGGGCAACTTTGTTCAAAGCAAACATCAACATAGGGGGCATGAATAATCATTATGATGAAATCAATGAAAAAACTACAACTAGCCACAACATGAATCTTCATCCACCCATCATCCCATCCACAAATTGGGACCAACATCAAAAGATAGATTTTAATCAAATTGAAGATAAAAGTGTCAAATCAAAAGAAGAAGCCAAGAATAATGGACAAATCAATTACAAATGGGCACCAAAGAATACAAAGAAAGATCATTCCTACAAAACTGCATTAGTCAAAGAAGCTATGGGGAAAAATATGAAATGGAAATGTATCCATCATGGACATCCATACATACAAGATCAGGCTTCTCAAGTGACATACAAAGTATATCAAGTAGCTAGTCCTAATTCCACAAAAAACTTTAATATCCATCGATTATTGTTCATCGTTCCAAGTTTGGAGAATCAAAGGTTCAAAAATGTAGACTAATCCATCTCATATTCTTGAAACCCACTCCATTCCACCATGCATGATAACAAATTTTCACATTGACCATGTATTGGAAACAACCCTTTATCATAAGGATTCTCAAGGCACTCTATCACGATGTGGGCCCAAAGACAACATTGACTCTAGTATAAACAAGGTAGATGAAAATTTGCACTCAAGTGCACATATCTTAGTGAAGAAATTTCTTCAAGCAAGATATCACTAGAATATTATGACAAAAGCATCAACGTCAACACCACTAGGTGGTTCAAAACAAGCTTAAAATCTTTAAAAAAATTTAAAAAATTTAAAAAATAGTAAATAAAAAAATTGTCCTCCAGTGAAAACCACTACAGTGGCACTTTGGGCAAGTGCTATGATGAAAACCTTGAAAACAAGCATCGTGAGTAGAAATAAAGCATCCATATGTTCATTTCATATGGAATTATCTCATCCTCTTCATGATCAATCCAACACTCTCTCCATCCATCCAATCCCTTGATCTTGACAAAGGTTCAATGTATACTTTAACTTTACTCATGATTAAAAGAGACTTGACATGATATTTACCATTCATATCATAAATTCCCATATCCCATTACATGATAACATTTTTTAAATATCTTTGCAAGTTTCTACATCTGATATCTTTAGCTATCCATTATGAACATTGCTAGACACTCAAGGCATATTCTTCCACTATTATTTTCAAAAAATTATTGATCCATGTCTTATATATCATAGTGTGGAATTGAAATAATGATCTAGGTATTGTAAAACATCTAAAAATCTAGACATATCATAAAAATACAAAATCCAAAAACATCATAAAACATCCAAAATCGAAAAACATCCAAATCATGTCAAAATCCTTAAAAAGGTGTAAAATGTCAAAAGATAAAAATACCTTGTTGAACTACATTGTCTCTGAGCTTAAACGTAGGAAAATCCATCATTGATACACCCCTAAGACATTAGGTCAATCTTTAATAGTTTTTCACAATAAACTAGCATCTTCTTAATGTCCATATCACATTAGTAAACTGAGCCATAGTTAGTTGAACTGCATGGTTTATGTGTGTATAATGTAGGAAAGGATAATATTTGATCAACCCTCAAGGCCCTAGGTCAGTTCCTCTTAGGTCTTGGTTAAAATCTCATAAAACATAAAGACATTAAAAAACTTGAAAAATTTTAAACATGAAAATAACCCAAAATTAAAAAAGACCATGTAAAATTTCAAAAACATCCAAACATTTGAAAAAAGAACCATTTTTCCCATCTTACTTTCAACCACAATAAACCTCTATGCCTAATAAATCAAACGTCATATTCACCCTTTGGAAACACAAACAAAAATGAGTACAACAATCAACAAAAGAAAACCTCAAACACAAAGTCAAACTCTTGATCATTTTAGCAAGCATGTCAATCAAACTTTATATCAACAATCTTTTATACAACCTATTAAATCACCAACATCCACTATCATGTCCTAGGATGCATCCTTCATACAATGGGAATTAGCATTGTAAATCACTTTGGATACTTATCTTCTAATCATCACATCAACATCACTTTTTTGCCAAGAGATATGAATAACATTGGTTATTTGTTCATTTTGATCTATTTTTTATGATTTATCTTATTTATCCATTCCCAAGACCTCTTGATGATGTCGATCAAAATTATTGAGGGAAAGGAATGGAGAATTAATCTCTTAGCTTTTATTTCTTGTGCTTTTTGGATATCTTTGCAGTGCAACATCAATGAATACTTATCTTATGTGCACTAGTATAGTCTTAAGTAACAAAATGATGAGGAATATCAAGTTCTTCATACCTTTTGTTTACTAGTCTCCTTAATTCATTTTCTTATTCTTTCACATGGTTAAACAAGGTTTTCATATGTCAGCTGTGATCAAGGATACTCCTATCTATTTGTAGAGTCAGAGTCCATCACACTAGATACAATGTCATCCTAGTTTTTAATACCTTGATTCATAATGTCTATTTTATATATCAAACAATAAGGAATGATGTGATGATTTTCTTTCCCAATCCTAAAACAAGAAGCTCATATTTCTCATCACCATATCTAATAATATCTCGAATAATCGTAGGATTGTTTGACTTTTGAAACAATCTCTTGATCCATGGTTAATTAGTGGCCATCTTCTTATTCTTCAATCTCTTTCAGGCTAACATCCAACCTTGTATCATGGAAATACACAAAACTAATCATCAATGCATCCATCCTACATCCATAAACCATTAGCATACATTATACATCAGCATAATCATGATACATTACATAGAAAAAATATGAAAAGAAGTATATCCCATGGAATACATACTACATCATCATGACATATGAAAAGATATTGAAAAGGATAGTACATCCATAACATTTGTGTATATCATAAATATCACATAACATATGCATCAACATCATAATCCATACATCATAAGTGATCAATACATAAAGCATAAGAATACATAACATATATCATAAGCATTGAATTGAATGTCATCTCATATATATCATTAAAAATATTTTCATGATTAGACATCTGAATCAATGTGTGATACATCAAAAATGCATATACATGAGGCTACAAAAAAATATTCGTTGAATGGATATGCATAATCAAATCGAGCTATACATCAAAAAAGTGTCTATAAGTGCAAGGGCTATCATCGGCTCTATCTACTATCATGGTGTGATTGGTCCTAATGACCACTTGATGGCTGTTGATGACCACTCCCTCGAGACTTTCTCACAAATGGTGTACCACCTGAACCACTTGGAGATACCCCACTCCTTAGAGACTTTTGGCTACCACTACTCTCAAGGAACATCTCTACAGTACAGATTCCTATAGTATGTAGCCTCAACCATAGCCTCCATGTATATATGTGCCAAAACCACTTATCTCTATGTCTACTAGGTGACAACCTCTAACTATTGCCTACAACTAGTCTCTTGGGCTAATTGAAGATCTAATTGTGGTCTCAGCCACCTCTCCTAGTGTCTCTCTATTGTCAACACCTATAGCTACTACAATGCCAGATTGTGCTCTTATCTAAGCTGATCTTGCTCCTATTTGAATTGATCCCTAACAATTGTAAGGGCTTGAATCTATGCATCACATGGATAGAGTCCCTAAGCCTACTACTACTATTGATGCTTAGGTGGTGGTGGTGGAGGAGGCATATTTCTCAAAACCTATCCTATCTCCTAGTCCTATATACCCTGATCTTGAGGAGGTTGTTTATCGTCCTATGGAGGTTGTTGTCTCCTACCTCCTCTTTGACCTCTAAGTCTAGCCTATGCATATCCTCCAACTGGATCCATCAAACATACTAAGGAATGTTTTTAAAACCATGCATTTTAGGGTGGCACCATCCTTTCATCATATTGTCCTCCATCATAGACACATGACTGAGATACAAGGGTTGTAAAGTTATTTATTGCCACTTGTGGTAGAATCTACTAACCCTAGATTGTCTCCTTTGATGTCCATGAAAGTATGGCTCAATAATCATCAATTAGTACATCTTGTTCTATACATCTAAAAATGTTTTGGATAATTTAATTAATTAAATACGATTTATTTGATTAATTAACCTTTAATTCCTCTACTATTAAATGAATAGAAATATTTATTTTTAAAAACCAAGATCTGAAATGCAAACTAGAAAAAGCCTTCCACAAAAGAGAAAATAAAAAAAAGTAGAGAGATTGTATAAAGATGTGCAAAATATAATTATTCAGGAATTCTTAATTACAAGATATGATTTTCTTTATAAAAGAAAAGTATGCATAACCCTAATCTTATCTTGAGCAACAAGATAGCTCAACAAGATAAAGATGACAATATACCTAGGAATTAAATATTACCTAAGTAAAGTTATGCAAGCGTAATTAAATATTAATTACACTAACACCCCCCCATAAGTGCAACTTAAGGAGACTAAAAAGGCATGCACCTAAAACTAAAATGAATGCAAGAAAGAATGAATGGGTCCAAACAACAAGGCCTGATCAGGTACCCATGTACAAATGCAATAATGAGGTAGAGAAGGAAAACCTAGTGGGACACAAACCCCCTACAATAAGATGACTGTTGCAAAGAAGCACTGGAAGAACACTGTGGAGTAACACTGGAACCGAAATTTGACAAGCAAGGAAAGATACTTTTGTCTACAAGAAAAAAAATGCGGAATCATAATAATGTGACAAAAGAATCGATGCCAGAGAACACTAGAAAACTCACAAACTTGAACAACCCTGAAATTTGTGAAGCAACAATAGATGAAATGATGACAAAATATGGAAATCGTGTATCTCAATTCCAATGCCAAACTATGACTAAAACTCTTCCATGGGAACAAGTACCATAAAAACATGGCCCTCAAACTGAGAAGGATCTGAACCAATGCAGATCAATAACCATCAACTCCCAATCTGAAGTGTGAACCAATGTGAATCTGATATGTGTCAAGCAAGAGCAAGAAATGTGGCCAAAAGAAACAAGGAAACTAGATAACCCATGCAAGTTTCCATCAAAACAAGATGAAGATCAAAGTGAAAACAACACTCTAATCAGATTTATTATGCAAGAAACCCCCCAGATGGAAATTTATCTCAGTTCTTTTATTACAATAACCCAATGATTGTAAAATGATGGAATGCAAACATGCATAAAAATAAAAAATAAAAATAGACCTCAGATCTATGTAGAGGACTGAACCATCTTTCCAACGCCGTAAGAATGACGAAAAAAGGATCATCGAGTCAAAAGATATGCCCTCCAGAGTGAAAACAACATCTTTATGCAATCTCTTTGCTTTTTCTAATTTTCTCTTCTATGGAAGGATTTTTCTGGTTTGCATTTCAGATCTTGGTTTTTAACATGGTATCAGAGCCTTGATTTGTAGCCCCTTCTCATATTTTTGAGAAAATCATTGCAGAGTTCATTCAGGATTCCTTGAGGGTATCATGCCTTGAGCTCATTTATGAGGCATTTTGGATCAGATTGAGCTTCACCATTGGATTTAGAGCACTGGAAAAAGTTAGGATTGGCTTTTGTTTTGTAGATTTTGGTCATCATTTGCTAGATTTTTGAGGGTTTCAAGCTGGGAGATTTTCTGCAAGCTCTAGAGGTATCCAAATTTTTAGACTAGTTTGGGCACAAACGAAGGTCACCATCACGTTTGCATTGGCCAAAAACTCTAAGAACGCCCTTTGTTTCATCGATTTTTGAGCAGTTGGTCCGAAAGGAAAAAAATTGCCTAGGGGGTTGTACGGCCTCCCCAGCACGCATCCTAAGGAACGATTCTAAAAAAATTTCAAAAAACAATTAAAAATATTGATTTGTTTTAAATCTGGTGCTCACAGTGCAAAAGGAAAGTGCCACCAAGTGGCCATCGGGTAGCCACCGAGCGGCCACCGGGCAGCCACCAAGCGGCCGCTAACCTGCCACTAGCCAGCAGCCCTCTACCAACATGCCACTGGCTGAGTTTAGCCCCTGTGGGCTTAAAACGTAGAGGTCGTGGTCATATGGAGATCCAGGAGATAAGAAGGGGCTACAAATCAAGACTCTGATACCATGTTAAAAACCAAGATCTGAAATGCAAACTAGAAAAAGCCTTCCACAAAAGAGAAAATTAGAAAAAGCAGAGAGATCGCATAAAGATGTGCAAAATATAATTATTCAGGAATTCTTAATTACAAGATATGATTTGCTTTATAAAAGAAAAGTATGCATAACCCTAATCTTATCTTGAGCAACAAGATAGCTCAACAAGATAAGGATGAGACTAATAAACCTAGGAATTAAATATTACTTAAGTAAAGTTATGCAAGTGTAATTAAATATTAATTACACTAACATTTATTTATATAGTTGGCTTTTAATGTATCTATCTTCTAGCTGAGTGTTTTTGTGGGGAGGAACAATCTCCATAATCATCTCAGGCTTCTTCATCCTTCACCATTGAATCCTCAAGATCAAATCCAGACCTTTGCTTTGCTGCCCCTTCACAAATGTGCTACTGGGAATCTATAAATACCTCTTTTCATAGGAAATGGATCCCAACTTTGTGCAAAATTACTCTATAGAAATACCAATTAAACAATCAAGCATCTTAGAAATAGGAAATTATCATTTAGCAATAGCAAGCATTTTAGAATAGAATCAATATGAAGGATTTTCATTTAGCTGCATTAATATCATTCAGAAATCATCATATAGGATTAGATTACTGCATTTAATAGCATCTCATTCTCTAGATTGGCATTTTAATAGTCATAATGCTTACAAAATTTGAGAGCCCTGTGACTTAATAAATCTTTGGAGATAGAGAGCAATATGACACTTTCAGTAGATTCTTGCTTTAAATTAGTTTAATTATTGTTTGAATCTTTGATGAAATGTCTTATTAAGAAGTGTTGTTTGTTATTTTATTCATTACTTATTCCACACTTACATTTTGGCATCCACTATGGGTCACGAACCCATGATTTTAACATTTTTTTTTTAAAAGTGTACTTGCAACTTCTGACATGTTTTCTTTTAGTGTGATCGAGTATTTTTGTAGCACATTTGAGTACTATTTCAATGCATCCACCGAATTCTCCAGCACATCAAACCACTATTTCGGGGCATCCAAAACTCTATTTTACTAGATAGGGGGTTTTTTTCTTTAAGCACATTGACCTTTTCTTTTAGCACATTAGTTGAATTTAATAGTGCATATACATTCTGTTTTAGCGCTTTTAAATTTTGTTTTGGCACATCTAACCACTATTGTGGTGCATCTAATTACTTTTGAAAATTTTTAAATATCCAAATTCTAATCATCATTTTCTGTGATCCAGGTACCAAACATGCTGGTCAAAGACAATTAGGAGACAAACTTACGTTAGTCAAAGACAAAAACTTGCAAATTACTAATAATTTTTACAGGGATTTAAATTTGATTGCTATTTTTTCTTTTGATTAAAATAGTGAATCTAGATTAATTAATCAACTAGTTTGAACCCCATGTATACTGTGTTTCGAAAGCAATAGGCCTATGCTCTCCACTTAACTAGGTGATCAGAATCCTAGACTTGCTATCCTACTTTATTAAATCCTTTAGAAGGCCTGTCATAGTGGAAAAAATTACTCACCCTATAGGAACAACCAAAGCTAGGTTTTCCAACCCACTATAATCAAAAGAAAATTTGGGGAAACCCACAATTCAACAGAAGAGTGCAAGATAACCATCTCCAAAATATTTTTGCTAAAGATTGGGAGGTCTCCTAAGGGAGTTTATCATTTTCCACTCTGAAAGGATACCCTATCTATAAACTTTAAGTTAGTATCTCATTTAGTCAGTTTTCTGAACACTTTTTATATCACGGTGCAAGGGGAGGGAAGAATCTGCCCCCAAGAAACTCACCATATAACTATTAGAGACCCTGACCAAAAGTGTAGGATTCAACTTTGGTTAAGAATCGGGAAAGGAAAAAACATAGGTGCCCTCTTGGGGGTGACAGGGTTGTGTGAGCTGACATAGTTGCAAGTTGTGGGCTATGATATTCTAAGTGACCTACTAGAGATAGAAAAGTGATTGAACTGTTCTTTTTGTGTCAAAACCTATGGAATTTGAAAGAATCATACCATATTCTAGAACACTCACTACATGTTTAATACGTAGGATCTAAAACAACTATTTAGAATCTGGCTTTTGTGTGTGAAGTTATTTTCAAAGGTATCATCTAATTAGATCACAAATTCCAAAATTTTCACACAAAACATACCTTCAAAATGTTCATGGTTTAGAAAATTACACCCTAAAATCAATCCTTTTATTGAGAAAAAGAAAAACAAATAGACAACATTGTGAAAAATTGCCAGTTTAGCATATACACATTCTATTTTAGTGCATACACAATTTGTTTTAGTGCATACACTTAGTCTTTTAGCACATCTACTCTCCAAATAGCATATACAACCACTGTTTTAATGCATCTTCCTTATCTTACAGGGCATCTGCACAGTCTATCACCATAATTTACTAATATCTTGGTGCATCCACAATCTATTTTAGTGCATGTACTTTTTCTGACAATGCATTCACTATATCTTTTATCACATCCATAGTCTATTTTAGCGCATCTACCCTCTATAATAGCACATCTAGGGAACAAGAAAACAAAGAGCTATTCGAAATGCCTGTCAAATTGTGGACAACAAAACTTAGGTTTTTTTCAGAACATAAACATTTTCTCAATCCAACTTGTGCCTTAAACTTGGAAATTAAAAACCTTACAAGTCAAAAACTCTTTCAAGTTAAACCTAGATCTTGCAACTTTAAAGTTTCCAATTTTCAAACACAAATCTTGGTTATTACATTAAGTTTCATTATTAGGATTTTTTCATCCTACAACCACGAAACAAAACAAAATAATCAGATTCTAACTGAGTCTCATTAATAGAATCTATCATTCTATTGGAATTTGTTAATATCCATTAACACTCATCCAAACACAAAAGATCAAAGTTTAGTGAGAATAAAAAACACTTGTATGCCAATTTTAACAAGGTTACAAAGAAAAAAACTTAGAGAAAAGGAAGTTGAAACACCAAATATCATGGCTAAAGAAAATCCCTTTCACAGATTCCACCGGAATGAGACAAATGAAATAACTTGAGAGGATATCCAAACTACACAACAAGATCCTAATTCTCACAAATTCATGGAAATTTTTTTGGAACAAGATATGGAAAAATACCTTTTGATGCTAGCTAAACTAGGTGCAAAACTTCCAAAATACTTTGACATTAATCGATTAAAAGAAACACCTAAAGTAGCTCAAACTGAACCACACAACACACAAAACACAGATCAAGTGGTTGCCCTAACACATCAAATGAAAAACTTGCAGCAATAACTTCAAGATATGCAAGAAGGAACCATGAAGAGGTACTCATTACAAGACATTTGTGGTTATCCTTTTGATCCTAGTGTGGACATGATACCATTTCCTAGACATTGTGAATTCCCAAAATACAAAAAATACAACAGTGAAATGATTCTAGTTGATCATGTGAGGGAATTTAGAACCATGAGTTTAGAATTTTCACAAGAGGAAACTTATCTAATGAGGTTATTTCCAAGGAGCTTAGGAGGTCAATGCATGGAATGGTTCTCTAAACTACAACTAGGAATTCAACCTTTTGAGGAACTAGTCAATAGGTTTATTTCACAATTCTCCTATAATATTCAACATGAGGTAACAATAAAGGACCTTTACAATATGAAACAAAGGAAAGGTGAAACATTCCTCTCATTTCTACAATGATGGTGAAGGATTTTTGCTAGGTATCCTTGTTCCATACCTGAAGAGGAAAAGATGGAACTATTCATTGACAATCTAACTGATGAAATGAGCTATAGGCTTGATCTACAATGTCCACCAACATTTGAGAAATTCATTGAAAATGGGCTCAAGATCGAAGAAGCCCTGGTCAAAAGAGGGGTAATAAAACATTACAATGAAGGAGCAAGCAATACAAACTCCTCAAATCACTAAATCCAAGTTTTGGCAAAAGAATAGAAATACTAGTAAAAATGATGTTGCAAATGAAACACAAAATGTGAAACTAGTATTTAATTTGATAGAAACTATTGTAAAGACTAATCAAAACAATGACCAAAACATCAATCAAAATGTTGTTCAAAACAATAATCTGAACAATGGTGAATCTAAAACACTCAAATTGAAGAAGATTCACACCATTGGGACAAACACTAGAATCAACAATGAGAGAACTTCTTGAACATGGACTTATCACATTACCTGAAGCATGAAATTAGGAACCAAAAGTAAAACCATCTTGGTGGAATGATATATATTTCTATGACTTTCATAAAAACAAAGGACATAAAATGAATGATTGTATGCAGTTGAAACATCTAGTGCAAGATTTGATTGAAAATAGGAAGGTATTCGTAGAAGGACATCAAATGAACAATGATCATGGTGCACTTAAAAATCCTTTACCAAATTATGAAAAGGGAGAATCTTCTTCTACAAATAGTAAAGGTAAAAATGTAAACTACATTTATGACAACACTATTCATTGTATCTCTATAGTTGAGAATAATGATGTTTCTAACAATCAAATGGATAACATGGAAATAAATGACATCATACCCATAGATCTAATCCCAAACATTGTTACATCCAACAATCAGATCAATGCCATTAAAAATCAGGGAAAACCAAGACATTCAATTAGTCAATGTGACAAGGGGGCAATCTAAGGTAATATTGAAAGGAGTTTCATCTAAAACCATTGCTACCCCTTCAAATAAATACAACATAGTCGATCGACTGCAGAAAATATCGACACAAATATCAATTTTGGATCTCCTTAAAATCTCACCATCTCATAAGGAGGTTTTGGAAAAAGCTGTTGTGGCCACAACAATACCCAATAATCTAGATGTTTGTAAATTCTAGGCTATGGTGGGACACTTAACTATGCCTAACTTCCTATCATTTTAAGAAAAAGATGATGTGTCATGTACTCATCCACATAATTTTTCCCTTCATATTGAGGTCTTAATCCACAAACACCAAGTAAAATGTTTCTTAATAGATGGTGGAGTTGGTTTAAACATTTTCACTTTAAAATTGATTTGTGCACTAGGTTATTCTGATAATGCTATTGATGCCAGAACGAAAATCAAAATAAAATCCTATGATGAAGAAGAGAGATCCTCTAAGGGGTTGATTGTGTTGCCTATTCAAGTGGGACCAATTGTCAAGAATATAGTTTGCAAAGTGTTAGAAAAATAGCTGACATATTTAATAATTATACTCTTGGGACATCTATGGATTTGTGAAATGCAGGTAGTGCCTTCGACCTATCATCAGTGCTTAAAATTTCTTGTTAATGGACAAGAAGTCACTATTTCAGCTGATTACAATAATCCACAAACTTGTAACATTCTTAAAACAACTCAAAACACTTTGGTGCCCCATAATAGGGAAGCAAACACTTCTAGTTCATCCAAAAATGAAAGGAAACTAAATTTTGTATCTAAGTGGGTTGAGAAAAAGGACCAATCAAAAGAGACAAGTGTTGCTAACTCCACTCCATCAAATAATGAAGCTCAATTGGATTCTCTATCACAACAATTCAAAGACAAGATCCAGTTAAAAGACAAGAGCATGGGAGAGTATTTGATTGAGCAATCTTTATGTTTTTCACAATTGTTGCCATCTCCAAGAACATATGGACAACCATCAACATCAATGCAACAATCATCAACACCTATCACGGTTTTGGATGATAGATTTGTAAAGGCGGTTACTTTAGAAGAAGAATTTGAAGATAAGGACATTCTCAATTAGCTCTATAAAGATGAGGAAGCATCTACATCGACAAACATTAGCATAAAGACAGATCAATATGGAAAGGGAAAAGTAATATTAGAGAAAATGCGATATGAAGGACAAGGACCTATTGGAAAAAGCAAAGAAGGCATTGCAAAATCCATTCAACCCCTCACACTTCAGTCAAAAGACAAAATAGGATTAGGTTACACAGGGGAAATAAAAGAAGAAAACACTCATAGATTTGTTGAAATAATTCTTCAAATGCAAGATAGTTTTAAACTAATTCTAATGAGTATGAGTGGGATTATTTATCAAAAACATCATACAATTACATAAAAATTGATGTCATAAAAGACTATGCACCCACACACGAGGAGGGACAAAGCTCGGGTACTAGACCCCTTGTATTTGGATCACAAAATATCGATGACTAAAGTGAGGATGGACATATATCGAGTGAAATAGATGACTTGGAGGAGAGTATTATCATAGACCTTGACATTACCACTAAATTTTTTGACAACATTGCTATCTAAACCCTTAATTTTGTTGACCTTAGCCAATCTGATGACCTTTTACCTTTAATGCATCCTAAAATTATCGACTGGGAACCAACTAAACCTATCAATATTCCTATCTTTGTGAATGATGATGCTATCATAAATTTCCTTTGTTGTGATGAACCTGACACAAATTCTAATCATAAATCTCATAATGATGCTCCAGGTCAGGAGGGTGTCAAATCTTTCAGTTGCAAAATTGAAAATAGGAATAAAGGATCTAATGGTGAAAACCATTTAATGGAAACATTAGATCTCAAAAAAGTAAAAATAAAGAACACATCTGATGGTGAAAACCTCTCCAAGGAACCAAAAGATGGGAGATTTGACACCCTTCCAAAACACTATCATGAAAGATCATCATTACTGGTGGAGCCTACACAGTCTGTTAATATCAGCACAATAGAAAAAGCAAAGGCTTTGCATCTAGTAACATCTATGACTGAACAAGAAAAGCTAGAATTCACCAAGTTCTTTGAAGAAAGACACATTAAATTTTCTTGGTCTTACACTGATATGCTAGGTTTAGATCCAGATCTTCTAATGCATCATTTATCTCTACCATTTGGGATAAAACCTACGAAACAAAAACTAAGGAAAATACATCCGCATATCGCCTTGATGGTAAAGGTTGAGCTGAAAAATTTGTTAGATGTAGGATTCATCAAGTCTATTGATTATGCTGAGTGGATTTCTAATATTGTACCTATATCTAAACCAAATAATAGTATTAGAATATGCACTAACTTTAGAGATCTAAATAAGGCATGTCTAAAGGATGATTTTCCTTTACCAAACATTGAAATTATTGTGGACTTAATAGTGGGACATCCCATGTTGTCACCAATGGATGGATTCTTAGGGTATAACCAAATCAAGATAGCACCTAAAGATCAGGAAAAGACAACAATCATGTGTCCTTGGGGAACATTCTATTGGAATGTCATGCCCTTTGGGTTGAAAAATGCAGGTGCAACATATCAGTGTGTAATGACCACTATTTTCCATGACATGATGTATACTTTTATGGAAGATTGTGTGGATGATATATTAGAAAAGTCATATACCAAAGAAGGACATCTGGATATTTTGGGAAAAATCTTTACCAGACTAGAGAAGTTCAATGTCAGATTAATTCCTAAGAAATGTGTGTTCGGTGTTACATCGACAAAGCTTCTATTTTATATAGTTTCAAAAAAAGGAATCGAAGTGGATCTTGCTAAGGTCAAGACAATAATGGAAATCTTGCCACCAAAGAATATCAATCAACTAAGATCTCTACAAGTTAGACTACAATCAATCAGGAGATTTATCTCCCAATTAGCCAACAAAAGTCATCCCTTCAATCATTTGCTACATAAGAATGTCTCTTTCAAATGGGATCAAGAATGTGAAACAAATTTCAATCAAATAAAGCAATATTTGATGTCATCCACCATATTGATGCCACCTACAAAAGAGAGACCATTGTTACTATACATTGCAACAACAGACATTTCTTTAGGAGCTGTATTAGCACAAGAAGATCCTGAGGGAAGAGAACAGGCTATCTATTATATCAGCGAGACTCTGAATTGTTATGAGATAAATTACACCTTCATCGAGAAAGCTTGTTTGGTGGTAGTATTTGCTACCCAGTAGTTGCAACATTATATGTTGACCCACATAGTTAAACTCATAGCAAAGATTGATCCATTAAAGTACTTACTCAGCAAGGCTGCTCTAATAGGGAGACTAGCGAAGTGGGTCATGATCTTGAGTGAATTTGATATCCAGTATGTGGATAGGAGAGCCATCAAAGGTCAAGTGATTGCTGATCAGTTAGCTAAAGCTCCACTATTAGATGATCGTCCAATGAACATTGAGTTTCCTAATGCAGACATTCTTTTTGTGACAACACAAAAATGAAAGCTCTATTTTGATGGGTCATACACACAACGGGGTTTGGTGTAGGAATTTTTTTTGTTACACCTCAAGGACACACCATCCCAAAGTCCTATAGACTCATGTTTCCATGTAAAAATAATGTAGCTGAGTATGAGGCATTAATTATTGGCATCAAAGTTGCGGTTGAATGGAAGATCACAGAGCTACAAGTATATGGAGATTCACAACTAGTCATTTATCAGGTAAATGATGAATATCAGACAAAAGATGAGAAGTTGATGCCATATAAGAAAATGATGGATGATTTAAAAAATTACTTTGTGGATATCAAGTTTGAACAGATTCCAAGGGTAGAAAACAAACTTGCCATTGTTTATCTCTTGTAGTTTTTAAAAAAATGAAGTTATTATGAGTTTATGGTGGAACAAGTGTCTAATCCTGCTTATGATAATCCAAAATCTTAGACCATATGCCATTTATTTGACATTGAATCCTCCATTTATGGAAAGACCTAGCACTTACCTAAAAGACAATATCCTTACTCCCGATCTTTCCAAAAACTAGAAACACAACTTCATTTTCCAAACCGCACTCAACATACCTTAATTGCTGACATAATTTACCATTGAGGCCTAGATGGTACTCTTCTTCGGTGTCTAGAATATAACGATTTTGAGACAGATTTACGTGAGCTTCATGAAGGTATTTATAGAACTCATTCAACCAGACTAACCTTAGCAAAGAAACTCCTCCATTTGGCATATTACTAGTCGAACATGGAGAGAGTCTTTTTAGTTTGTGAAGAAGTGTGAAAAATGAAAAATACATGGTAATCTTATTCATGCACCAGTGCAAGAATTACAACCATTCACTTCAACATGGCCTTTTTGTCAGTGGGGATTGGACCTAGTAGGAAAAATTAATCTGTCTTCATCCAATGGACACAAATTTATAACCATAAAAAAGTATTTTACAAAGTGGATAGAAGCAGTTTCCTTAACAACAATCACAGGAAAAAAAATCTCTTCCTTCATATTGAATTATCTAATATGTAGATATGGAATTCCTTAGTCCATTGTCACAAAAAAACAGTTGACCTTTTAAGAATCAAGATGTTTAGGAACTGTGCGATAAGTTTCATATCCAACATCATTTTTCAACATAGTACTATCCTCGAGGGAATGGTTAGGTAGAGGCCTCAAAAAAAACTATTTTGAAAATCCTAAAGAAGACTGTCAACGATGTTGGATGTGATTGGAATGCTCAATTAAATCATGCTCTTTGGGAATATAGAACCAACATCAGAACACCTACAGGAGCTATACCATATGCCTTGGTATATGGATCAGAGGCCATACTACCTATTGAGGTTGAGATACCATCACTCCGTGTGTCACTAAAGGGGATTATTTTAGATGAGGATTATAGAGTGTCTATACTCCAAGAGCTAGAACTATTGTATGAACGTTGTCAACAAGCTATGAACCATTTGAAGGCATATCAATAGAGGATGTCTGGAAGCTACAATCATAGGGTAAAGCCTAGAGTCTTTCAGGTTGATGACTTAGTCCTAAAGGAAAACCCTAGAAATCAACAAGACAGAGAAAATAAAGGGAAGTTTGAACCTAACTAGCTAGGTCCCTTTGTAGTCATATCAGTCTATGGATCTAGATCCTATTGACTATTTACACCTGAAGGGGATATGTTCGATGAACCTATCAATAGTATCCATCATAGAAAATTCTATACCTAATTCATTTAGTGCATGGTTGAAATGGTTGCCTTGATGAAAACCTAGAAAATAGGCATCTTGGTGACAAAAAATACAAAAAAAGAAAAGAAAAGGAGAAAATACAAAAAAATTAGAAAAGGAGAAAATACAAAAAAAAGGAAATACAAAAAAAAAATCACAAAAAGAGAAAAAGATAAAAAAAATTCATAAATTCTGACAAAGTGCAATAAAAAAACATAGTGAAAACCTAGAAATAGGTGTTACTTGTGATTTAAACTAGCTTTTCTATCTATTAGATGCATGACTCGGTCGTTCACTTTTGCCATCATCTTTCCGCCTATCATTTGAAAATCGAACATCATGTATATATCTTGGCAAAGTGATCGTGTCACATGCTAGCTTGGGGGAAAAATCTTGAACTCACTGGGGGCAATAAACTTGAGCTTAAAGAAATAGACGAACAACAATATGAAAACAAAGAAAACACAATGATCATAGTAGAACACAACATTGAACATACATCAAGCATCAAATTTTTTTTAGAAAATCAACCATCCACATCAAAATAGTTGAAATCAAACCAATCAAAATGACTCTAGATGCATGATACTCTTTTGAATTATGATTTTATCACTTCAGATTGAATGTTCAAATGTTGTACTTTGTTTACTGTTATCATTTCATTGGAGCAACTTGATGATTTATTGAACTAGAGAAGCTAGGAAGGAGAATGATATTTTCTTTGTTTGTTATCTATGAATTGGTCATTATTATTGTATGAATTGTCATGAGATGTGCTCTACAAAGTATCATTGATGATATTCAAAATTCACATAGTAAAATGATTTATTGTTGTTTGTTTACGTAAGAAACACTCAGGTCATCTCAGTTTAATTATACCTAGATGCTTGTGTTAACTTGCAATATTAAAAATAATGAAAGTAGTATTTAGGTCATCATTCCTCAAAATGTACTCACTTTCAACATTGTGAAAGCTCAATGATGATAAAAAGCACAATAAATGGACTATTAAGATGCCAATGCTTGCATATATATTTGCATGGTAAATTAGATTGCATTCATGTTAGTTTTACATCCGTAGGGTATTTGTTACAAAGATTGGTGAAGAATTAAAAACGATGTTATCTTTTCTCATTAATGGATTGAGTATACTTGACATTAACAAAAACATCATCATTATCATATAATGCATAATCATTTTCATTGCATATAATAGAAAATATTATTATATCATTTCATCATTGATACATTTGATCAAATAGTTTGCATTTATCATATCATTTTCTTCATTTGTGCATCACATCATAAAATTGCATGAGAAAACTATCAAAAACAAATATTTACGTATTTAAATTTTCATTCATCCATTCATCATGTCATTAATCATACATTTGAAGAACCATTATATTCATCAGTCATTCACCCATTTATTATATCATCTATCTACATAAAATATCCAAAAATGAAAGTGTATCATATCTCATTTACATCATTATTCATACATAATAGAAAAATCATATCCACTCGTTATCTCGTAACGCAACTACCCATCAAATTTCAACTCAAACGGACACCTGAGTCAAAAGTTATGGCCTCTGAAAGTTTCGGTGTAAAAACCAAAAATCAAGTTTGAAAATTTCAATGCATGGGTTTTGATGGTGGAGGGAAATTAGAAAATGGGTCGGGATTGGTTTATTAAAAAAAAGCCAAAAATAGTGGAAAATCGAGGGGGAGGAAAAACAGGATAGGAAAAACAGGGCAGGGTGTAGCCACCCCTATCTAGGGCGCCACCACCGCCACAGCTTAGGGCGCAGCCACCTGGCTACGGTGGGCACTGCCGCCCCAATCGGGGGCAGTTCCCCCCTAGCCAAGGGCTATTTTGCTTGGCTGCGGGCGGGCGGTTCTGCCCGGCTGCGGCCGGGTGGTTCCGCCCTGATAGGGAGCGGTTCCACCCGGCTGCGACAGGGAGGTTTCGCCCTGGCCGGGGGTGGTGCTACCCGGCTACGGTAGGGCGGTTCTGCCCTGGCTGGGGGCAGATCTTCCCTGCTGTGGCGGGGTGGTTCCGCCCGGCTATAGCCCAGCGGAGTCAACCCAACTGGGGGGGGCAAGAAAAGAAGAATACAAAAGGGGGAAGATAAAGGGAAAAGAGATAGGAAAAAAAGGATGGAGGGATGGGGGGATTGTGAAGATAGGTGCCCCTATTTTTAGATTGGTTAGATTGGGAAAGATGGTTAGATTGGGAAAGATAGAACCTAGAAGAATATTAAAATATAGAACCTAGAAGAAGATGGTTAGATTGGGAAAGATGATGGGGGATTATGAGAAGGAGATGATGGGATAGCAACATCAGGAGAGGGAGTAGGGGCCATGATAGGATCTGGATTTGTGGTAGTAGGCTCATGCGATGGAAATGGAGATGGAGTAGTGGAAACTTGAATGACAAGGGGATCATGGGATGGAATGGATGGGGGACTATGATCTTGAGGTGGACTAGATGGGATGGCAGGATCTTGATCTGGAGAAGGGGATATGCTGGCATGCTTTGGATTAGACTCTTGGTGTAACTCATCGTGTGTGAGAGGCATGGTAATAGAGTCTTGTTGGGACTCTTCAAGTGGGGAAGATGGAGGGATGAAAGATTCATGAGGTTCATTGGAATAGGTTTTGGTGCTACTAGGAGTGGGAGGAGTGGATTGGATTTGGGTGGATCTAGGAGCAGAGGGAGTGGATTGGAATTGGGTGTCTTCAATGGATTTGGTGGTTCTTGGAGTAGGAGATAGGAGTTCAATGGATTTAGTGGGTTCAATGGTTTCCATGGTTTGAACAGTACTAGGGATGGTAACATCAATAATAGGTGTGGTATGGAGAAGGATCTCATCACTAGTGACCGTGGATGATGGATCTAGATGGCATGGTTCCATGACTTCAAGATGTGGAGTTAGGGATGGATTCTTTGTCATGAGTCCTTGGAGAACTTCTGAAATGAGATACTTGCATATGGTTGGCTTGGCTAGGGTGGTAGAAATGGATGAGGGATTATGGATTGGTGGACGAGGGTTAGATGGAGGAATGGGATCAAATGTAGGACTATGAGTAGATGGGGGATTAGGATTGGATGGAGGGTTAAGATAGGGGTATTTGGATGGTGAATTAGGACACAAGGATATGGGTGGTGGATTGGGACAAGAGGATGTGGGGGATGGATTATAATAAGGGTATTGGGATGGTGGATTAGGATGAGGATATGTGGATGTAGGATTAAGGTAAAAGGGTGTGGATGTAGGATTAGTATGGGAAGATTGGGAAAAAGGATTACAATAGGGGGACATGTATGGGGAATTGTAATAGGAGTATTGGGATGAAAAATTAGGATAAGAGGATGTAGATGTTGTATATGAGGATGATGCAGATGAAGGACATGAAAAATATGGGGATGAAGAAGATACTGGATATCCATTGTCAAAGGTGGCATAAGGAGCATGATTAGGCATGGATAAAGACATAACGAGATAGCTCATAGGAGTAATTGGATTTTGGAAAGTGGGTGGAGAAAGCTTACTAGATATGATAGTGTCAAGGGGATCTATGTCATATATCTCTTGATCGACAAGACTTCCATTATCGTTATCAATGTAATTAGGGTTTCCCTTGACCACTATTGATGGAGGATAAGGACTCATGATGGTGAAAGGATAAAGAGGATGGATAAAATATTTTGGATGAGAACAGATTAAAGCTCAAATCAGGATTTTGGTCAAGCTCATATTAGGATTAGACAAAAGCTCATATTAGGATGATTGGATGATGCAATGGGATTGATTTTGATTTGATGGGATTCAGTAAATAGATGATTGGATTAGGTAGATGATTTGATGAGTTTGATTAAAGTACTATATCAATTTGATTGGATAGGATCAAATGATTAGATGATGTTGATTAGATAATTATGATTGGATGAACTTGATAGGATTGGTGTGCTTGGATTGATTAGATGATTGTATGTATTTGATTAGAGGAATGGATTGGTTTGATTAGATAGGAAGAAAAAAAAGGTACCACTAGATAGAGCTCAAAAAATTGAGCAATTTTTGTTTTTGAATGAAGTTGATCTGATGCACGGTTTGTAAATGATAGCCCCGGGAAGTTAGGGGTGTGTCCACCCCGCAATGCGGGGCGTGGCCGCCCCGAGATGGTAAAATTCTTGATAGGATGAAATGGAAGGTACTAATGGATAGAGCTTAAAAAAATAAGCAACTTTGGTTTTTGGATGAAGTTGATCTGATGCACGGTTTGTAAATGACATCCTCGGGAAGTTAGGGGCGTGTCCACCCTGCAATGCAGGGCGTGGCCACCCCGAGATGGTCAAATTCTTGATAGGAGGAAATGGAAGGTACCAATGGATAGAGCTTAAAAAATTAAGCAACTTTGGTTTTTAGACGAAGTTGATCCGATGCATGGTTTGTAAATGATGGCCCCAGGAAGTTAAAGGGGCGTAGTTAGCTTTCTGTAGCAAAATCAAGGGCGTAGTCAACTTTTTGCAGTAAAACAAGGGCACTTCCACCTTTCTGTGCTGATTATGAGTGGTGTTTAGTGATGTAAATGGTAAAAATTATGACATTCGCTAGGTGAGGGTATGGACTTTTGAATGGAATATGAGGAAATTAGAATGAACGGGTGGATTGAAGATGATTGTGGAGAATGAGTGGGGATTTAGAATGGTTAAACAAATATTTGAAATAATAAAATGGAGGCTTAAATAGATCAAATGGAGGTTTCGGGAGGCTTAGAGTGACAAAATGGAGGCTTAGGATGATGAGATAATGGTTGGGAATGATTAAATGATGGTTTAGAGGCTAAACGGATCCAAATGGGGCAATTTTGGGTGTTCAGGAGGGCAAATCCGCCCCTCTGCAGCAAAAATTAGGGGCGTTGACAAATTTCTGCAGTAAATCAGGGGCGCTTCCACCTTTCTGTAGCAGAATCAGGGGCGCTTCCACCTTTCTGCAGCAAAATAGGGGCGCTTCCACCTTTCCGCAACAAAACAGAGGGTGCTTCTGCCTTTCTGCAGCAAAACAGGGGGCACTTGCACCTTCCTGCAGTAAGACAAAGCTTGGTTTTGATGGAAATGGCTATGGCAAGGATGCAAAATGATAAAGTAAGGCCAAAGTATCAAAGATTTCACAGATTTTTCACAAGAAAACACTTCAAACAAGCACAATCCTATGATTAATGTTAGGGGTATGGCTAGGAAAGGTCTTAATCTAGGATGCACAAGGCTTCTAGGGAGTCCCTGATATACTCTCGGTATGTGAGGCACAACTGTGAACACCAGCCCATCATAAGCGTGAGTCGGGAACCCCAGCGAGATACTGAAAGGCTCAGACCAACTCTTCATGTCTATCTAGGTATCACCCTGGCTTCAACGCTCCGCCAATTACGACGTGACTGGATTGGGGTACAACTTTCTTTCTCCCCCCTTTATATACCTCATAGGTACGTGTGGTTGGAATCGTCCCTTGGGGTGATGAAATCCCCAAGCAGATCCCACTAAAAAGAAAACACTAACTGCTTCCAACTACTCCCCAGGCTCACACGAAGTGCAAGGGGAAAGTGAAAACAAATTAATGCCCCCTTGGGTAACACAAGAATAAACAATCACAACAAGCAATGAAGTTTACTCCCCTCAATTAGACTATGTTCCAAAACAACAAGGATAATTTTTGTAGATATGATCAAATAGATGGCCTTGCAAACAAATGTTAGCTGTCTTTTTCTTCATCCTTGGTCAATTACGCCATAATATGTTGCAAAATGTTAGCAAAAAACACCAATATCCTTGCCAAAACAATGTTAGAGGGTTATTACTTGAAAATAGCTAAAAACGAGAGCAAAAACGAAGCTAAAATGACTGTTTTACCTTCCAAACTATGCTATTTTGGGGTGCTTCCACCTTTCTGCAACAAAACAGGGGTGCTTCCGCCTTTCTGTAGTAAAGTAGAGGGCGCTTCTGCCTTTCTGCGGTAAAACAGAGGGCGCTTCCGCCTTTCTGTAGTAGGATAGAGGGCGCTTCCGCCTTTCTGCAGCAAGATGTTAGGGGGTGCTTCCGCCTTTCTGCAGCAAGATGTTAGGGGAAAAGAGTCTTTCAAAATAAAAGGGCGTATCCACCCCTCTATAGGAAACTTTATCAGATTTTTAAAAAGGAAATTTGTACGCCCCACTGCAAGAAAGTGTTAGAAAAAACCTTCTAAGTACACACCTAACTACAACAAACTATTAGAAGAAAATGAAATTGTCAGATATAGGGCATTGCCACCTTTCTGCAGTGGACAAGAGGGCGCTTCCGCCTTTCTGTAGTAAAGCAGAGGAAACTTCTACCTTTTTGCGGTAAAGCAGAGGGTGCTTCCACCTTTCTGCAGTAGGACAGAGGGTGCTTCCGCCTTTCTGCGGTAAAGTAGAGGGCGCTTCCACCTTTCTGTGGTAAAATAGATGGTGCTTTCACCTTTTTGTGATCTTTTCCTACAAAATTCTTAGCAAAAACGAAGGTTAAATGCAAGAACCCATTTTTGGGTCCCACCGGGCATGCCAAAAATATGTACCTTGGAATTTTACCCTACTCTAATACACAAAATAACTAAAAATGCAAATGATAAAAGACTAAGGACACTTTAAGATTAGCCTAAAAAGTGATAAAATAAGATGCAAATGGTTATACCTTCCTTGTTGTTGAAGACTCCTTGGTTGGTCCTTGATTGGGATGATTTTGTGTGCTCCTTAGATGGCTTCTTGAGTGGCTAAATGCAAGATCAACTTATGCAAAATGATTAAAATGGATGGCTAGATGATAGTAGATGATTAAGAATGCAAATTGGCAGCATAAGGTTGCTAAAAAAAAAAGAGTTGAAAATGCCCTTGAGGAGGGGGTATTTATAGGAGAGTTTGAATTCTCTAGAGAATTCAACGGTTGAGATTCATCCAACAAGGTCAAGATGAAGGGCTATGGTGAGTTGAGAACTCATAAGCCCTCACATCTTGACATGTAGATGGTGAAGTGGCCAAGAGGAGATGAGGTGTAAGTGAGGTATCAAAAAGGTACATGATGTGGAGGAAGTACAAGTACCTTGCAAGTACATTGGGAGATGGGAAGAATCTTGGGTGAATAAAAGTGAATTTTAAATTCACAATGATTGGAAGAATCTAGTGGATAAGACAATGTTCCCAAAATGTGGGAGTTTGTCACATGTGACTTGATGTGACAAGTCAAAGTTTCTAGAAGATGCATGGGAAAAGGGGATTCTTGGAGGAATAAAAAGGAATTAAAAATTCTTTGGGGATGGAGAGAGTTTAAGGTAGATTAATTAATCAGTAATTAGAAGATAAATGAGGATTATAAGCCAACTTGCAAAAGTTGGAGGATGTGACACATCCTAATCAAGGATTAGGCATGTGCACATCCCTAATGAAGAAATTAGGAGATGGATTAGGATTATATGGAAATGACATGTGAGGAATTAAATAAATGTATTATTTATTTAATTTATTTGATGAAAGGAGGATTAAGGAGGGTAAGGTATTTAATTATTAATTAAATACCTTAGGGATTTGGAAAAATTAAGGGTATTAATTAAATAATAGTAATATTACTTAATTAACTTGGATAAGAGGATGTTTAGACGAAAAGTGATAAATTTGGATAAATTAAGTGTCCAAATTTGGATGTCTATATTTCTAAAATGTAAAAAAAATTACTACAGATCTAAAATTTTTGATGTTGAAATGATTTTGAAATGCTTTAAAAATGACTTCACTACATGGATGTTTTGACCTAGATGCATAAAATAGATTTTCCTAAAACTTTCCAGACTTATACTATATGTTACCAACAAGCTTAGGAAGCACAAAAATGCAGATTTTAATGCTTTAAAAGGAGGTTTATAATTTGGAATGGGATTGATTTTCCTAGAGGGGTGAATGAGTCCTAGTTAGGGTTTCTTTCAAAAATTTCAAATATTTTCAACTATTTTTTATGCTTTTATGTTGTATTACCTCAAGACTAAATGCAAATGCAGATTTTTAATGATTTTAAATGAAATTAAATGAAAAAATGCAAGCTATATGAGCATTCACTAATGCAAAATTTGAAACCCTAGAATGTAAATTAGGTAATGCAAATCCTAATGAAATGTTAATGCAACCAAAATCTAGGATGTTGATGGACTACAAATCAGCAAATAAGGTATTCTAAATGTAGGTTCACCAAAATGATTAGTTGAAAAATGGATGTTTTATGGTCTAAGACATAGAACATCACTTTTCTCCAACTAACATTCAAAAATTCCCTAGAGATCTCAACCCAATGAAGAATGAAGGAGGAGATATGACAAAAGGGTATCTTAGGATATGCTTAGATATTAATTAAGGCTGAATGAAGGGTTCACCACCAAGTAAGAACTTGGAAACCTAATGAAATGCAAGATGAAATGCAAAAACCCTAATATGATGCAAACTTAATTTAAATAACCTAGAAATTCAAGTAAAGAAAAATAGAAAGATGTAAGATAGAGGTTGTGCACCTATAAACTTGAAGATGAATGGAAATAGCTCTAAAATTCTTAAAAATCTAAATTTTTGACCTACTATGACTCATTCACCATTCGGGGTGAATCGGTCCTAGTTCTAGATTTCTACATGGGAGCAGGTTTCAGGAAGATGGGTATCCAAATATACAAAGATCTCTGAAAAAACCTATAGTGGGACTCATTTTCCACTTGTGGCGAATGAGTCCAGTTTGACTTTTCTAGAAATTTAAAGTTTTGATCTACACCTCTTAGTTTGCTATTTCTTCTTCTCTAGGTTCCCAAATATGAAACCCTAATTTCATGGTTGTAGGTGACCCTTTAGTTAAGATTATGACTTTTAAAATAATGGAAAAAATTTAACAAGCTTTAAACCTAATCCTGAATGATCTTCAAGTCTTCAAAGCACCTAAATCTGC
The DNA here is from genome assembly GCA_007258455.2 of Sequoia sempervirens. Taxonomy (NCBI): domain Eukaryota; kingdom Viridiplantae; phylum Streptophyta; class Pinopsida; order Cupressales; family Cupressaceae; genus Sequoia; species Sequoia sempervirens. Next base: position 525,628,255 of record VDFB02193867.1, read on the forward strand.
AATCACACAAAGAGAGAGAAACAATGTTGATTGTTAGGGAATAGGGGTTTTCCTTGGTCAAACCCCTTTTAGGTAATTATACCAAATGATGAAATAAGATAATGAAGCATGGACATGAAATAATGCAATTATAACCTTGCCATGATGATGGATTTTGAATTGATGCAACAATTGATGAAGAATTCTACCCTTGAATTTCTTAGAAATGATCTCAAAAACTATCTTCATGTGAAGACTTGGAGTGCTTGACTTGATAACATGAATGCATGATGAAATAATGATTTGAGAGCTCATTTATATAGGAAATCCACTCAAATGATCATTAATTTGATCCCCAAGGTTGACATGGAAGAAATTTGAATTAAAAACCCACTTTTCCTACTTAGAACCTTAAAAATAGGCCAAAAGGGACTCATTCACCATCCTGGGTGAATCAGCCCCACCTGAATGGGACTCATTCACCCAAGGTGGTGAATGGGTCCCACACAACCTATTTTTGGTCCTAAAGTGTTAGGGAGTCAAGAAATTAAGCTTATATGTTGATCTTGTTTGGTTTTTGATTTAAATGTGCCTTGGGATGCATAATATGGGGTCACATGGGCCTATTACTGATGATATAAAGGTCATAAATGCAATAGGGCCCAAAATACAATGTGAAAGTGTAAATAAATACACTTTACTAAATTAAGGAAAAATTAGGTCTATTTAGCTTAGAAGGGTCCTAAATCCCATGTGAATGTGTAAAAAACATTACAAAACTAGATTAGGTCCACTTAGTTTACAAGCCTTCTGAATGTATTGTGAAAGTGTAAATAAATACATTTTACAACATTAAATTAAGGAAAAGTTAAGTTAATTTTGCTTAAAAAGGGCCCAAGACCTAATGTGGATGTGTAAAACACCTCACAACACTAGATCAAGTTGATATTAAGTCCAATTTATCATTAATTATTCACATATCAAGTGTGAAAATGTAAATGGGATACATTTTTCTACACTACAATTACCATTGTGCAGTATGATCTAGGATGCCAAGAAGATGAGATTACAAGCCTCCTAGACTAGATGTCATTTGCGATGAGGTAGCACAAGGCACACTTCGACACATGGTGAGTGGATTTTGTTCTTCTTTTACTTCGTTTTCATGCATTTATAGCAATTTTTCATGTAATTTTATAATTTTTAGGATCCTAGAAAACATTCTCACAAAGCATCCATCTTTATCGCAAAGCAACCCTTGTTGGCACAAAGTTTCCCACTTGGGCACAAAGTGTCCCACTTTGGAATAAATTGTTGAGAATTATCTAAAGTGTCCAAGACCCCCTATCCAAAAATGGCATAACTGTCCAAATTGATCGTAAAGTGTCGTAGAGAAAATTTAGTGTTATTTAATTGATAAATTTAGGATTTATTTATTGTATTTTGTTATTTTAGGTTCCTCCTCAAGCCTGAAAGTTTCTTAGAGGTAGACAATTCTATTTCCTTGGAGAGTCCATCACACAAATTTAAGAGGAGGATGTTAGCATTTTATAGGACACAAGATTATTCTAGGTATACCTCATACCACCTATGAGGTATCATGATGCTATGTTGGTGGCCCTAGTAGAGAGGTGGGACACAGATACATGTACCTTTCACCTTCCTATGGGTGAGATGACCATTACCCTCAAGGAAATCCACCACATCCTATGGTTACCTATCCAGGGTGAGGTTGTACACTCAATAGATGAGCGGTCATATAAAGAGATACAAAATGACATTATATATTGTTTACAATATCCCATCTGACGGTCATTCATTGGTCCTAGCATTGAGCTTAGATGGCTACGACATATGCAAAAACCATTACTTCAATGGATCATGATAATCACTACAACACTTGCACTAGTACGAAATGGATGAGGTCCCCACTTAGATGGTGGATTATATTTGATCTATTAGATGAGGGTGATACCTCACAGAGATTGTATTTCAGGATACCATAGTGGAAAGATGATAGACATGAGCCAATCAGGTAGCAACAAGATTGATTTCTTTTAGGGAGACATGATTACATAGTGAGACCCTTGTACTATGATCATGTCATGTGTCAATTTATACATATTTAGGTACCACCTGATGGATAGGATTCATGGTTGTCACAATTCCCTAATCATTTCATCTTTTAATTGTCAATCCGGGAGTGTCCAAAGTTGTATGCGGTACACGTTGGATTGGTTTTGGGGGGTTTGTTGTTGATTTTCTTTGTTAGGAGTGGTTTAGTCTTGTTCATTCTTTATCACAAGTGTCTCTAAACTATTCTTCTACTTCATCCTTACTCAAACTTATTCTAAAGCTTCTAAATGAAACAAATTATTCGAAAATAGAAAATGTGCAGAGGTGAGCCATATTCCAAGTTGGATCAAATCATTAGGAATGGATGATTAAACTTAATCTATCTTGCAGAAAAATGAGAATCTAACCTTTTACTTGAATTCATAATTTAATTAATCAAAAAAATTGAAATCTAATTATCTGCTTGTTCCTATTTCAAAATAACACTCCTCCATTCCTCATACATCCAATCTGACAAGTAATAATTCCCCCTTCATGCATATTTCATTAAGTACATAACTAATTATCAAAAATTAATGAACTATTTTCTCTTCAATCTAATTAGCTGAAATTTAAACTAAGTTAAAATAGAAAAGATTCTAATTAATCAACATAGTAATGGAATGAAGGTTACAACAACGCAATTTGAACTTAAGATCTATTCTAACACTATACTCATGAAATAATTCTGACATAAAATAAGAATGAAGATGAAAGATTAGTTAACAAGATCACCTTCCTTCACAAGAGTGGGACGTGATATACCTCTTGAGGGATATAACAATAGAATTGGATCAACTTCTCTTTATTTCTATCGAATTTTCCCAAGGAGGGGTGAAGTACAAAATATTTCAACTAAGAATTAAAAAATGAAATCTACTTGAAATTAGAAACCAATACATTAACGTTCTAACTATCTTGAGACTAGATATATATCCTCTCTTATTTTAAAAGAGGAAAATTGTAGGAAATATAACTAACTTTATATTATTAAAGACATTTTGGAGCACTTGAAGAACAATCATGAAAGCTTGTGGTCATCTTCAGTTGGTGTTGAACAAAATTGCACAGGTGGAATGCATGTTTGCTAGAACTATTGCTTGGATGACAAGTAAGTTGCTTGAGGCTGTTGAATCATGATAGGTTAGCCACCAATCTAATTTTGATAGAAAAATAGTTAACACTTCATCTGATCAATAAATACTCTTCCATTCATGAGTTAAATATACATAATAATGGAACAATCACAACATTAAATTCCATTCAATTATGCATTCAAAGAAAATAAGCATTTATATAAAATCATTCAAATTCTAAGTCTTCATGCATAATTAAGTTCATAAATGAAGTATATAAAAGATAATATCATCAAATTTTAAGCCAAATATAAAGTGTTAAGTATAAAAATTATAAAATATATGAGGTCTCTGCAAGCCCTCGTCATTGTCCCCCCCTATTCTTAACCATGCCCTCATGGTTATTGATTGACTACATCAGGGATGTCTTTATTTAGAGTTTCAATCCACAAGGCACAATCAAAGAAACCTCCTTTATATTTGTTTGTTGTCTTGTGTTTATTACTGAAGCCATGGTTCTGCTCTAGTTTCTCATACTAGGATTTCAAGACTTCTTCTAGTATCTTCTCTAGTGTATTGATTTTTGGATTAGGCTTAATGATAATGTGGATCCTAAACCTCATCCCAATAAAAAAATTCCTACTGATTTTTTATCAAACTAATAACATGTCTGACCCTAGTCAAACTCCATTTGATATTATTCGAGCTAATGGGTTCTCTTTTCTTTAATTATTTAGGAATGGAGTTATATCTTTCAATGCATGCTTCATGAGCTAATGGATTTAATGCTCCTTCCACATATTGGATTCATGCAATACTTTTTAGTAAGTTAGACACATATATTGGGACAACATCATTGAGTCTGGAAACTGATCTAAATTATGCAATATAGTCAGCTGCATTAGGTCTCTCTCCTCTCATTGGTAGTCCACACTTTTTTTGTACCTCTTTGTATTCTCCCATTTTTTTCCTCCATTCAATTTGATTCTGTAGCAAAGATACAAATGATATAATCTAGAGTTCCCCAACATAAATGTTAAGGAGAGAATCATCTATATCTCCCATAATGAAAGCATGCTGATAAAATTCACACATCTAATTTTGGATGATTGGGTGACTCTTAAAATAATATTGAAGAAAATAATTTTCAATTATAAAATCATGATGCAGAGGGTCAGGGATTTTGAAAGAAACACCAAACAACAAGACTATCAATGTTTTCACTTCTCAACCTTTCAACTAGACACCAACCTGAAGATAAGGCCTCAACTTTGCATTCATAACTTATTTGCTTCCCTTGTGGTTCCAAACCATTGGAATGATCTCAAAAGACTCAACTTAACCTGACCCAAAAGGTTCTCAAGCCCTAACCCTCTATTTTGAACAAAACTCACCTTTGCTCCTTAACTAGCCTTCTAGCCCTATTAGGCCTTTGGCAAAGGATTCTTGACTTCTTCCTCAAACTTTGCAAATGAACCTCCAATCTAATGATTTTTTTAGGTGTGGTTTGTAATGAAAAACATCATATCAACTCCTTGGAATCACTTGTTTCAGACAAACTTTCTTCAAAACCTGTTGTTTCCTCAAAACTAGGCCTAATTAGCCATATTTTTCAAAGCAACCCCTCTTTAAAATTGTCCCCTGACCTTGAAACCCTCAAAAGTCTTCCAAAACATTCCCAAACCAAATATTTTCAGACTTTTAATCCCCTATGTTACCCTTAACATGCCCAACTAGAAAACCCTCCTTAAATTGGCTTAAAACTAGGGCTTCTTGGTTCTATGTCTTCCAAACTCTTCCAGGTCTTAATTTCAGACTTTTCACCATTAATTCAACACATATTAACTATTTCAACTCAAAAGTATACTTCTTGTTAAGGCAGATCCTTTACTGCTATACCCTAGGGTCCATCTTCATGCCTTTTTCTTTGCTAATTCACTGTGCACGCATTAGTTTTCCTTTTTCCTGCACATTTATTTGTTAGTTTCTTATGGTACATGTGATATGTGATCCATTTCATAGGTGTTCAGTCAAAATACTCCATGAAATTGATCATTCATTCATTAAAACTCTCAAAATAGAGCAAAATCTGTATTTTCCTGTGGACTGTCAGCAAAAAAATGTTCAATAATTGATCTATTTCCTTTATCAGAACATGTAGAGGTGTTAAAGCTTGTAATTAAAAACCCCTAAGGCATCCAAATGCAGATAACTTCAATAAGAATCAATGGTTCATCAAGAAAAACATAGAAAATTGCAAGAAAACAGGAATTTTGTTGTATTTTCTGAGAACAGTCCGTACAATGCTCTCACCAATCACCTAACCTTTGTACAAATGAACATTTTAGGGTTATAAACCCATTCTCCAATTGATCCAACTGATTTGTATTGATTACCATGCTTAATTAACTCTGAAACTCTTAAAACTCCTTTTCCAGCCTAAACTGAAATTCAAAAATTTGAAATGACAAACTGGAAATTTATTAAAATCTATCACCTAAAAACTATTGGATCTTCAATATCCAAATTTATTTGACCTACCTGAAGCATTATATCACTAATCAAACCACTAAAACATGGTTTTCCCTTTATATTGCATTTTTATCCTAGGATCCTTATGAGGACCCTTAGGACAGTTGACATTCTCATTACATTTATTCATCCCAAATGCCATTATAGGCTCCAAAAGGTCATAATTGATGTCTTGTCTTGCTTGAAAGGTCCTCCTGACCTCTGCACACTCCTGATCCTTGAAGAGCTCCTTGAAGGCCCTAGGTGCTCCTGCACCATTCTCCCTAGGAAAGAAAGAACTCTTGCCCCAAGAAGTGTCCCATGTGTTGCCACCAAAATAAATTTTTCTCTCATGTGTTTTCATCTTCCAATGAGAAGGCATGTAGTCTCCCAAAATCACTGTCTTCCTCTTCTGTCAATCTGCATTCTTGACAGAATCAAAATATGGATTAGTGTGTCCTCTTGGCTGCTTGATAACAGTAGGTTCTTGTGCCCTGCTCCTGCCCTCATTCCACTGTCTCCTTTGTGAATGAACTCCACCATTATCACCCTCAATCATAGGGCACTCAATACCTCCAACCCTGATACTGTCCAAATCCCACAAAGCCTGATTTGAAGGACTGTCCACCTCATAACCCTGCTGCAACTTGTCTTTTTTCAGCCTACCAATGCCTTCCCCTGTTTCACCCTGCTTATTCACCTGCAAACTCTTCTAAAAAAAAATCACAAAACTATCATTAGACTGCTCCAAAGGCAAAGGAACCAAATGATATCTAACATCTCCTTTGTGAACCAAATATGTGTTAAGAAATCCATCATGCAATGTCCTTCTAGCATACTTCCATGGCCTTCCCAAGATGATATGACCACAAGTCATTGGAATGACATCACAAAGCACCCTATCATGATATGAACCAATTGATAAATCAACAAATCTCTCTTACCAATCTCTACATGTTGTCCTTGAGCTACCCAAGTGGCCTTGTAGGGAGTAGGATGATCAAATGTTTCAATCCCTAGCTTGGTTATCATATCAAGTGAAATTAAATTGCTATGTGACCCTGAATCTATGAGCAATCTGCAAATCTTAACATGACTGAGACAATTTGTTTTGAAAATAGTTACCTTTGGTTCTTGATGAAGTCTTTCTCCTTGCTTGATCATAAGAAACTCACCATCAGTCACAGGGTCTGCCATGAATGTTTTTGGTCCCTCCTTCTTGTCTTCTTCTTGTACCAAGTTAGCTCTCCTTTCTCTACCCCTATTTAGGACACTTGAAGGAAGGATGCCCTGGTTCATTGCAATTGAAACATCTACCTGTGAATGGTCCTCTACCTTGTCCAAATCTGCCTCCTCCTCTAGGAGTGTATCCTCCTATTTGATCAGAAAATATCTCTTTTCCTTTGTCATTGCTGCTCTTATCATTACTACCTTGTCCTTGCTCTCTATTACCTTTTCCCCTATTTGAACTACCTCCTCTTCCACCATTGTTTGATCTTTCTTGCTTCCTTTTCACCTTTTCTTCTGCTCTAATGGCCAATTGAAAACATTCTCCCAAAATCCTTGGCAATTGCAAACCAATCTGATCTTGTAGATTGTACCTCAAGCCATTGATGTACCTAGCTATTTTCTCATCCTCTTCTTCATAACCTCCTCTAATACTGAGCTTGTGAAATTGCTCAGTATAGGACATCACATCCATGTCCTTTTGCTTTAAATTTTTCCTCATCCTTTTCACATGAATGGTATAATCAGATGGTAGGAATTGCTCCTTGACCAAACTCTTCATCCTTGCCCATGTAGAGACTTTTTCCAATCCTCTAGCCATCGTATCATTTTGAAAACTAGTCCACCATGTCAATGTTGTGCCTCTCAACTTGGTTTTGGAAAACTTAACCTTCCTCTCTTCATCCATCTCCTCAAACTCAAAATAGTTCTCTGAGGCATCAAGCCATCCCAACACCTCTTCACTATCCATCTTCCCTTGATAGATAGGCAAGTCTATGTGACTCTTTCCTCCATGACCTTGTACTACCTTCAACAATCTTAGTAACCTCCTTTCCTCGGGGTCCTCTGTCTCATCTGCTTGTTGTTCCTGATTTACCCTCAGATGCTCTTCTTCCTCATCATTGTTTTCTTGGTCTTCTTGTTCTTCTCTCCTCCTACTCCTCTCAAGGTTATTTATCCTTGCCTACATAGTATCTCTCTCTCTCTTCTCCATTGCCTTTCTTCTCTTGCTCTTCCTGCTTCTTGTCCCCTTCTTTCTCTTCTCTCCCTCTCCAAGATCTCCTTCAACTCTTCCAACTCTCTTGCCAATTGGTTTTTTGGTGCCATTGCTATTTCTCCAATCCCTAAAGGACCTACTCACTACTCTGATACCACTCTGATGCAGAGGGTCAGGTATTTTGAAAGAAACACTAGACAACAAGACTATCAATGTTTTCACTTCTCAACCTTTCAACTAGACACCAACCTGAAGATAAGGCCTCAACTTTGCATTCATAAATTATTTGCTTCCCTTATGGATCCAAACCATTGGAATGATCTCAAAAGACTCAACTTAACCTGACTCAAAAGTTTCTCAAGCCCTAACCCTCTGTTTTGAACAAAACTCGCCTTTGCTCCTCAACTAGCCTTCTAGCCCTATTAGGCCTTTGGCGAAGGATTCTTGACTTCTTCCTCAAACTTTTCAAATGAACCTCCAATCTAATGATTGTTTCAGGTGTGGTTTGTGATGAGAAACATCATATCAACTCCTTGGCATCACTTTTTTCAGACAATCTTTCTTCAAAACCTATTGTTTCCTCAAAACTAGGCCTAATTAGCCATATTTTTCAAAGAAACCCCTCTTTAAAATTGTCCCCTAACCTTGAAACCCTCAACAATCTTCCAAAACATTCCCAAACCAAAGATTTTCAGACTTTTAATCCCCTATGTTATCCTTAACATGCCTAACTACAAAACCCTCCTTAAATTGGCTTAAAACTAGGGCTTCTTGGTTCTAGGTTTTCCAAACTCTTCCAGGTCTTAATTTCAAACTTTTCACCATTAATTCAACACATATCAACTATTTCAACTCAAAAGTATACTTCTTGTTAAGGCAGATCCTTCACTGCTATACCCTAGGGTCCATCTTCATGCCTTTTTCTTCGCTAATTCATTGTGCACGCATTAGTTTTTCTCTTCCCTGCACATTTATTTGTTAGTTTCTTATGGTACATGTCATATGTGATCCATTTCATAGGTGTTCAGTCAAAATACTCCATGAAATGGATCATTCATTCATCAAAACTCTCAAAACAGAGCAAAATCTATATTTTCATGTGGATAGTCAGCAAAAAATGTTCAAGAATTGATCTATTTCCTTTATCAAAACATGTAGAGGTGTTAAATCTTGTAATTAAAAACCCCTAAAGCATCCAAATGCAGATAAATTCAATAAGAATCAATGGTTCATCAAGAAAAACACATAAAATTGCAAGAAAATAGGAATTTTGTTGTAGTTTCTGAGAACAGTCAATAAAATGCTTTCACCAATCACCTAACCTTCGTACAAATGAACATTTTAGGGTTATAAACCAATTATCCAACTTATTCAACTGATTTGGATTGATTACCATGCTTAATTAACTCTAAAACTCTTAAAACTCCTTTTCCCGCCTAAACTGAAATTCAAAAAATTGAAATGACAAACTAGAAATTTATTAAAATCTATCACCTAAAAACTATTGGATCTTCAATATCCAAATTTATTTGACCTACCTAAAGAATTATATCACTAATCAAACCCCTAGAACATGATTTTCCCTTTATATTGCATTTTTATCCTAGGATCCTTATGAGGACCCTTAGGACAATTGACATTCTCATTACATTTATTCATCCCAAATGCCATTATAGGCTCCAAAAGGTCATAATTGATGTTTTGTCTTTCTTGAAAGGTCCTCCTAACCCCTACACACTCTTGATCCTTGAAGAGCTCCTTGAAGGCCCTAGGTTCTCCTGCACCAAATCAATAGGCCTCTGTAACACAAGATGATTTAATTTACACGTTAAAAACATTTCCCTAAGAAATAAACAGTACATTCATGAATGTTTCTTGGTGGCTACCACTACAAAAGCTATGTCAACTGCCTTGACCACCCTCGTTTTTGCTTCATCCTTTTCTTTGGTAACTTTTTTTATCTCATTTTGAAGTTGTATGTTTAATTTTTTGTACTTGAGATCTGTGAGGGAAAGGCACCTTGGTTCTATTGACTTTTCCTATGGTTTTTCTCTAGTGGAGGTAAATTCTTGGAGGATATTGGCTGTTCTGGTTCCTCCTTTTTAGGAGCCACTTGTTTCCTTCTTTCATTTTCTTCCTTCAACCTTTGAATTTCATTATCCTTTTGTTCGTATTCTTCATTTACCTTTCCATTTGTGTGAACAACTAGTTTGTATCTTGTTGCAATAGTGACTTCAATTTTTCTACCTTTATTTCAGATTTTTAAATTTCATCTTTTTGTTTCAATTTCCTTTCCAGTATCATATTCTACATTTTGTATTATTGTATTTCCCTTTCTAACCTAGATAATCTAAGTGAAAATTGAACCTATTTTTCTTCTTTCTTTTGATTCAAATTATCATTGGCCTCCTTTTTTAAGGGTTGTTTTCCCTCTCTATGGAAAAATATTTCCTCTGTTTGTTCCCTAAGCTGAGTTGGAGAAATAGGGGTGACATCATGGATTTTGGCTTCATCTTCTTTTTCAACTATAGGATACGAGACAACAGAGGGTTGGATAGGATATTATTGACCCATAGAGTTGCATTCTTCTTAAAAAGTAGGGATTGGAATAGAAGTTTCTCTAACAAGGGAAGAGGAAAATAATTTTGGGGAATTGTTTCTTGTAGATTAAGAACCTCTCTCTCCTTTTTCAGGCTCTTCTGTCTCTAATTCCTCAACTTGAATTATATGGGGATATTTTTGAGCTTTCTTCTTTCTTCCTCTTTTTAATTTTTTTTTCTCCTCAGGTTTTTCAAGTTTTTCATCTTTTTTCCTTTTTTTCAAATTTTCTTTCTTCTCAACCCCCTTCTTATTTTTACCGTTTCCTTCTTCAGGCTCATATTCTTCTTAGTTTTCCATTTCTTTTTTTTAAATTTTTTTTTAGGGTTTAGCTTCCTCAGAGTCTCGTTTTTGAAGCCTCCTATAGGTTTTTCCCTAACTTTCTTTGAGCTCTTTTTCTTCTCTACTTTTAGAGTTTTGCTTATAGGGGTTTTATATTTTCTAGAACCCTCTCCCTCAGTATGCATCAAAAATTGTCTCCATCTCTCCTCACCATTTGGTTTTTGAATAAAATGATGTTTTACAATTAAATGCATTGACCCATGGTGGGTAATCCTACTTTTTTTTTACATTTCATTGCCATATTACTAATTTGAGAAAACAAAAATGCTGGTAGATTTACTCTTACCTTCGGCTTAGCTTCCCCTTGAAAAATATGAATTAGTAGCTGAAGAGTTGGTCCCAAAACTATAGCAAACTAGTGTTCATAGGTAAAATACTTCATTAGGTAGTGGACAATTTATGACTAGGGCTCCTCGAGGCTTCCTTTGTCAATGCCCTTATTTTTCCCTTTCTAAATCAAGAAAGTGGACAGAGCTTCTAGGTCAACATGGAATATTTCTAGAAGTTCCTTTAAATCATGTTGACCTCGTCTCACAATTTCTCTTTCAATAGGGATTCTAGACAATGCATTAATGATGACCATAGATACCTCAACAGCTTCCCCTCTCACTACTATGAAGCTGATGTTGAAATTTATGACACATTCTTAAATTACATCCCACTCATAACCTTCATATTTAAGAATGAGGTCCAACCAGCCTACCTACTCAAACCATCTTCTGGTTTCACTTTCTATAATGGCCTCCTTTGGCTCAACCATTCACTTGTAACCCATTTTTACAGACTAAGAATTTCAAAAACTCTAGAAAAAATATAGGAAATATGTGGAAATGGGGATATTGCATAAATGATGATGGGTTTTCTTTTCTTGTTGAATGAATATGAAATGATTCATAATTGCTCCTATACTTGGACATTAAATTTCCTTTATTCACCATAATGTTTAGTTAAACTAGAGTACACTTTGCATGCCTAAAACTTCTTGCCAACAAAATTGTTTTAAAATTTGCTAATGAAAGGTGGCAGAAGTACATTCATTGATATTGTTGTACAGATTGCTTTTTGCTTTAAACATCACTTTATAATCATTATTTGAAAACTGACCAATTAATGCCACTTCATATTTGAACTATTTACTAAATTACAATTGGCATTTAACATGATGATACGACCTCTGTAAATTTTTTATGACAAATAATTTAATGCATTTAAACTTTCAAAAATAAATAAATCATATAAACGCCTACCTCTTGATGGTGTGAAATGACATTGATGTTGAAAGATGGTATATTTTGATGGCAGAGTTAGTTGGAATAATCTCTGCTATTTTCTAAAAGGATCAGAATCAGTTAGAGTTCACCAGATTGTATAGTGTACTCAATCACAGTTGATAAGTTTAATTCTTATGCTCTTGTCCCTCTTAAAATAAGAAGGTAGCACACTGGGCTCAACACTTGTGGGAGCCCACTTTCTTCCACATGCTATAATGTCAAACCATGAAAATTTGAAGTATCAAATGAACCTATTCCTACACAGTGAACAAACAAGTTAACAAAAAAATGAAGCTAAAAGCTTCCAATGATTTATAATTCTTATTTCTCCTCCTAAATATCATGGATTGTATCAACTATCAACTAATCATTAATAACTCAGAGCTATTAGAAGTCTTCTTCCCATGGTCATCTTTAGATACCAAGAATAACCAATTTGGAGCAACTAGGATCCATCGAAAGCTAAATTAATTTGAAAATTTAATCAACACCTTCATTAAAGAATTGATTTCCAATTTGATCTTGAGCCATCAGGATCTTTCTGGTTTTGTGAGAATCCATCAAAATCTATCCAGACTTGTACCTACAAGAGACAAGAGGATTAGGAAAACTCTTTTTTTTAATCATTTTTCCGAAGGTAAACTACCTTTTCTATTTTCTAATTTACCTTATTTATTCAGGGAAACTGAACAGTATTAAGGAAAGGGCATTTCACCTAAACAAGATAAATATTCCTTAGTAAATTGTTTTATTCTTGATTGAAGTTCAATTGTAAACTCTTCCTTTGATGTTGGTTTATGATAAAGCCTAATCTTGTGTCCATTTACTAGCATTGTCTTCATTTCTCCATCAATAGGTGCCAATTGGACAACTCCATTATAAAAAACTTATTTAACCTCATATGGTCCAAGCATCTAGTATGCAACTTCCTTTTGAATTCTTGAAACTATGAATCAAACAATAATACCCAATCTCCTATAGGAATTTTTTTATTGTGAATATTCTTATCATGCCATTATTTCATGTGATTTTGAATGATCTTTGTTTGATGTAAATCTTCCATCCTCATTTCATCTAACCTATTCAACTACATTACTCTATTTTTTTACGCTTTAGTCAGATTTTTACCCACATTTAAAGCTGATCTAAGTGTTTCAAGTTCAAATTCTATAGGAAGAATAGGCATCTTCCCATAAAATAACTCATATGTAGAAAACCCTGTGGTTGTTTTCCATGTTGCATTATATGCCCAAACACCTTTTGTCAATCTATCAGACCAATCACTCCTTTGATATGAAACTGTCTAAGTTTTGAGTATATTCTTCAATTCTCTATTAGTCACCTCTACCTACCCATTTGCTTGAGGATGGTATGGTGATGACTTCCTTTGATGAACTTGATATCTCTAAAGAAATTCATGAAGCATTAAATACATGAATTGTAGTCCTTGATTTGATACAAGTGTTCTAGGTGCTCCATACCTTTGTTTAAAATGTTTTTGTATAAGAAATTTGCAAATCTTTCTTCTTTAGCAGTTGGTAATGCTTTGACCTCCACCAATTTAGTGACATAATCAGTACACACAAGAATGTAATGATTTCATTTTGACGGTGGATCTATGGGACCAATAAAATCAATTCCCCATTTCTCAAATGGTTTCAAGGAAACTTGTGTTTGAAGTGGAATTTCTGAAGAATCCGTAGGCCTTCCCATTCTTTGACATTGATCACAATTCCTGATGCAGTGAGCTACATCCTTAGTCATTGTTGGCCAAAAATAACATGCTCCAAGAATCTTATGTACTATTCTCACTGTGGAATAATGTCCTACACTTGGCTCATCATGACATGCCTTCAAGATATCATCAACATCTATTTCTTGTACACATTTTCTCATTACATGTTCTAGACACATCTTAAACAACAAATCATTAATCCATTCAAATCTGGAACTTTCTCTAATTAGTCTCTTTTTCTGCTTAGATGAAAAATAAGGACATTTCCTAATTACTAAATAATTAGCAATATCAAAAAACAAACATGATTGAATAGATATGGAAAATAGGTGTTCATTAGGAAATGCATCTTCCACTGGTTCATTATTCCCCTATAAAACTATGGGTATGTGTAGGATCATGATGGGCCAAAAAGTGGCAATATGATGGGTATGTGGTTGATGAAATCTTTTTTACCCAAAATTGATTTTTCTAATTTTTTTACCACTTAAGGGCCTATTTTTTCCATGATGATCCTACACATACCCCTATCCTGGACAAATAGTCAGCTACCACTTTATATTTACCTAGTTTATCAACTATTGTTATATCATTTTTTTGTAATAACAATAACCATTGAATGATGCATCCTCCCACCATGTAGCTTTATTCATTAGGTATCGAATGGATACATGATCTATATGTACAAAATTCTTCTAACGAATAATATAATGTCTAAATTTATTAATGGCATACACAACTGGTAAAAAAACATTTTCAGTAGTGGTGTAATTTTGTTGAGTTGGGTTAAGATTTTTGCTTATATAATAAATGGCATGCATCACTCCTCATTCATCCTTCTATCAAAGAACTTCCCCAATCACAAAATTAGATACATTTTCATTTATGTGAGAAGGCGCACCCCAGAATGGCCCAACTATGACAAGCATAGTTGTCAAGGCCTATTTTATATCATCAAAGGATTGTTGACACATTGATGTCCAAAGAAAATTTAAATCTTTCTTCAATAAATTAAACAAAGGACCTGCAATCTTACTAAACCCTTCTATGAACCTCCTATAATAGCCAGCATGTCCTAAAAATCTTCTCACATTGGTCTGAGTTTGGTATTGGTATTTGTAGAATAACCTCAATTTTCTTAGGGTCTACCTTGATTTCTTCTTTTGACACATGATATCCCAACACAATTCCTTAAGTCACCAATAATAGAATTTTATCATGATTCAATTATAATCTATGCTCTTTGCACCTATTTAAAACTTTATTCAGGTTATTCAAAGATTCTTCATAAGTTTTACCATGGACTAAAAAATCATCCATGTATACCTCAACACATGTTAAATCTACAAATATGGCAAGAACAACATGTTGAAAAGTTGCAGGTCCATTACATAGTCCAAAAGGAAAGGCTCTATAAGCATAGGTACCCCATGGGAAAGTAAACATTGTCTTATCTTGATCTTCCAAAGCTACCTGAATTTGGTTATACCCACTAAAACCATCAAGAAAATAAAAGTAACTACTACCTAATAAGTTATCCAATACTTAATCTATAAAAGGAAATTGAAAATAGTCTCTCTTAGTAGCCTTTTTCAACTCTATAATCCACACATGCTCTCCATTTACCATTTTTCTTAGAACTATGATGAGTGGAGAAACCCATTAGCTATTTGAAATAGGATAAATGGATCCCACTTGGAGCAATTTCTCTATTTCCAACTTCAAAAAATCTCTCAATGCATGGTTAATCCTTCTTTGAGATTATCTTACAGACTTGTTTAACATTTTCAGTGTAAATGTGATGTGTATAGATATCAGGATGGATCCCTCTCATGTCCTTATAATCCCAAGAAAATGCTTCAGTATTCTTTTCTAAAATCTCTTTTAGATCATCTTCTTGCTTAATTGATAAAGACCCATTAATGAGTAAAGGCTTGTCTATTTGCACTAAGATTTTCTTAGTCTTTTTTTGAAGAGTACAGGGGTCTCCAATCAAAGTAATTAAAGGATAGGAATGTGGAAAAAAGTGATGGAGTTATTTGTTATGATTTGAATCATAATTCATGGAATCAATTAAAGGGAAACAATCCTAAATATCAATAACATCATGAACTTCAAGGTTTCCCTCTTCCTCATTCATACATCATTGATACTCTTCCCTATGCTCTATCAATGTTACCATTGCAAGTTCTTGGATATCCCAATCTTTTGAATTAATACCATATATCTTGCTTTGGCTTTCAAATGATAAAGAAGGTTTGATGGTGGGTAAAGGGATAATTCTATTTTTCTAATTCCATTAGAGATAGTCATACTTCATGGCCTACAATCAATAAGGGAAGTGGATGTTTCCAACCTTGGTCTCCCCAAAATTATTGGATATCCCATCTTCCTTTGCTTACTTTTCAAGACAATAAAATCAACAGTATATCGATAGTAATAATGACATCCTCAAGGATCCCTTCTAGTTTTGCAATAGATTGATCTGCTAGTTGTAAAACTTTGGTTGTTGGTTGAAACTTTGTGATTCCCAATTTGTTGGATGTTTTAGTTGTAATAACATTAATGGCATCCCCTAAATCAATAAGGACATTTGGAATTTTAAATCCATTAATATTAAGGGCAATTACTAGACTTCCTAGGTCACCATAATTTTGAGGAATCAACTTTCCTGATAAAATATCAAATAATTTTCCTCTAATTTTAATTGTGGAAGGTAACCTCTATTTCCTAGGTTTTTTGACACACAAAGATTTAACCACCTAGTTGATTTATGGGATATCACAGATAGCTCTCAAGAGTGTAATTTCAATGTTAATCTTCTCTTAAGTTCTCTAATAATTTGGGAATCTACCAAATCATCCTATTTCTCCTTAGCTTGCTTCCCAACCACTGATTTTGGTTGAAATCATGCAAGAAATTGAACATGTTTATAAGAAGAAATATCTTCATTCCTCTACAATATATCCTTCATCAAATCTTGTTGTTGTTTATCTTTAATCGAATCAGGTTTTGATGGTACTAATCAAGTTCTCAACTGAATATCATTCATATTAATGTTGTTTAAACCAACTATATTAGGATTAGTGTTGTAAGATGGCTATTGAGGTTTAACATTTTTAGGATTGGGAACTGGTTGAGCTGGAATTTTAGGTTGGTTTATTGCATCAAAATTTGATGGTTGTGTGGAACTATGAAAAATTGATTGATTTTGATTCCAAGGTCTTCTTGGTCCCTGATTTTTCCATTGAATATTATTACCTTGGTTAGGATGCCATTGATGTTGATTAGGCTACCACTAATATTAATTAGGTTGATACTATCACTGGTTCCATTGAGGATTAGTCCATTTAGGTTGTCCCCAAGGTTGTCCCTAAGATGTTGCTATAGAAGGAGGTGGAATTGGCATTTGTTGGGAATTCCATTGAGACTATGAATTCCACTGACTAAAAGTATTCCATTGATTCAAACCCAAATTGGAATTATTTGTAGGATTACACTGTCCTATGAAAGTAGGGTTAAAATACCTCTATCCTATGTAGTTGAGTTCTTCCACAGGTGAAGATTGGGAAGATTTCTTCAAATGATTTTTGATCTCTGGGAGGAGATTACATTTACTAGTAGAATGCTTCTTCTCACAAATGTCACACAAATCTACTTGATTGAGAGGACATTCCCTTAATGAATTCTTCTCTCTACATTTAGAATAATATATAGCCAATGGTTCTACTATTATTTTGTCATGTTGAGAATTAAGGTGGATAAGAATATCAGTTTTAAAATTTTCTATTTCCTCCATGACCTTAGAAATATCAATAGAGGAACCCCTATTCTTTTTCCTATAACTTAGTCTTGTTCTTGAATAGTTCCTACAAATCTCAACTATTTATTCAAAAGTGAGTTTGTTGGTGTCTCCTTTTCCTATTAAGTTAAAGGAGTCTCTTGAATCATCATCAATTAATTTTAGGAAAATGGACTTAATAATTTATTCATCTAACCCATTCCCACATATTTTCAAAACAAATTGGTATCTTCCCACATAATCTTCTAAACTCTCCTTTTCTAACTATTTCATTTTAAACAATTCCTCTTTCTTGTCCCTAACTCTACAGTAATCCTAGTATTTTTCCAAAAAAGTTGTTTCCATTTCTTCCCAAGTGTTAATGGAATTAGCATTATGTTACATTGGTGGTTGTCGTTGCACCAAAAGATCAACCTATTAATGCCTGATACAACTGCTAGATTTATGTAAGATCCACATGAGGTGATTAAGCCATATCATGCTAGACAAGGAAGACCAAGGGAGACACCATATTGCAACAATCCCCCCAATGCAAGTGAGGGGTTTGAGCCTGTGACCTTGGCTCCGATACCAAGTGTTACATTGGTGGTTTTCGTTGCACCAAAACCCAAACCCAAGCATTGATGGACAAGGAAGACCAAGGGACACACCATCTTGCAACATATTCAACCCCATTAACCAATGCAAGGTTGATTCCTTCAGAGTGGATGGAAATAGTTTTAACTTTTGATTATCAGAAGTGTAATCATAAGTTTGACACAATACTTTGAATTCAAACAAGAATTGGTTAGGGTCCTCCAAAGTTTTCCCACGAAATGTAGGTAAAACAGAGGGTGAAATATTTTTCATAGGTGGTTCATTAACCTACCTATTAATTCCAATAGGGAAAGAGAATGGTATGTTAGGAACCTCTTCTTATCCTTGGTGCCCCATATTTTCTGATGGTTAGAGACTGTTTGAGTCGACAATGATGAACTCATACTATGTGATTGATATCCTTCTAGAGAAGGTATTAGATCTCATTTTATGAATCTTCCAAATAGATCTCTCTGCCTATTCATCAACTAAAAAAGACATTCTTACCAATACATAAGGCTTGAATTATCTAAGGCTAGATCATTCGCTATCAACGGTGCCAAAAATGATGGATAGGGGTCATTGCTATCAATTCACTAATCATTTAATATTTTAATTTTCAACCCAGGGGTGTCAAAAGCTTTTTGTACTAAGAGTTGGATTGGTTTGGGGGGTTTGTTGTTGGTTCACTTTGTCAGGAGCAGTTTAGTTTACTTCCTTCTTTATTAGAAGTGTCTCTATGCTATTCATCTACTTCTTACTTACTCAAACTTATTGTAAGGATTCTAAATGAAACAAATTATTCCATAATAGAAAATGCACAGAGCTGAATCATATTCCAAGCTGGATCAAATTGTTAGGAATGGATTATTAAACTTAATATATGCTACAAAAAAATGAGAATCTAACCTTTTACTTGAATTCAAAATTTAATAATAAAAGAAATGAAATATAATTACCTGTTTGTTCCTAATTCAAAAGAAAACTACTCCATTCCTCATACATCCAATCTGACAAGTAATAATTCCTTCTTTGTGCATATTCCATTAAGAACATAACTACTTATTAACAATTAATGAACTATTTTATCTTCAATCAAATTAACTAGAATTTAAACTAAGATAAACAAAAAATATTCTAATTAATCAACATAGTAATGGAATGAAGATTACAACAATGTAATTTTCAATTTAAGATCTACTCTAACATTATACTCATGAAATAATTATGACTTAAAATAAGAAAGAATATGAAAGATTAGTTAACAAGACCACCTTCCTTTGGAAGAGTCGGTCGTGCTATGCCTTTGGAGGGATCTAACATCAAAATTGGATGAAATTCTTCCTTTTGTTTCCATCAAATTTTCCCAAGGAGGGGTGAAGTACAAAATCTTTCAACTAAGAATTGAAAAATGAAATCTACTTGAAATCATAAACTAATACATTAACATTCTAACTATCTTGAGACTAGATATATATATCCTTTCTTATTTGAAAAGTAGAAAAATGCAAGAAATTTAACTAACTCTATATTATTAAAGACATTCTGGAGCACTTGAAGAACAATCATGAAAATATTGTGATCATCTATAGTTGGATTCAAACAAAACTATAGAGGTGGAATGCATGTTTACTCGAACTGTTGTTTGGCTAATAAGTAAGTTGATTGAGGTTGTTGACTCATGATAGGTTAGCCACCAATCTCATTTGAATAGAAAAATAGTTAGCACTTTATCTAATCATTAAATACTCTTCTAGTAATGAGTTAAATATAAATAATAATGGAACAATCACAACATTAAATACCATTCAATCATGCATTGAAAGAAAATAAGCATTCATATAAAAGCATTCAAATTCTAAGTCTTCATGCATAAATAAGTTCATAAACATGAAGTATATAAAAGATAATATCATCAAATTTTTAGCCAAATATAAAGTATTAAGTATTAAACTTATAAAATATGTGAGGTCTCAACAAGCCCTCATCACCATCGTGGGATCGACCTAGACACCTATGATTAGCACAAAGAGCTCTTAGACTTTGGGACACTCACCATCTTATGATTGAGGATGTTTACATTAGTGGCTTAGAGGATGAGGACCATGACATGCCCCGAGTCTCTGATGTTGTCGACATAGGCACCACACTAGCCTACAATCAATGGTGGGTTGGAGCATGAATAGCTCATGTATTTCCCATGCACCACCCTATAGTCCACATCAGACCTCTTCTAGGTCATAGAGAGAATAGGGATGTTGAGCAGCTTGATGGAGATATAGATGATGATGATGATATGCCTAACATACTTCTAGATTTAGACAAGGATGAGGAGGAGGAGGATACCTAGTCAATGAGCGATGACACTAATGGGACATAAGAAGATATCATTTCCCTTGAGAGGAGAGATTAACCTTGTATTACGGTCACTAGCGCATATGAAGTAGCCACATCAAAGATCTACACTTACAAGCATGGATAGGTTAGTAGTTGTCAGCCATCCACACTTTCTACATAGAAGGGGACCTTTGTTTTATGGTTATATCTCACTTGGAATAGTGGAGATCTAGGTGATGATTTGATATTTATGTTTTCATTATGCTCTTTTACTTCATGTATATGATTTTTATATATTTTATGATGTGTAATGATATCTTTTATGTTTCCATCTTGCAAGATCCATGTGAGAGTGGCATAGGCTCTATCAGAATGTGACTATAGAGGTGATGTATAGTAGGGTGGATGAACACAAACTAACTCAACAAATCAAACTTTTCAATCTTAGAACCCTAATTTGGTGGGTTTCTCTCACAATCTTCCCATTCTTCTAATATTACTCCACAATCAGTTTTTCCAACATAATTTCCAAAAAATACCTCATACCTAGAATATGAACATATTTTTGAGTACCCTTTATAGAATTTGACAACATACCAAATTTCTAGGTGGGAGTGTTTTGGAACATAAAGGTCAAATTTATGTTGCTATGTTTTGGATTAGGGCTAAATAGGCATGTTTAGATAGGTTAGAATAAGGTTTTAAGAACATAGACCCAAAACCTTCATTCCAATGTCTTATAAATATCATAAATTTTCTACCTCAACATTTCCAATCAATCCAAGCAATTCCCCAAGAATTTTTCATCAAACCCTAAGTCCTATGTAACTTCTATGCCCAAAATATGAGGTTTTATGATTAGGGCATCAACAAATTTGCACCAATCTTCAGCCCCTTCTCCTACAAACATCAATAACACAAAAAAAACCTATCTACAACCATTCCACCAATTTTAAGGCTTGTCATTGGTAGAAAGGGAAAAAATTCATGATTCTCTATCAAAACACACCTTGATGAGGGTTTCAAATAGTTTTAAGGAAATATGCTCTAACTTACTCCAATCTTGATGAAATCAAATGAAATAAATTGCAAAAAAACATAGATTCAATACATCATCAATTACAATTAATTTGTGAGCACTCACGAGTCGTACAGAGCCATACAGGACTGTGTAGCAGGAAAATTCAATGGGAAAATACAAAAAATGGAGTATTTACTTATTGCTTATCACCAAAAATCACACCAAAACCTTTTCTTAGCCTTAAAAAGGCTTATTTAAGCATTACAAATAAAAAACCAACCATTCACCTTCCTTAAAACTACAAAATATCTAAAGTTTCCTTGATAACATTTTTCAACTTTTGCAACATTTACAAAATTAACTCACCAACCCACCTAGCAACCGAAAATTTCCTCAAACACACATGACATGGCCTTAAAATGAACTTATTACAAAAAAAAGTGAGTTAACAACTCAAAAATCAACACTTGATCCCTTTTTTTGCATCGTGAAGACCTAGGTGCCCTACACCATACTCCTCAAGAAAAAATGAACTCAAGTCCCATTGAAGACAATGTTGCAATGATAGATTCATGCTTGATCATGTCATGCTTTGACCCCCAAGTGACATCCTCATTGGGAAACCACTTCCAATGGAATAAATACTAGAAATAAGCATTATCCCTTGTCTTTTTGAATTCTTTAGCACCTAGGATATGCTCCAACTTCAGACGCCTACTTGATGGATGATCTTTGGTTGTCATTCACTTGAGAATATTGTCAAACCTACATCATTACCTACTACCATACCTCCTCCATCCTTGTAATGAACCTCCTTCTTCATTTCAATTGTGTTCTTGGACTTGTCTACATTCTTTTGTAGTTTATCCTTGACCTCTTCACCTTTGCTTCCCATCTCTTCCATCTGTTGTATCCATCTAACTGTTGCTTGATCAGGTATACTAACCTCTAGTATGAAAGGAATAGAATGACCAATATCCCTTTTTGAAAGTAATTAATGGCACACCTTTCAGATTATCATAGCAAAATACTTCTTAAGCCAATATTGAATCCCCAAAATCAAGTCATTCTTAATGTTTGTTGTCATAATATTTCCAGGTTTAGGAGTGGCTGCAAGGTCCATGTGCTTCTCTTCTTCTACCTTTAAGAACTTTGTCCTACCTACCACCATCACATTAGATCCCATGGTTTTCCCTTTATCCTCCTCCTTTAATGGTGTCAAGCTATAGCAGACCCCAACCTTTTCTATCTCATAAGTATTCCTCCTTCCATCATATATAGCATGCCTATCAAATTGCTAAGGCCTCCCTAGCAGCAAATGGCATACATCCATGGGTAGTGTGTCACATAAAATTTTGTCCTCATACCCTCCTATGTTAAATTCCACTCAAATTTATCCATTCACCAAAAAATATTGACCCTCATTTAACCAATAGATTTTGTAAGGGGTAGCATGTGGTATTTTAGGCAACTTAAATTTTTCAATCATCTTAACTAAAACCATATTATCTGTACTTCCTGAATCAATTACAAATTTACAAACCTTACCCAAGCACTTATAGGTTGTCTTGAAGATATTCTTCCTTTGTGGTGGCTCCTTATCCACTGGTACCTTGATGAGGGTTCTCCTTACCATGAGTTATTCACCAACCTCTAGAGTAGCATGATATGATGCTGATTTTACACTCTCACAATCATCTCCTTGGACAATCTAATTCCTCCTTTCTCCTCTAGCTGAAGTAGTAAATTGATCGTCATTGCATTGCCATGCTTGATGCCCAAACTTTTTGCATTGGTAACACATTCCTGTTAAACCAATAGATCATCTTCCTTGACCTCCAAATCTACCTCTAAAGCCTAATCTACCTCCTCTAAATCCACCTCTTGCATTTTCAACTTGTTCTTGTATTTTTCTTGTATCTTCTTGGCTCTCATATGACTACCTTGGATTAGAAAATGAACCTTTTCCTTTGGAATTGTTGCCTCTACCCCCATTTTGTTTTTCTTCCATTCTCTTTAGCTTTTCTTCAGCCCTAATTGCCAATTGAAAGCATTCCTCTACCATTCTCGGGTTTGTCAAATTCAACTCATCTTGAAGATTAAACCTTAACTCACTGGGATATCTAGCCACCTTCTCCACGTCATCCTCCATGTGATTTTCTCATATACTCAATTTAGAAAACTCTTCAATATAGGATTTGACATATGTATCTCTGTGTTTCATATTTTGAAGTTTTTTGTACATTTTAATTGCATAATCAGCCAGTAAGAACTTACCCTTAAGATTGGCCACTATTCTATCATAAAGAGGAAAATTTTGACTTGCCTTTCTTCCTCCTGTCAGTGTACTCATAATCCCAACATAGTAGGGCATGACCTTTCAATTTATTTTTTTCTAACTTTACCCTTTGTTCCTCTAGTATGTATTTACATTCAAAGTAATTATCCAGTGTTGCAATCCAATCCAAAAGATCTTCATCATTTACTTTCCCTCCATACATTGGTAAATCAATCTTTACCTTGTGTTTAACTTTTGTGACTTCCTTCAGTAGCTTGGAAAACTTCTTCTCATCAGGATCTAATTCCTCTTCCTCTTTAGGATTCTCCTCGTCCCCTTCTTCTTCATGGTCACTCACATCAACCATGACCATACCTCTCCTTTGAATGGTTCAAACAACTTCGAGCCTTGCTACCACCATATCTTGTAGTTCCTTCAATCTCCTAATCTCTTTTGCAGTCTTCTCATTCATCTCATTCATTTCCCTAGCCATAGTGTTACTTTTTGGAGAAATCTTGAACTCTTTCTCACTTCAACCTTTCTCTCTTATTGACCAAACCTATGCTCTAATACCAATTTGATGCAAAATTAGGGTGGATGAACAAAAACTAACTCCACAACTCAAAATTTTCAATCTTAGAACCCTAATTTGGTGGGTTTCTCTCACAATCTTCTCATTCTCCTAGTTGTACTCCACAACCAGTTTTTCCAACATAATTTCCAAACCATACCTCATACCAAGAATATGAACATAGTTATTAGTACCCTTTATGGCATTTGACAACATACCAAATTTTTAGGTGGGGGTGTTTTGTAACATAAAGGTCAAATTTGTGTTGCCACGCTTTGGATTAGTGCCAATTAGGCCTGTTTAGATAGGTCACAATTAGGTTTTCAAAACCTAGACCCAAAACCTTCATTCTAATGGCTCAGAAATGTCATAAATGGTATTACTCAAAATTTTCAATCACTCCAAGCAATTCCCCAATATTTTTTCATCAAACCCTAAGTCTTATGCAACCTCTATGCCCAAAATATAAGGTTTTCTGACTAGGGCATCAACAAATTTTCACCAATCTTCATCCCCTGATCCTGCAAACATCAAAAACACAAAAAAAAACCTATATAGACCCATTCCATCAAGTTTAAAGCTTGTTCATCGGTGGAAAGGGAAGAAATTCATGATTCTCTATCAAAGCACACCCTGATGAGGGTTTCAAATAGTTTTCAGGAAATCTACTCTAACTTACTCCAATATTAATGAAATCAAATGAAATCAATTGCAACAAAACATAGATTCAATACATCATGAATTCCAATTAATTTGTGATCACTCACAAGTCATACAGAGCTGTACAAGACTATGTAGCATAAAAATTCAATGGGAAAACACCAAAAATAGAGCATTCCCTTATTGCTTATCACCAAAACTCACACCAGAACCTTTCCTTAGACTTCACAAGGATTATTTAAGAATTAAGAATTAAAAACCAACCACTTACAACTAACTTTCAAATCCAAACCATTCACCTTCCCTAAAACTACAAAAAATACAAAGTTTCCTTGACAACAGTTTTCAACTTTTGCAACATTTACAAAATTTACTCACCAACCCACCTAGCAACAAAAAATTGACTCAAACACACATGCCATGGTCTTAAATGAAATTATTACAAAAAAAAGTGACTTAAAAACTCAAAAACCAACACTTGATCCCTTTTTTTGCATCATGAAGACCTAGGTGCCATTCACTAAGAGGTGATTCTTTCATTATGCATGGATGATGATATACCCACAAAGTACCTACCCCTACCTTCTGTGGGGCAACATGCAGATCTCTTCAATTCATTTGCGAGATTGAGGATAGTGTATGAGAGCATGACTATATGTGTTGACCTAGCTATATGACCATTCTCCACACTAAAGATAGCATTGGATGAGCTTTGAGCCTCTTGAGGTCCATCAAATAGTGGGATAGAGTTAACCCTTCAAGTGAAGATATTGAGGCTAGAGAGGGATATGGCTAGGTTATAGGTAGAGAGGTATCACATAGAGTAGGAGCATATTGAGGCATTCATACAAGAGTTAGATATGAGAGGAGAGGTGCAATTCCCATAGATATCCATGAGATCCTTGAGTAGGACAAGATCGCATTCCATCATCTCACAATGGATGCCACCACCAAGCACTGAGGGGTCTAGTAGTCATAGGCCCTATTATCATTGTATTCCTTAATATATGTACTTGAAATTTTGATGATATATATGATATATATGAGAATTTGATGTTTTATGTTTTTATGGTTTTATGTTGAATTAAATGTCAATGTGATTTATTAAATATCATTTGAAAGAATCTTTAATAAATATCTCCATGATATAATGTTTATGTGATCTAATTAAAACATTTTCAATTTATATTAGATACTACATTGTGATGAATTATGCTATGTAAAATTAAATGCACCTATGATATAACAACATTAAATGCATATAAGGATCTAAATTAACATAACAAAAAATATTTTATTTTTAATAGCATGGAAACTAAGTAATAATTCAAACCAATTGAACAATCACTTTATACTCTAACACACATCAATATCATTTGTCAGAGAATGAAGCAATGCGAGATAAAATAGAAGACCATGTATCTAATCTAACAACACTACTTCAACACACTATTAAAAAGAGAGGATGATATGCGTAATACCAACATAGATGCACACCATCCATTTCCATTAATGTGTAGGCACTGGACCCATAGTTTTATTTAATTACTTAAGGTATAAACAAATTAGGGATAAATTTTCCTTTTTTATTCGAAAGAGCATTTACATTATGTTGATTTTTATACAACACCATGTTGTCTTTGTTAAATGTGTGAGGCATGAAATGATCATTATAATTATGTTGCATTCACCTAGAATAAGCTTGGAGATTCTTGAGAGAATTAATACACCATTCATCAAGTATTTCAAGCTGATGAAATCATTTGTCTTTATATGTAGTATCGTCAATAAGTCCTCTAAGAGCAATTTATAGTGAAGGAATCTCTAACTCCAATGTTCTTATTTGTTCAACACCATAAACATGGTTATAAGGAGTGTTTCCTATAGATGTTCTAATACTTGTATGGTAGGCACACAGTGCATAAGTTAGTTGAGTATGCCTATATTTGTTATGTTTACTTACTATTTTTTCATAGTGAAAGGTTGAAAATTGTAGGTTCTATGATTGGGAGATAGAACAACAGTCTTCTACACTTTCTCATTCAAGGAAAACCCTAGAGATCTCAATCTAAGGTATGCAAAGGAGAAAGAGATCTTTCAATAGGGTTATCCTAGGGTCTGATTAGATCTAAAGAGGGGTTCACCACCAAGCTAGGGCTTGGAAAGACTAATGAAATGCAAAAACTAATGCTAAAACCTAGTGAAATCCAAAAACTTCACCAAATGACCTAAAGAAAGAATGTAAATCTAAACAACAAATTTGGAAAAAACTGAAGTGCACCTAGAAATCTAAAGGAGCTCAGAATCCACTCTAAAGTGTTGAAAATGTTCCCTTTAGGGCACATTGGGACTCATATGCCACTTCTGGTGTATTAGTCGTAGTCTAGGGTTTTCAAACTGGAAAACATTTCTAACAGTGCAGACTCAAGATCTACTAGACATTTTCTTGTAGTGGGACTCATATGCCACTTCTAGCATATTAGTCCTATTCTACATTTTCAAGAATTCCAAGTCTAGATTAGTATTCCAATCTTTTCTCTTCCTTGCCAAACTAATTTCTGAATCTTGACCTATAAAAAGACCTATAAAATAGAATACAGTTTTGATTTTCTTATCGGAGGTTTTCCTTGGTCAAACCCCTAGTTTGGTAATTAAACCTTGATAAAAAAAATGGATCTTGAATAAAAATGTGAACATAAACCCTAACCTTAAGTATGTCTAAGATTAGGAAATCTAAAATGTAATCCAACCCTATTCTATTGTGCTAGAAATGAGATACAAGAGCAAAACATGGACATAAATGACTCACTTTTGGAGATGTCTAATACCCTAATAAGCCATAATACATGAATTTACCTTACTTAGGCTAAAAGTAGAGTAATAATGGAGGATGGAATCACTTAGGAAACAAGTCATGGTGCTTGGCTTGATGGCTAGTTGCATCTCAACAACCTAGAATCCATCATGATTCACCATAGGAAACCATAATTAACCCTTGACAATGCTAGATATTGGATGAAAGTGAGACTGAAGACCTACAAAAACACAATAATGTTTCTCCAAGGATTCAAATTTTCTAGTCACTTGTCTTGAATGCTCTTGTGAAGAATGCTTGAATGTTCTTGAATGCTTGGATCTTGAAATTGCTATTCCAGTTTATTGCTTAGATGAAAAATGACTTTAGAAGGTTGTTTATGAGTCCCCCTAGGTAGGACCTATACACCACAAGTATGAATTTACAAGGTTGTAAATTAGGTTGTTTATATAGGTTTCGTATGAGTCCCACCCTAGATTTTTGAGGTGGGCCATGGAAAATTGATAATTTTACTAATTTTGCAGGGATTTTAGTTGAAATAAGCCTCACAATATGAAAAAAAGGGTCTTGGGTTCCTATTAATGATGATTTAAAATAGTTTTTAATACAAGGGTGCTAAAATAGGTCCAAATTAAGTGTGAAATTGTACCTAAACCGTAGATTTTTGGGATAGAGGACTCTCTTACGCTTCTAGTGTTTTGCACCTAAAAGGAGAGAGGAATCCCAGAAACCTTGATGGCTCACTCAAGAATATGCCCTTGAGTTTCCAATGCAAAGATGATTTAAATATTTCTAAGGGGAAGGTCCTAGATGCAAAGAACTGATAAAAGTAATTAAATACTAATGAAAAACTAAGAAAATGCATTTTGTTTGAAAAAACATTATGATATGCAAAAAGACCTACAAATGCAAATGAAACAAAACAAAAAGTTGTAAGATTGGAAGTGTGCACCTGGAAACTGGAAAGTGATGGAGAGGAGCTCTAGAATCCTACAAAAATCACTGTTGAATCCTACTGGGACACTTACGCCAAGCTGGGTGACTTAGTCCCATTTCAGGGAAATTATACTGGAATAGGTTTCAGACAAAAGGGTACTCAAAACTGTAGAAAATATTTTTTAGGCCTAGTAGTGGGACTAATTCACCACTAATGGCGACTTAGTCCACTTCTAGATTTAAGGAAATTCAAAGGTACAATTTGTAGCTCTTGGTTTGCACTTCAATTCCTGATAGGTTTCTAAATTTGAAACTATAAAATATGATTTGTAGGTGTTCTCCAAGCTTCATTTAGGGTTTTGACCCTTTTTGAATGATTTTGAAAAATTTTTAACACCTTTTCACACCTTGCTCTTTGACAAATTTGCACACAAGACATGCAAAACACATGCAAAGAGAGGAAAAAGTTTTAAGGGTTAGTGAATAGGGGTTTTCCTTGGTCAAACCCCTTTTAGGTAATTAAACCAAATGAAAAAATAAGATGAAGCATGAACATGAAATGAAGGAATTATATACTTTCCAAGATGATAGATCTTGAATTTCTGCAACAATGGATGAAGAATTTTCCCTTGAATGCCTTAGAAAACTACCTTGATGACTTAGAATGCTAAAACCCTAGCTTTCTTGACTTGAGAACATGAATGAATGATGAATGAATAATGAATGAATTAGTTATGAATTAGGGTTTAGAATCTTTTTCATATAGGAAATCCACCTAAAATGCTCATTAATTTTATCCCCAAGGTCGACATGGAGGAAAATTAAACTTAAAACCCATTTTTTCCTACTCAAACCTCAAAAATGGCCCAAATTGGACTAATTCTCTACTCTGGGTGACTTTGTCCCACCTAGATGGGAATCATTGGCCTAGATGGGTGAATTAGTTCCACAAGGGCTCTTTAACCAACTGAGATGTCAGGGAGTGAATAATTTCAACTTTTATGTTGTTTTATTCAAGTCTTTGATCAAATTAATCCTTAGAATGCACAAGATTAGGTCATAGGGGCCTATTAATGATGATATAAAGGGTAATTAAGGCTAGGGATAGAAAGTTCAATGTGAAAGTGTGATTAAGTACACCCTAGAACATTAAAATGAGGTCCACATAGCCTAGAAAGGCACACCATCCAATGTAAATGTGTAAAACACATTACAACTCTAGATTAAAGTCAAGTTTAGTTTACAAGCCTTCTAGATTAATTTGAAAATACAATTAAATATATTTTACAATATTTAATTAAGGGAAGAATAGGTCCATTAGACTTAAATACTTAATAAAAGTCTAGAAAAGTGTGAAATTTATTTACAACACTTTGCAACACCTTTACAAGACATTCATTTTATTCAATTTTTAAGGGCCCAAGACCTAATGTGGATGTAAAATATATCACAACACTAAATCAAGGCATCATTAAGTCAAATTTATCATCAATTATTCCAAAATCATGCAAAAAATACTTTTTTCTACATTACATTTAGACCCCACTTTATTGAGAGGATGAACCTACTTCAAAATCACACTAAAGTAGACATTCAAGAGGGGTCCAATCATAACAATGTGGATGGTCTAGGATACAAAATATGAAGGAAGCAGTCAAGCCCCAGGATCCCAGATCCTAAGTTAAACTGACATAAGTTGAAAAGGACATCCACAAGGTGCAGCAAAACAAGAAATGCTATCATGTAATGGCAATGACTAGAAGGGAGAGAACAAGAAAGACAAATGAGGTGGATCAAGCTTCGACCATCTGTCCAACATGATGTGGATCAGATCTAGGTTGTTTGTCCAAAAATGCATACTCACTCGGAGGCAACAAAAATCTTTCCTATCCATTAGGTGAAAAGTCCTAAGAGGTGAGAAACATACACTCATGGCTTGTATGCAATCACACACACACAAGTGGCTATGGGGAAATTCATGCATTAGATTGGGATTCCCACTCAAACCATACCAAAGTCATACCTCCTGATAACATTGATAAGGTGCCACATAAAAATGATGCTTGAAACTCATAGACATTGTAAATGAAAAATAGTGTAAGGAATGTTCAAAGGGATTTTGCTTAGTTTGTGTGAGATCTCATCTTAGGGAACATTGTGCTTAATGTCTCCAAGAGAGGAAAAGTGGAAAAGGTCTCATCTTGTTTCCAAGAGAGGACAAGTGCTAGGTCTCATCCTGGGGAACATTGTACCTAATGTTTTCAAGAGAGGAAATCACATAAAAAAAGAAAATCACACAATGAAATATGAGTGTTGATGTATTCCCCCACTTTAAAGTAGTTGCTAACACCTTTGTTGTGAGCAATTGCTTTAAAGTAGAAGGAGACACGAGAGCTTATTCAGAAAGCCCTATGCAAAGTCAAATGTTTTTGATAAGCTACATCATGAAAAAGATAGTACACATCACATACGAGCCAGTTTAAGGAATGTCATCCCCATCCCAAGCTTTCTCTTATATGTTCATGAAAGGTGATCAACTATCCGAAAGAGATAGCGACAAGTGGCATACGAAGACAAGGCTACCTAACCCATTTCCCCCACTTAGTGCAGGATAAGGGTGAACTAAAATGGTGGATGAGATGTATAGTAGAGTGAAAATTATGATCAATTAGAGGATTTAGGTGCACCCACATAAGGAAGAGCACCAAACTTTTTAAGATGTTGAATTTTAGTATTCAAAGCCTCACATTCATTAGTAGCATGACCGTGAACTCTATGCTATGTGCAAAATGAATTCTTGTAATAGAATTTCTTTTGTGTCCTTGGGGGAAGGGATATCAAGTGATCTTGGAGGAGTCTCAACAAGTTACCATCTTGATAAATGGTAGATGTTCCTTTATTATGAAACAAAGATTCTTCTTGCTTAAGGAAAGATGTCATAGTTAGGCAAGACTCTTTAGATTGTGAGATTTTTTCTCTCCTTTATAGGAGGTTTAAAGTCTAATGAATTCAAATCATTAGTGTTTTGCGAGATGGAATTTACATTAAGTGAAGATGATGTTTGCTTCATTTCTTGCAAAGGATAAAGACCACTAGTGTCTATCAATTCAGGATGTGCTACTATTAAGGTTGGCTTAGAGGAATTGTTTGTGATGGTGGTGATATTGATTAAAGGATTGTTTATTTCTATCAAAGGATAATAAAAAAGACCATGAGTTGTTTCTTGTGTGTTAGGCTCAATGGGGTTATGGATGCCTTGTTCTCTTTCACCACATCCTTTACCACTGTACCTAATTTGTTTCATAAGTTCATAATCTTTTTAAAAAATCTTTTTCATTTCTTTTGGATCAAGTGGTTTTTCATTGTTGAGTTCATCAAATTGTTTTGTGTAATTTATTATCTTGTGTTTGGAAGTGGTTGAGGTGGATACTTTTGAAGGGTCTTCTGAGTTTTGTGTTGACATGACTTCTTTTTCTTTTCCCTTTTCAAAATCCATGTATGATCTTGTATTCACTTGTGAATGTTTTTTCAAAATCTAAGGAACCCCAATCATCGTCTAATAGCTTCATGACATGTTCAATACATTGTTATTTGTATTTTTGTTTTGTGGGTTCTACTTGTGTGGTTGGTGTTAATATGTTTAGGGGATTCTCTTTGTTTTTCTTGAGTTGTAAGACACTACAAGGATCAAGATCAGCATCAAGTGTGTACACTTTATTGTTGTAGATGTATTTCATTTTATGATGGAGAGTAGAAGGCACCCCATTCATTGCATTAATCCATGGTCTGCCTAATAGAAGATTATATGAAACATCATCAGGCATAACATGAATTAGAGTTTCCAATGTGGCCTTCCCAAGTGTAATAGGCAAACTGATCATGCCGAGCGATTTTCTATTGATATTGTGAAATCCCTTAAGAGAAAAAGTGTCATGTTGAATTTTTGATTTATCCAAATGAATCCTATTCAAAAGGTTTATGATACACACATTAAGGGCTAAACCATTGTCAACAAGGGTTTTCTTTATCCCTGTTATTTGGTAT
This sequence comes from Sequoia sempervirens, assembly GCA_007258455.2. Taxonomy (NCBI): domain Eukaryota; kingdom Viridiplantae; phylum Streptophyta; class Pinopsida; order Cupressales; family Cupressaceae; genus Sequoia; species Sequoia sempervirens. The sequence continues at coordinate 525,661,146 of VDFB02193867.1, forward strand.
TGAGCTATGATCATGAAAGCATCTTTGTGTTTTTGCACTTCTAAATGGGGGAGTTCACTTTGGTGGAGGACAATGTTAGCATTTATTTCTTGGATTATGGCTGCTATTTCATTTGGTTATGCATTGGAAGGTATGGGAACTTGTTGCAAGGAGGTTTGAAGCATAGTGTGATAGTTAGGTGGATTTTGAATTGGGTCCCATAGAGATATCTTGGTAGGAGTGTTTTTAAGTTGTTTAATGAGATTGTACTCCTTCATGCTATGCAAAGGAAAGCAAGGAGAACTAAGGAAGATGGGATTAGGAAAAGGTAAGGTTATTGGGGTTTGTTGTTGTGGTTGTGGATTATTCCTATTATTATATGTATGAGCAATGATATTATGACTCAGTTGTTGCGAAACATTGTTCTTAGGTGGGTAAAGGACAAGTTCAGGTATGTTTTGAGTTGGAGGTTTTTTTGAATGGGGGTAAAGGATGAGTTGAGGTTGAACAATATTAACATCCCTTAGCGAGTGAGAGTCTAATGTTACTTCATTATCTTCATTTAAGGGAAGAATATTATTATTGTTGATGTTTTCCTTTTGTTGCACCATGTTATCTTCCATAAGAGGAAAGTTTGGAGAAGAACCACAAACCACATGTTCTTGACATGTGAGGGTTGATTCTTCTAAAATGACTCCATCGCAAATAAGGGAGTTATCAATGGTTGAATTTGCTTGTTTATTGATAATGGGGAGATTAGGGGAAGACTCTATTTGATTGTCATGCTTCTCTAAGGTCTCATTCTCTTATTCCATATTATATACCCTAGTAGGAGAGCTTGTAATATGTTCATTCATGGTTAACTTTTGTAAAGCAGCTTCATCACAAGTAGGGGATGCATCAAGAGAAGGACCACTATGATTTTCAATGGTAGGAGCATTAGGGAAGGGAGAAAAAATATTCCCATGACTCTTAATAGGTGTATCTTCTAACACCAACCTATATTCTTGTTTTGTAATTTCATCCAAATGTAGAAGAGGAGAGGGACAATCAAGACCCTTAATACTTGTATCTTCTTTCACCAAGATCCCTTCATCACTAATAGGAAAGGTATTGGGAGAAGAACAAGTATGATTGTGATGATTGTCTAAACTTGCATACTCTTTTGTTATGGAATTATTATAAATTTGGTAGGTACTAGGAGGGTATTCAACATGATTTTCAAAGTTTTTACTTTGCTATCCTGGATTATGCTCATGAGTAGAGAAAACAAAATCATACAAGCCACTAGATATTCTAGAAAAACTAAATTCTTGAAGAGAACACATGCTAGCATAAAGTGCAATACAATGACTTAAAGTGAAATGTTCAAATGCAATTTTTAGATGTGAAATTAGTTAACTTGTTGACTATATCATGCAACAACCTAAAAGATGAAATTTTCTAAATGAAAATTTGAAATTAAGCAATGCATGAAATGAACTAATTCAAGCTAGATCTAATGAAATGTATGTAACAGAAACTTAGCCAACTAATATAGATAGGTAATGGAAGCAAAAAAAAGTGTATAAACATTGTTTTTAGTGTTGTAAAAGGTACTTTTAGGGGTGTAAAGGGACTAATTCGCCCAAGGTGGTGAATGAGTCCTAGTAGGGACTTTTTTTGTAGAATTTTTAGATTTTTTTTATTAAAGTTTATGTTTTTTGTGTCATATGATGTATACCTAAGATGAAAATGCAGAATTTTAGAAACTTTTCATGATTTGAGATGCAAAAATGCAACCTATATGCACTTTCACTTATGAAAATTTTGAAACCCTAGAATGCAAATTAATCAATGCAAACCCTAATGCAAAGTTAATACAATCTAACTCGAGGATTATGACAGACTCTAAATCAGAAAATAAATTATTTGAAAGTTAGATTCACCAAAATGAATAATATATTTTTGGTATAGAGGACTCTCTTACACTTCTAGGGTCTTGTAGCTAAAAGGAGAGAGAAATCCCAAAACCCTTGATGGCTCACTCAAGAATATGCCCTTGAGATTCTAATGCAAAGATGAATGAAATTTGTCTAAGGGGAAGGTCCTAGATGCAAAGAACTGATAAAATTAATTAAATACCAATGCAAAACTAAGAAAACGTACTTTTTTTGAAAACACATTGTGATATGCAAAAAGAACTAGAAATGCAAATGAAACAAAATACAAAGTTGCAAGATTTGAAGTATGCACCTATAAAATAGAAAGTGATGGAGAGGAGCTCTGGAATCCCACAGAAATCACTGTTGGATCCTATTTGTACACTTACACCAAGTTGGGTGACTTAGTCCTATTTCGGGGAAATTCTGTCGGAAGAGGTTTTAGATAAAAGGGTACTTTAAACTCGAGAAACCACTTTTTAGGCCTGGTAGTGGGACTAATATTCCACTAATGGTGACTTAGTCCACTTCCAAATTTCAAGAAATTTAAAGGTGCAATCTGTAGCTCCCAGTTTGCACTTCAGTTCCTAATAGGTTTCTAGATTTGAAACTATAGAATTTGATATGTAGGTGTTCTCCAAGCTTATTTTAGGGTTTTTAGCAATTTGAATGATTTTGAAAAAAAATTGACACCTTTTCACACCTTGGTATTTGGAAAATCTACACACAAGACCTACAAAACACATGCAAAGAGAATAAATAGTGTTAAGGGTTAGTGAATAGGGGTTTTCCTTGGTTAAACATCTTTTAGGTAATTAAACCAAATGAAGAAATAAGATGAAGCATGAACATGAAATGAAGGAATTAGAAACTTTTGATGTTGATAGATCTTCAATTTTTGCAACAATGGATGAAGAATCTACCCTTGAATGCATTAGAAAACTATCTTGATGACTTAGAATGCTAAACTCCTAGCTTGCTTGACTTGAGAACATGAATGAATGATGAATGAATAATGAATAAATTAGTTATGAATTAGGGTTTAGAAGCTTTTTTATATAGTAAATCCACCTAAATTCATGTTAATTTGATCCCCAAGATCGACATGGAGGAAAACTAAACTTAAAACCTAAATTTCCTGCTCAAAACTCAAAAATGGACCAAATGGGACTAATTCACCACTCTGGATGACTTAGTCCGACCTAGATGGGACTCATTCACCTAGATGGGTGACTTAGTCCCATAGGGGATCTTTTTCTAGCTTAGATGTTGGGGAGTGAATAATTTCAACTTTTATGTTGTTCTATTTAATTCTTTGATCAAATTAAGCCTCAGGATGCACAATATGGGGTCATAGGGGCCTATTAATGATGATAATAAAGATAATTAGGGCTAGGGACACAAATTTCAATGTGAAAGTATGATTAAATACACTCTACAACATTATATTGAGGTCCACATAGCCTAGAAAGGCATAACATCCAATGTGAATGTGTAAAACACATTATAACACTAGATTAAAGTCAAGTTTAATTTACAAGCCTTCTAGATTAATTGTGAAATACAATTAAATATATTTTACAATATTTAATTAAGAGGAAAATAGGTCCATTAGACTTAAATACTTAATAAAAGTCTAGAAAAGTGTGAAATTTATTTGCAACACTTTCCAACACCTTTACAAGACATTCATTTAATTCAATTTGCAAGGGCCCAAGACCTAATGTGGATGTAAAATAAATCACAACACTCAATCAAGGTGTCATTAAGTCCAATTTATCATTCATTATTCCCAAATCAAGCAAAAGATACTATTTTCTATGCTACAATACCTGTTAGCTCTCAAAAACACAGGTTTGAACCATGAAAGGATGCCAAGCTTTCACAACATTTTAGGGTAACATAACAAGACCTTCTACTCTTCAGGTGCTGCTAGACCTAGGCGGGTGTACCTAAAATGGATGAAGCATACTTAACCTATGATCTTCTTTCCTATAGTAATTTATCCACAATGGCATATGGAAGTTGGCAAAATGGATCAAACATGGTATAAATTGTATACTAAAATGAAGACTAAATCCTAATATGCTCAGTTAACAGTTGTAAAAATATGAATGAGACTAAAAGATATAAATGGTGAGACCAGTGCCTTATATGGGATACAGAGTCAAATGAAACATTAAATGAGTGACTTCTTTCTGGAGGATATTCAAATTGTTTGGGTTTATTTTTATTTATATCTAGTATAAACATGCATGACTATGATTATTAAGTTCTTCTTACTGATCTAAATGAATTCCCTAATTACTATGATTAATTAAAAGGATTTAATCCCTCCTTGAAAGAACCTATCAACCAATCACCCAGATACAACAAATGTCTACTGATAAACCTAACATAAAATTGTTATGTAAATTTAAATAACCAGACAATATTAATCTTAGAGACAACTTAAATAACTCTTTCAATAGGCATAACAAAACAATTGACACCAGAAATACATCAGCAAATCAGATAATTCTCATTGATATCTCCATGATTTCAAAACATACACCAGGGTCTCAGATCTGTGGAACATTATGTTCCTCTGAACTGTATCTATTCTACCCTACTATATTCTACCTACTGATTCCCTTATCACATTTGAGAATGATTATTTATACATCAGTATCCAAACAGGCACATTGTTTCATATTCCAATATAGGAAAACAACTGCAAATTAGGAATTTTCATGTCGGCCACAGTGCATAAGACTTCATCAATCATTTTCCATAACATCCCCATGAGTATGCCGAAGGAAACAATATCGCCACCATCCCATGCTCAATCTATTTTTCCCAGACCCTGTGATGTCGGGAGGACCTCATATTGACACACAATTTCTTATCAAAAACCCTCATCATACATTTTGGTCACCATGACATTAGGTTTTTCTCACCAATGAGTGCCCGTCATCACCTTCGCCAACACATTCTGCAGTCATACCGACACTTGGAATCAAATTGATGACTATTGCTTCTGTCTTTCATGTTGTTGTGACAATTATGAGTCAGGGAGATGTTATATAGACTTCATTATGTCCCATCGATATGCATTCTTCAAGTCATTCTCCAGAGTCCCTGAGACAACAATAAACTCTTGCCGATACACTTTTCATTTGATATTGTCGCTGTAGCACAGAGATATCAGGGAGACCCTATGTCGACCGCCTTATTTCATACTGAAGTGTCCTTTGTTTCTCGCTTGTTGCTGTGACATCTGACTATTAGCGAGACATCATATAGATTATACATCGCTACACCGAAGGCTCTCCCTATTTCTTTCATGTCACTGTGACTTGAGAAAACTTCCATTGAAAACCATCTCTCCATAGATTGCCAAGACATTTTGGTTTTCTTACCGACTGAGTCCACTTGTTGTTGATGACCCCCTTCACATCCTATCAGCAAGACTAGTTTCCTTTGGAAAGACACTACTCCGATATACTTTAGTCTCACTGATGTACATTCCTCATCGCTCATCAGTAAGACAATGATCAATCGCCAAGACCACCTGCTGAAAACCTTTATCTTGGCCGAAACATTTCCACATGCGCCGGTCGGCGAGACACAATGTATTTGGTATGACTTTACACCATACCCATCAGTTTGTCCGAAATGAAAACTTGTGCATAGTCTGTATAACATACATATGGAGATCATCGTGATGCTATATCGATGCCTCCATCCTTTGCCGATATGTATCCTTTTTGTTGCTGAAACAAAAGATATGTCTTGTTGATAGCCTATAACAGATGAATGCCAGTCGCTGTAATAGTAAACAAGTCCTGCCGCTACACCTGTAGTAGGTATTAGTGAAAAATACATAGGTCAAGGAGACATTCACTCTATCATGCCGAAATGGAAAATATGATAAAATATCACAAACTAGATGGATTCAAATGGATCATATGAAAAAATATAAGCAAGGAAACATGAAGAAGGGGTTTTATGCTTATGATGAGGGCTCATTTTGGAAATTCGTAAATGGATTTGACTGTGAAAATTTCAAAATTTTACAGTTCTAATAGTGGCTCTGTCTAGGGATGAATGAGAGTGAGATCATTGCAAGGATCCAGAATCTTTGGGTGAGTAGACCAGACACAAAATGATGAGCTAGCGAGGAGAATGGAAATGGAAATGAAGCATGAAGGAACGCATGCAAAATGAATGCAAGATGGAAATGAACCATAACCCTAAACTACTATGCATGGAAAAGGATTTTAGAGAGGACAAGCAAGAGTTGTCCATGCACTGGCAACCCTTAATCCTTTGTGCTTTGGTTTTACCTATTCTGAGCTGTTACAATCTAAAACTCAAACCAAGCTTTCCCTTGTCAAACACCTAGTTTTGTATTGAGTTCATCAAATTATTCTTGAAGATACTCATGCAAGCTTTCCTGTCACTATTATTGCAAGTTCTTAGAGTATCATCATGCTCGGTTTGGCCCAAAATCCCTACATCATCCTATAATTCAAAATTTTCAACATCTTGGGACAAACCCTAGTTATTACCAACATACGAAATATACATATATTCAATGTAAAATTCCTCATTATCTTTCTCTCTGTTGTGTATTGTAAAACACTCATTCAGCTACATTGAAAATTCATCATTAGAGTACCACTCTTGAGAATCAAAAAATTCTGTCAAACCAACATTGTTTGAAACATACAAATCTGAAACCTTTTGCACCTCTTTGATACCCCCATGACTCAAATCTTCAATATTAAGCATATATGAACCAATAAAATTTGGAACACTATCATCCTTGGTATGCAGGCAAATGTCTTCTCCACATGAATTAGATATTTCAAAATCACATACCTCTTCTTGAATAGACACATGCATTTGGTCAACTCCAAAATTTTCACCATCAATTAGACGCAGAGTTTCAAGATCACCCATATGTATATATTTATGATAATCAAGAGTTAACAAATCTGAAATCTGTTCACAACTAAGCAAACAAGTTTCCATATTTTCATTATTATAGTCATACTCATCACTTTTGTCATCATCAAAAAGAGACCCAGGATCATCAGAGAATGAAAAATTACCAGCACAGTCATTTGTTCCATAACTTGACACATCCCTTTGTTTATCTAAAAATACCTCTTGCTCAACATCAGGTGGATCTGAAAATACCTAAAATTCATTCTGGAGCAAACCTTTGTAAAACATTACCTGATCCTCTTTTAAATCTTCATCATGCAATGGGCCTGAAAAAAATTGGAAACCATTCTCAAATTCACAACCCTCCTCCTTATTGAATGTATCTTTATAACTTTCAACTATAGCTAGAGGTATTGTATACTCACCACCAAATGAATCAACATTTCCCATTGCTTCTTCATCCTGATCTACATAAGAGGAGGAAGAATCCTCTTGCTGCAGATCAAAATCTACAGGTATATCTTCAAAATTTGAAAGTTCATTAGATCCCTCATAACACACACCGCTCTCCCTATCACAATCTATTATGCAAGAGAGATATCTTGTACCTTCATCTTCACTATGCAAGCTATCACAGGAATCATACTGACTTGCACATATCTCATCATCTGTTGGATGCATTGATTGATCAATTTCTCTATATTCATCAGAAATACAATCATTGGAATCAACATTGATAGTGTTCTCATACCCTATCTCCTCCATGGAATCAATGAACTTATTCAAGTGACCACATGCACACTGTATTGACGACCATGACCAATAAGCTGATTTAGGCTTCCATACTTTTATGAACTATGCAAAAAAAAGGGTCTTGTAGGCTTACAGACAGGAGGAAATTGCATGAAGACACTTATTATCCTATTGTATAGAGAATTCAAATATTCTCCTTCATACTTCCTTATGCCAAAAAATGCATCCCAAAAAATTTTGACATATTCATTAGCATTAGATTGTTGGTTTTGATACATACCTTGTTGTAGATTCTGACTGACATCCTCAAGTGGGATAGAATTATGCTACATGTGACATTGATCACATTGGCATTTTTGATAACTTTCCAATCCTTGTCCAGGAGGGATTGGATAAACACTTTCTTGCTTTGATGGCAGTAGAGGATAAGTGCTCTTTTTCTTTTTCCATTCTTCTATTTCCTTTCTCTGAGACTCATACAGTGCTTTAACCTCTTCATAAGTTAAAGATTCATAATCAACTTGAGGAGTATCATGATCAATAGGTCCACCCTGATTACCCTCCATTTTTAGACCATTGTATGTCAACCTACTGCTACCAGGAGGAGCTCCAGTATGACCTCCCCTGAATTGAGATATTCTTTTGTTCATGATTAACAACTGCAAAAATTCTTTTAGATTCACCACCTACTTTTCCAAAAGTAGGAAAATGATTATTCTTTCTGATCTTCTCCCAGTGGAATCACTCTTTCTGAAACTTCTCAAAATATTTCTTTCTCTTCAATGACTCTATGTAATGGTATTCAACTAAATTTTCTGATGTAATCCCCAACAGAGTCGCCAATTTGTTAGCTCTCAAAAACACACATTTGAACCATGAAAGGATGCCAGGCTTTCACAACATTTTAGGGTAACAGAACAAGGTTTGAAACAATTAAACCTTCTACTCTTCAGGTGCTACTAGACCTAGGTGGGTGTACCTAAAATGGATGAAGCAGACTTAACCTATGATCTTTCCTACAACAATTTATCCACAATGGCATATGGAAGTGGACAAAATGGATCAAACTTGGTATAAATTGTATACTAAAATGAAGACTAAATCCTAATATGCTCAGTTAATAGTTGTAAAAATATGAATGAGACTAAAAGATATAAATGGTGAGACTAGTGCCTTATATGGGATACAGAGTCAAATGAAACCTTAAATGAGTGACTTCTTTCTAGAGGATATTCAAATTGTTTGGCATATTTTTATTTATATCTGGTATAAACATGGACGACTGTGATTATTAAGTTCTTCTTACCGATCTAAATGAATTCCCTGATTACTATGATTAATTAAAAGGATTTAATGCCTCCTTGAAATAACCTATAAACCAATCACACAGATATAACAAATGTGTACTGATAAACCTAACATAAACTTGTTATGTAAATTTAAATAACCAGACAATATCAATCTTAGAGACAACTTAAATATCTCTTTCAATAGGCATAACAAAACAATTGACACCAGAAATAAATCAACAAATCAAATAATTCTCATTGATATCTCCATGATTTCAAAACATACACCAGGGTCTTAGATCTATGGAACATTGTGTTCCTCTGAACTGTATCTATTCTACCCTACTATATTATACCTACTGATTCCCTTATCACATTTGAGAATGATTATTTATACATCAGTATCTGAATAGGCACATCGTTTCATATTCCAATATAGGAAAACAACTGCAATTAGGAATTTTCATGTCAGCCACAGTGCATAAGAATTCATCAATCATTCACCGTAACATCCTCGTGAGTATGCCAAAGGCAACAATATCGCCACCATCCCTCACTCAATCTATTTCACCTAGACCCTATGATGTTAGGAGGACCTCATATCGACACACAATGTCTTATTGAAAACCCTCATCATACATTTTGGTCGTCGTGACATTAGGTTTTTCTCATTGATGAGTGCCCATCATTGCCTTCACCAAGACATTCTGCAGTCATACGGACACTTGGAATTAAATTGATGACTATTGCTTATGTCTTTCATGTTGCTATGACAATTCTGAGTCAAGGAGATGTTATATAGACTTCATTATGTCCTACCGATATGCATTCTTCAAGTCATTCTCCAGAGTCACTGAGACAACAATAAACTCCTGCCGATACACTTTTCATTTGATACTCTCGCTATAGCACAGAGATATTGGGGAGACCCTATGTCAACTACCATATGTCATACCGAAGCATCCTTTGTTTCTCGCTCGTCGCTATGACATCTGACTATTGACGATACATCATATAGATTATACATGGCTACACCGAAGGCTCCCCCTATTTCTTTCGTGTCGTTGTGACTTGAGAAAAATCCCACCGAAAACCACCTCTCCATAGATCGCCAAGACATTTTGGTTTTCTTACCTACTGAGTCCACATGTTGCTAACGACCCCCTTCACATCCTATCGGCAAGAAACTACTCCAATATACTTTAGTATCATCAATGTACATTCCTCGTCACTGGTCGGTAAGACAATGATCAATCACTAAGACCACCTACCGAAAACCTTTAGCTTGGCCAAAACATTTCCACATGTGCCAGTCAGCGAGACACAATGTATTTAGTATGACTTTATGCCGATACCCATCAGTTTGGCCAAAATGAAAACTTGCGCACAGTTGGTATAACATGTGGAGATTGTCGTGACACTATATCGATGCCTCCATCCTTTTCCGATATGTGTCCTTTTCATCGCCGAAATAGAAGATATGTCCTACTGATAGCCTAGAATGGATGAATGTCAGTCGCTATAATAGTAAACAAGTCCTGCCAATACACCTGCAACAAGTATTAGTGAAAAATACATAGGTCAGGGAGACATTCACTCTGTCATGCTGAAATGGAAAATATGATAAAATATCATAGACTAGATGGATTCAAATGGATCATATGACATAATATAAGCAAGGCAACATGAGGAAGGGGTTTTATACTTATGATGAGGGCTCATTTTGGAAATTCATTAATGCATTTGACTGTGAAAATTTCAAAATTTTACAGTTCTAACAGTACCATCTCCAATAGTGTATAATTTTTTACACTATATTTAGCCCCCACTTCAGTGCCCATATCACACTACATGCATATGTAAGCTAAAGGAATTCAAAAATAAAAGGATACTCATATAGGCTCATTTACAACATCAGAGAATGAAGCCCCCACTATAGCTATCTACAAAACCATAATGTTAGGAACCACATCCTGCAACACAAACTTGTTAGTTGTTCAAAAATGCTCTAACTTCTTTACAAAATCAAATTCAAGGGTAGATGTATGCCCTCCCTTGATTCCACTTGCTATATGGAGGTGGAATCATGGTAGCAATCTAACTGCATCGAATGAGAGAAAGCATACCATAGGGTATTTCCAAGTACCATGCCATATAATGATAGATATATGATGAGGACAAGAGTGGAATCACAATTCCAACATAAAAAATGGTGTAAAAAATGGATTTTTCTAGCCCCTAGTATGCTAGTTTGAATGAAACACACTTTCTAATCCTAATATAGTTAAAACATAATTTTAACATATAGAGCAAAAAGTGAAGTGACTTGAACTAATTTTATCTTTTACCTTCTTCTAGCTTGACTTTGTTGTGGAGTGAGTGAGAATGATTAGCTGACAAGAGTACATGCCTCCAAGACTCAAGGTCTTGTGGGAGGAGGTAGCCCAAGGTGAGTTGCAAGATTAGCTGTGGATTTTTTTGCCCTAGCTTTGTCTTTATACATTTATTTTATGTTTTTACATATTTCTAGGATGATTTAGGATCTTGGAATTTTTTTTGCAAAGTGTCCCTTTTTTTGCAAAGTGTCCCTTTTTGTCATGAAGTGTCTCAAAAGGGAAATAAAGTGTCTAGGACCCTTAGAAAAGTACACTAGAATAAATTTGATACACTTGTTGATTTTTTATATATAAATGTAAGATTTTAGAATGCTTATAGGACATATTTATTCTTTTTATTAGATTCCACAATGAACTTGATAGTGTCTCAATGGAAGACAATTATGTCACCTACGATTCCTCATATTGATGTTATTAGAGGTGGACACATAGAATTTACATATTACTAGATTATATTGGGAATACCTCATGCCTCCCGTGAGGTACCATGATGCTATTTTGATGGTATTTGCTAAGAGATAGGATTCAGACACCTGCACATTTCACCTAGCTATCAACAAAATGAAGATCACTCTAGAGGAGATTCATCACATCCTTCAAGTTCTTGTTTGAGGTGAGACTGTTCACTTTGCTAGGGATCATACATTCACAGAGATGCGAGCATACATAGGGTACTTCCTTGAAGCACCAGTTCAAGTAGAGATCATAGGGCCATGTACTGATCTAGCATGGCTAATCTATGCATGATTTCCAGTCTTGAGGTGGATAATGATTTTTGCAGTTGCACTAGTACTCATTCCTAATGGCTAAGGTGCACACTTGGATGAAGGTCTTGTTCATATGATTAGATAGATGGAGCACCATAGGATAGTATATTCCTAGGTCTTCAACATCTTGGCACATTTGTATTATGATCTAGGGTGTTTTGTATACCACGACATTGATAGTATGGTACACTATACACTACTACAAGTTTGGTGCCTAAAGCATATCACATGCACTATGTCAACATGGTTTTCATCGATATCAACACTAGGATATTGACATGTGTTTATATATCCACTAAGGCGTGCATGGAAATACATGGATTTACACTTTTGGAGAGTTGGATTTGACTAACTGGATCAAGAGGAGGTCCTTTGGAGACCATATCAATTAATACCATAGTGGCTAGATGATACCCCATAGCTGAGGAGGATGCAGAGGGACAAGTTTCTTTGGGGAAGGCATGATTACATGGACAAACCATTTTGTTATGATCATGTCATGTGGAAATTCAGGAAAATACAGGTTTCAACCACGTGAGATACTATAGTGGCATCGAATCACACTTGATCCATGAAGAATCAAAACATGACAAAGCCATGAGTACATGAATCTCAACAAGATCAATCAATCAAAAATGAAAGTAAACATTTTATCAAAAACCCTAACATGGTTAATTTATGAAATCTTTAAAGAAAACATCATCTATAATCTATTGAAATTTATCCCGTTGTGGAATTGGTGTCACGTTGATGTGGATTGATGACCCTTTCCCAATCCTATGATAGTGAGCTTGCTTCAATCATATCTATGGAAGAGAATCAATGAAACCATGGTGTTTTGTGTATGAAAACCTAGATTATGAGGAAAACAAACATGATGCAAGCTAGGTTACCATGATTTTATGCTAAATGTGAGCTAATTATGCAATTGCTAAGCTTATCTAAGCTAAAACTATGCTAAAAGATGAAACCCTAATTTATTTACAAACTAAGATGGATGCATGGAAGCCATTAATGAAATTTTGAAGCTCATATCTAATTGAAAATGAACTAAAACTAAGCTAAATAAGTGCAAATTGAGAGTATGGATGTTAGAAAATTCAACAACATAAGTTTGCAATAATAGCTGGATCCGTTTGTATTCAAATAGTGATCTATTTATAGGAGAACAAATGAGAAAAGAGTGGTTGAGATCCAAAAGCTTAATCAACGGTTTAGGATGAAAGAAAGAGGAGGAATAGATCATGAATTCTCATCAATGAATGAGAATGCATGATGAAAGTTAATCAAAGGCTCACAATTGCCTCAAAAAAACACACTTTTGACCTACTCACACAGGTTAAAGGTAACTTGTTTAGGAGGTAAGATGGTTAAATTCTTAAATAAGCTAAGTGAGTTGATTGGAGGAGAGGGAATATTCCTTGGAATATTCCATTATATAAGGATAAAGGTGAATTTACAAATTTTAAAAAAAAATTAATTGTGAAAAAAGGATAAAGAATATTCCATGGGAATATTCCCTTTGATTAGAGGAATAATTAGTTTAATTTCTAATTAAACAAGGTTTAATTGCTAATTAAAAAAGGTTTAATTGCTAATTAAACAAGGTTTAATTTATACAATTAGGGGATTAGAAAAATTAAGAGATGAAATTTATTAAATTAGATGATTTAATAAATAGGGGAGAGAAGGGAGAAATGATATTTAATTAAATAAGATAAGGTTATTTAATTAAATAAGATCACTTAGGAGATTAAATTAAATATTTTGATGTATTTAATTTAATGAGACAAAGTGTTAGTGTGGAAAGAGATGAATTAGTTCCCAATTAAATTAATTAAGCCATTTAGATGAAAATGATGCAATTAATTGATGATTGAATAAATTAAGAAAAAATAGGATGGATTAAGAGGAAATGATGTTAATTAATTTGTTTCAAATGCATGACATTGATTAGGACATTTTTCAATGTCTATATTTGTCCCCTCTTTGTAGTGAGGTACCTGTTGCTTTGGTTCAAAGAACAACACTCTTTATATCAAAATGCTACTCAAATTAAAAAAAAGATTTTCTAATTTTTAGATGCCCTAGTATAAGGATAAAGCTGACTCCCTGCCCCGTTGAGAAATTGGGTAGAAATTTCAAATTTTGGGTTGATTTCTCAACAAAGGTGAAAAGCTGCCCCAAGGGTCCAAAAAGGTTCCGAGATGCAAGAATAATGCCAAAATTACAAAAAGATACAAAATTAATTCCATATTAAAAAAATTGGTGAAGACGATGATAAACCCCATTATTAAGGTTAAATTAGGGAAAAAAAACCTTATTTTTCTAGCTTAAATAGGCTAAGAGGGGTCATTTGCAATTCATTTGTGCATTCACACTTGAAGAATTCTTGCAATTTGAGATCTGAGCCTTCAATGAAATGGCATGCCATGGGCTTCCCCAATAGATTTTTGATCGAGTTTGATAGTTCCAACGGATCCCAGGTGCAAGACCATGGGTATGTGATTCAAAACTTGATTTGAAATTTGAAATTTTGATGCATTTATTAAGCATTAGGATTTAGAATTTGGGGGCATTGCTATATAGCGATAACCAAACTTCAATCAGTGATGCTCAAATGATAAATAGTGATGCATATGTTAATAGCAATGCTTTTTCAGATTTGAGTTTTAGGGTTTAACATTGTAAATGGTGATGCATATGCATCTAGTGACACACTTGCCAATTTAAAAGTTAGGGTTAGGTCATTCCAAATTCTAAATCACGACACCATCTTGTATGGTGATGCATTTGTCAATTTGAATTTTAAAATGCATTAGGCATCGTTGTTTGAGTTTTGAATATAGCGATACATTTGTAAACACATTTGTGGTTTCCAAGCTGTAAATTCAAAATAACTTCAAATTTGATGATTTTCTGATGCCATGTGCTTCATGAGTGCAGGAGGTCTTCCCACCATTGATGTCAAGGGAGCACAAGCCCACATTTTTGGAGTTAGATGATCTTTCAAATCTAAGCCAAGAGAACCTAGGAGTAATTGGATTGTGGTACATTATGTGTGCACCTGTTGTGAGGACACATTTAGCTATGATGACGACGTTGTGCAAGAGATGGCACAGTCAAAACTCATCCTTCCACCTTCCGATAGGAGAGGTGACAGTTACCTTGGAGGACATGTGGTGGATATTATGATTTCCTATCCATGGTAAACGTGTGATTTACAACCCTAATACCATATTTGATGCATGTCTCAATGTGATGGAGATGGACCAGATTGTGCTTGTCATATTGTAGATAGATTTAGAGACATATAGAGGTCAGGTATCGATCTTTAGATTGATTGTTGTAGCCATCATCTCTAATTTGGTGGCTCTAGACAGATGAGGGAGATTTTTCAATCTAGGTTGGGGCTTGGCTTTGCATCGGATGCTAACTAGGAGGACTATTTTTGCATGGGGGCTTGTGATGCTAATCTCCTTATATCATGATTTGCATGATTTTGTTAATTGTGATGGGAGATCCCTCAGTGTAGGTGTGACATTCCTTCATATCTAGGGATGGGAGCACATTTTGTAGTGCTTCGGCCCATTATATAGATGGAAAACATGGAGCCAGATGATCCCATCGTATGGAGATACTGAGGTTCCTTTACATTGTGGCACACAGAGCATATTGGACTCTCATACTGGAGATGGGTGATAGATGATATGACCATGTTCTCGTGGTGACCATGGCTTCATATGCCATCTTGGTTTGATGATGTACAACAACTTTACTTTTCCTAACAAACCTGATATATGTAGGGTTGAGAGCATACCATGGTCAAGTGATACCTTCCAAAAAAAAGTGGCTAGACACTTTGGCAATTTCCAGAACAAGTTCGATGATGCTTATAGGGCTACGTTTACAACATTAGGTAGAGAGGTGCCCACATGGGGACTGGCGATTCCAACTCTAGAGGCTGTTGAGATCTTCCATCAGTTGGCTACCTAGCCTTGGGCATATGATCAAGGTCAACCCATTGCATATACCACTCCAGCATATGATGCATGGTTCATCCCTCTGAGGAAACTCATAGATCTTGTAAGTGCTCCTCCTAGAGGAGGCTGTGAGGTAGAGGTGTCAGGGGCAAGGGAAAATAAATCTAGGATGTCTAGGATGGACATGTTTTGAGGGCTCCTCTAGTTGTACAACATCCTCCACAACAACATTATGTAGTGTAGCAACAACCAATACCACCACCACCACCATTGTTAGATGCCAAAGATGCATAGATATAATAGCTATAGCAGCAAGTACAAGTGCTAACAGGTGAGAGGGACCTGGGGTGGCTTGATGCTAGTAGATTGAGAGCCTCATGGAATCCACCCATGGTCGGATAGTTTCATTCAGATTGTAAAGAGACCCGGTTACAAAGGCTGCATATTATAGGCAACATTATCACAAGGATGTACCAATGGCTCTTTGAAAAACTAATTTTTCACATCGTAGTGACACGTGTCCCCGTGTAGAGGATCAGCCTAAGCGGTAGGCTAGAGAGGGTAGCAGCCACCAGGGCTATCTCTTTTGATGTACATAATTTTTTTTATTTTTCCCTATTCTTTATACTTATATACATTCATGAGCTCCTTTTTTATAGCCTTGTGGATATTGTACTTATGACCAATGTACATACACTGATCTATATTTTGTACCATGACACATTTTTTTATATATATATGATATGGATGATTCATGTTATGATGTGTTTACTTTATTTCATGTGTGGATGATGTATGGATGGTTATATATGATCATGTATGGATGCATTTTATTTTATGCCTATAGGATATGAGATGATCATGATATCGATGGATGCAATATTATGTTGTTTTTCATTATCTTTTTATGATATGATATGGATGAATGATTATGATATGCAGATGTTATGGATGCAAATGATGTGGATGCATTTATTTTTTTGTATTTTTCTATGCATATTTTAATGATGATGTTGTATATGGACGTATGAATACAAATTCTTATTCAATGATTTAAGATGTTTAGAATAAAAAATATATATTATTCATCATGACTTAAATGATTATGCAAAATGTATGATATGATATGAAATGATTATGTTGTGATTATGAGATTCATGTATGTTGATAGTTTTGTGGATGCATGATGGATGCATTGATGATGTTTTTGGTTGATTTTCATAATACCAGGTTAGCATGAAAAGAAGATAGAAGAATAAAGAATGAATAACCATCGATGATGACTGCTTCAAAAAGATCAAACAAGTCCATGATCCATCGAGACTTTATTAGAGATGGTGATGAGAAAATGAAAAATAATGCAGGATGAGATGCAGGATGGGTGCTCACACTTTGGGATTGGGATTTTCCATCGTCCTTATTGTTTGATATAACACATAGATACAATGCATCAATGTATTGACAACCAGGATGGTGTTGTATCTAGTGTAATGGACTTTGACTCAACAAGCAAATAGGATAGTTCCTATTATCACCTTGAAATATAGAAATTTCATTGGGAATGTAAGTTAGAAGTTTAAAACATATTGGACCAAAGAATACACAATAATCAACAACATACTCCAAACGACCTTCCTACACACAACTAAGCAAGTATGCGCCAATATTATTTTAAAAGAGTATCCACAAGCACAAAAAATGAAAGATAATAATCGATGCCCCATTCCTTTCTCTTTAAATAATTTTAGATAGACATCATTGAGAGGTCCTCGAAATGGGTCATTAAGATAAATCATAAGAAAATATCAAAAAGAAATAGTCAGTGTTATCTATAGCTCCTTCCTAGTTTAAGTTTAGCTAAAGATGATAACTAATATTGATGTCCATCATAGGAAGGATACATCCTAGGACATGTTGATAAGAGGTTGATGATGTTAGGATAATGGTGCTAAAATGAGCCATTGCTATAAACTTTACTGACACATTTAGTACCTATAATTTAGACTTCATATTTTGACTTTTAGGTTTGCACTTTATGACTTTCTATATTTTCTTTCTACTTATTTTGCAAACGTTTGAAGGTTACGATCAATTTATTATGGGTGAGATTTTATCATAGGTGAAAGCGAGAAGGGGTGGATGGTTTTTAGAATTTTCTAGAATATTTCAATGTTTTTTTGGTATTTTGAAATGTTTTGAGACTATTTTTGGTATTTTTGAATGTTTATATGGATAATTTGGACATTTTCAATTTTATGAGGTTGTTTAGGGTTTTCTGCGATATTTGAATGTTCAGAGATTTTGAGAGTTATTTGGATGTTTTGGGATTTTCAAGAATATCTGGATGTTTTTGTATTTTTGTGAGAGTTTTTGAGTTTATACCAAGAACCTAACCTAAAGACCTATTCTAGGGGCCTGAGGGGCTGATCAAAGATTAGCCTTTCCTACCTTATACACGTAGAGACCATGTAGTTCAACTGACTCAACTGATTTATAGGACCAAGATATGAACAAACAAGAGACGACAACTAATTACAATGAACTGCTAAAGGACTTACCTAGGGTGTCTTGGGGGAACATGAATCATGGCCTTGCCTACGTTAAAGCTCAGAGATGGCGTAGTTTGACAAGATGACTCTATTTTTGGATTTTCTAGTTGTTTGACCTTTTTAGGGTTTTTGATGTTTTCTGGATGTTTTTTTATTTTTATTGTATACGATTTTGCAAATGTTTTTGGTGTTTTCTAGATAAGATTTTATGAATGTTTTTGGTGTTTTCCAATAAGATGTCCCATGAACTCAAGATATATAAGAACCAAGATGTGACACATAATGAAATTCCCCAACGTGATATGTTAGACTACTTCGATAAAGGTAGGACAAACTAACCTTGAGAATATGACAAGTAGTGCTAAAGAGTTCATGATACCTTACAGTGACAAGCCATGATAAGGATGCAGATGAGGGTGAATGGTGATGCAAAGAATGATGGGCCAAAAGAGCCAAAGAATATATGGAGATGCTTTATTTACGCAAGGCACCTGTTTTCCAGGTTTTCACTAAGGTACTTGCCCAAAGTGCCACCAAAGTGGTTTTCACTAGAGGACATTTTTTTTGGATTTGGATCATTTTTTTATATTTTTATATTTTTTGATTTATACCCTTAGAGACTAGCCATAAATTTTTTTAAGATGTAAGCTGTTGGTTTATTCCTGCAAGGGTTCACCTTTAGGGGTTGATATTTGGTATGCCCTTGATTCGTAGCTTGCTATGATGACAAAGGGACCCAACCGGTTAGGCTCAAACTTTCTCTTAGTGTCTTGATCTGGAAGATTCTTCTAATTTTTCTTTAAGAAAAAATCACCTACCTGGAATGACCGACACTTGATTTTCTTGTTATAGCTCTATTTCAGCTAGTTTTGGTATACTTGCAAATTTTTCAATGCATCAAGATGACGTTCATTGAGGAATTCTAGCTCATTTAGTTGAGACACTCTATACTCCCTAGTTATCAAATTTTGTAATGATACTCGTAGTGATGGGAGCTCAACCTCGATAGATAAGATGGATTTTGATCCATAGACTAGGGAGAAATGGGTTGTACCTATAGGTGTGTGGATGCTAGTTCGATAAGCCCAAAGATTGGGATTTAGTTGTAGATGCTAGTCACGATTGACTTCATTGACTATTTTCTTTAAGATTTTCAAGATATTTTTTTCTATGGCTTCTGCTTGTCCATTGCCTTGAGGATAGTATGGGGTAGAGAATCAGTGTTGGATATTGAATTTTTGGCACAACTCTTTCACATCTTGATTCTTGAATGGTGTTCTGTTATCTAAGATGAGGATTTTTCGTACACCATAGCGGTAGATTAGGTAATTTAGAATAAACTTGGCTATTTTCTTCCCTGTCATGTAGGTCATACGAATGGCTCCAACCCACTTAGTAAAGTATTCAGTGGAAGTTATGATAAACTTATGGTCGTTGGATGAGGTTGGATTGATTTTTCCAATGAGGTCAAGTCCCCGTTGCAAAAAAGGCCATGGTGTGATCATTGGTTGCAATTCTTGAGCTGGAGCATGAATCAGATACCCATGCTATTGACACTAGGTGCATTTCCGCACATACTAATGAGCTTCTTTCTCCATGGTTGGCCAATAGTACCCCATTCTCAATAGTTTCTTTGCTAATGTCATACTACTAGAACGGGACCCACATATTCCATTGTGTACTTCTGTTAAGGTATTTAAGGCTTCTGCTTGGTTAAGAAATTTTAGTAATGTCCCTTTGATGCTTCGATGGTAAAGGGTATCACCTAGGATCATGAATCGAGACACCTTTTTGACAAAGGTTTTTTTAAGGTTTGAGGTGATATTGGATGGAAGGGTTCCTATATTATGGTAAGTAAATATTACATCATACCAAGGGGATCCAAGACAAACAATGAGACACGTGAATTCAAATTCAGGGATTTCAAAAGTTGGTATGAGAAGTTGTTCCACCAAGAATCCACATTAAAGGATGTTTTTCAACATGTCTAGTAGTGACCCAATTATTTCCATGGAATCTGTTGCTCTGTTATTTGTGTGTGGAATTTTCTTGAAAGTTATGTCTATAAAGAGGTCCTTGATATTATCCACCATCTTCTTTTAAGGAGTGAGTTTTTCATCTTTGTTTTGATTGTTGTCATTGACTTGGTTAATAACCAATTGTGAGTCTCCATAGACTTTTATCTCTTGTATCTGCCATTGAACTACTATCCTAAGACCTATGATCAAGGATTTGTACTCAACAATGTTATTGGTGCATGGAAATGATAGCTTGTATGATTTTGGGATGCAATCACCTTGAGGGGTGATGAAAAGAATGCCAGCTTCAGATCAATGTTGAGTGAACAATCCAACAAAGTACATCTTCCACTGAGCTATGAGGTTAATAAGGAACATTGATTCATTAGGGAACTCTAATATCAAAGGGTTCTCTGCATAGATGGGTGCTTCTAGTAGCTGGTCCACGATCACTTGTCCTTTGATTTCCTTTCGTTACAGATACTCAATGTCAAAATCTATCAAGATTGTCACCCATTTAGCCATTCATCTTGTGAGGGTTGCTTTGGATAACAAATATCTCAAAGGATCAATCTTTGCAACCGGCTTGATCTGATGTGACATGCAATGCCTGAATTTTTGTGAAGTGAAAAATACTACTAGGCATGCTTTCTCAATGGGTGAATAGTTCTTTTGATGTAGTATATGGCTCTTTCCTTTCCATTCTCATCATGTTGTGCTAAGAGAGCTCATAGTGTTGTTGGTGTTGCTAAGATGTATAGGATCAATGGCTTGTTTGGTATCAGTGACATGAGCACTAGAGGTGTTAGTAGATAGTCCTTGATCTACTAGAAGGATTTATCACATTTTTCATCCCACTTGTAAGTTATCCCTTAATGGAGGAGATATGAAAAGAGGTGGATTTTATCTGATAGCTAGGCTATGAATCTTCTGATGGACTGCAACCTTCCTTGTAATCCTCTCATCTGCTTCAATGTTTGTGGTGGTTCCATTTCTAGGATGGATTTTACCTTTGCTAGATAAATTTCTATCCCTCTTTGTGAAATGATGAAGCCAAGAAGTTTCCCTGATGTGACCCCGGACACACACTTTATTAGATTCATCCATACCTTGTATTCTTCAAGCCTATCAAAGATAGGTCCTAAGACATAATCTTAAACTTTTTTTTGGATCATGTCATGAAAGATGAGGTTCATGGCTCTTTGATAGGAAGCTCCTACATTCTTAAACCCAAATGGAATTACATTCTAGCAAAAGGTTCCCCATGGACAAGTGAAGGTAGTTTTATGTTGATCCTCCTTGGTGATTATGATTTTATTGTAGCCTAAAAAGCCATCCATGAGTGACAAAATTCCATGCCCAGCTATTAAATCCACAATAAGATTGATGTTAGGAAGAGGAAAATCATCCTTTGGGCATGCTTTGTTCAAGTCTCTAAAGTCAATGAATATTCTGATGCCCCCAGTGGGTTTTGAGACTGGTACCAAGTTTGAAACCCACTCAAAATAATCTATTGGTAAGATGAATCCAACATCAAGAAGCTTTTGTAGTTCTAGTTTAACCAAGAGTGCTATTTGAGGGTGCATCTTTCTCAATTTCTGCTTGATTGGTTGGGCTTTAGGATAGATTGCCAAGTGATGTGCAACCAATTCTAGATCAAGGCCTAGTATATCTATGTATGACCATGTAAAGTTGGCTCTTATCTCTTTAAGGAATGTTGAAAGGTTCTTCTTCTCTTCATCTAGCAAGGATATGGCATAAAAAGTGATCTTAGGATCTTCCTCTATTCCCACATTGACTGGAGTGGCTTTTTTTGCAAGCACTGCTGACTTCTCTAGATGCATTGCACTAAGGGGGAGATTGAATCCCCCATCCTTGGGCACCTCATGGAGTTTTTAACCATTGGATGCATCCTTTATTTTTACTATTTTAGGATCAGAGAGTGCCACTAGGTGGTTTTCACTCAAGGATCTGCAAGTTAATTGCATCTCATTTATTTTGCGACTGAGGGATTCAATCATCTCCCAATAGTATGCAATTGTATCAAGCTCTATGTTAAAGCATTCTTTTTGATCTTCCCATGATAAGTTGTCTCAGATTCCCATGAATTATGAGATTGCTTCATCATTTTTGAATAAATATAGAACTAGTGGTCCTTGTTGGTCCATGTCAATGAATTGGGGGTATACTAGGTGTATTTTGGTTGGTTGGTTGTTTGGAAAAAAGGATGTGATTGATATCATAAAGAGGGTGTTGTTCTCAAATAGGTTAGCAACATCAAGGGGAAAGTAATCTAAGTTTCTATCATGAGATGTGGGTGACCAAAAGGAAGCCTCAACTCGTTTAGTGGAAATACCTTTTCCAAAGAGTGTGACCTTGCTAGTAGTACAACCTAAGCCAAGATTATGTATTTATTTCTCAGGAATGATGGGTTCTAGTAAACCATTGGCATTCTACCCTATCTTTTTCATTATTTTTGTACCCCATGCTCTGCATTAGCTATAGTCCTTTGTTGTTATCTTCCATTGGAAGAACAAGAACTGGTCATTCATCTTAATAGAGAAGTTTAGAGATATTTTCCTCATTGAAATCTTCTTGATTTAGATCCCCCCACTTGGTGAAGGTAGTGGCTGCCATTTTGATTGCTTCTGGTTCTTTGATACTAGATATAGGTTTCCCATGAGATTGAGGAGAAATGGGTAATTCACCTAAGACAAAGGTTTCCTTCAATAGTTTATAATTTCCACAGCCATCATCTTGGATCACTTCTTTGACGTCAGGTATATTGTGCAAAATGGGTGTTTTTGATGTTGAGGTAGAAGCTAGGGATGACTAGTCAATAAATGAGCTTGATGGTTTAGGTCCATCATTTTTGGGTATTTGTGGGATCTTATAGAATTTTTCCTCAATAATTTTACAGTAGTAGAAAGGCTATGGATCTCCATGGATAGTGATTTCTCTGCCTTTGAAGGGAAACTTCACACACTGGTGGTAGGTTGAGGCTACAAATTTTAGAGCATGGATTCAAGGTCACCCAAGAAGTATGTTTTAGGGAAGATCAAGATCAAGTACTTGACATGTAGTTTCTGCTATAAGAGGTCCTACTTGGATGGGGAGTGCAATGATCCCTTGTGATATTCATTCCTAGTCATCATATGCCTTGATGGTTTTACTCTTTGTCTTCTCAATGGTATCTTCTGAATAGCCTAGATTCTTGATCATCTGCAAGGTACAAATGTTCAAACCAGCACCTCCATCTACTAGGACTCTTTAGACCTTGTTTTTATGAATGAAAAACTCAAGGGATAAAGCATAGTTATGAGATGGTTGTGATGGTAGATCTTGTTCAGAGAAGGTAAGAAGATGATTGGTGATATGACATACCATAGCTTGAAACTGATCGGTATCAATGTTCTCAAGGATGATGATTCAAATAAGGATTTTTCCAATCTTTCTCTATGTGTGGGAGATAGCCTTAAGAGTTCTAAGATTGATATCTGAGTTGGGGTCTATTTTAGCTAGTCTAGAAGATTGTACTTGCTAGGATTAGATGTGGGAAAAGTAGGTTGTGTCCTAGGGTGAGATAGGACTCCTTGAACAGTTATTTTTCCACATCATGTGGTGACTCCACATTGCTCATTAGCTCCTTTGATGGTGACAATAGTGATGACACTATCATAAGAGTCCACTACATTGGAATAGGTATGGTGTACATTGGTGTAATCCATAGCTTTTCCACTATTGTTTGCTTTGTTATGATCTAGCAGTGGGGTCTTGTATATCTTGAGATCTTGATTCCCTATTGGTACTTCAATGGATATGGTATCATTTTCTATGAGACCTAGGATGATGTTCTTGAGTTTCATGAAGTTTGCTATTTTATGTACTTTGATTTTATGAAAATCACAAAGATCAAGTTTGTTGTACTAGGATGGCTTCTCTTGTGGTTCTTGGTAGTGTTCAAAAATAGGAAGTGTTATTAGATTTTCCTCTACCAATTTCTTCATGATGGTCTCGATAAGTTTTGATAACTATGTGTACTTTCCCTTGGGGTAGTTGTTCCTGTTACTAGTTTTCCTTTGTGTGTTGGTGTTGATTCGATCGTTTGAAGGTGGTACCACTTGTTGCATAGTAGGTTGGATGTTAGCAACTTGGTTGTTATTGGGTCTAGGAGCATTTTAGCCCATACATGAGGTTTCTCATTTGAGCTAGTTGAAGGATGGTTATCTTTGTAAGCCTATGTATTTCCTTATGAGAGGAGGGTTTTTTCAATGTTAAGGGCTCTTGGAACAAGCTCGTCATATGAGGTGATGCACTACATTTTCAAGTAGAATGAGAAAGTTGGAGGGTATGTGCAGGATCATGATGGGCCAAAAAGTGGCAATATTATAGGTTTTTGTAGGGTATGTGGCTGGCAACTTTTTTTTACCAAAAATTGATGAAATGAAAAGGGTTTTTAGAGGAGATTCTCAAGATTCTCAACTTTCCACCAATATAAATTATGCTTTAATTTGAATTTAATAAATAATTATTATTCATTTTCTATTAGAATTACGACTAAAGTCCTAATCGATAGGCTAATTGAAAAACATCTATAACTTTCAAATGGTATCACATTTTTTGAATCCGAAATGTGTGTCACATTCTATGCTTCACATACTATAGGATTTAAAAAAAAAATTCATGAAGTTTTGACCAATTTAAGGTGGTCAGACATACAAGTTTTTATATTTTTTAAAAGTTTTAATAAAAAATTCATAATTAATTATTTACTTGGAAAAAAATTACAAAAAATATGCATCACATCCCCTCTACTTATATGTAAAATATTATAAAAAAATATTATCATTTTAGTATGGTTAGGGTGGTCAGACAGACACCTACTTCTTATTTTTTCCCTGAAATTTAAGTACTACTGCATTGAAATTTCAAATTTTTACCAAATAGATTTTATTTATTTTTAAATAAACCTAGTCATTTAGAAAATACATTCAATTTTCTACAGATTCTATCCTTACATATTTTTGAAATAATATGGATAACTTATTCAAATTTTTACGTCAAGTTGCTTAACACTGATTTTTTCAGAATTTTTTTCCACTTAAGGGCCTATTTTTTCCATAATGATCCTGCACATACCCTAGATCCAGATTGGTGATGATGATTCTCTCTTGTTATTCATTAGGAAGAGGCCATTTTATTTTACTATTTTTTTGTCTCCATCATTATAAGAAATTAGCGAAGGTTTCTCTTGGATTTTGTTTAAGAGTGTGCAATTCTTCTAGACTAACATCCATGTCTAGATTGAAGAAGAAGTGATCAATGAATTTGTCTGTGATTTCTTAAAAAGTTTTGACACTAGGAGGTAGATGAGAGAACCAATCCATAGCATGTCCTGCTAGAATTCAAGGGAAGAGATTCATTAGAAATGAATCATTGTAAACCACTTCCATGCACATGACATCAAATTCTTTTATATGGTCAACAAGACTTCCTCTCCCTCTATATTTGTTAAGTTTTGGGATTTCAAAACCAAGAGGGAATGGTACCATTGTTATGTTTCAATCAAATGGGCAAGGACACAAATTTTGGATGTGAGGTTTCTTTGGCTTGCCCATACAAAGGTCCTACATTTCCTATGAGAGCGCTTTTAATTGTGAGGCTACATCATCTTGCGGGTTGGGTGGAGGAACGTATGGTGGGATGAAAGATGAGTTGTATGGCATGTATGGTAGTGTAAGATTTTGTGAAAATGATGAATATGTTCCTCATGTGTTTGGAAAATAGGAGCCTTGTTGCTATTGTTGGGCATATTGTTGGGCTAGTAAGGCTTGTTGTTGAGCTTGTTGTTGCGCCACTAGGGCTTGCGGTTGGGCCTATTGTTATTGTTGTGCTAATAAAGCTACTTTTTATTGTTGTTTTTGTGTAGCTTGTTGAGCTACTAAGGTTGTTTTTTGTTGTTGTTGCTATTGTTGTGCTAAGGCTACTTATTTTGATGCTAAGGTTACTTCTTGTTGTTGCACTAAAGTTGCTTGTTGTGCCTATTGTTGTTGTTGGGCTAAAGTTGCTTGCTATGCTTGTTGTTGTTGTTGGGCTAAAGTTGCTTGCTATGCTTATTGTTGTTGTTGGGATAAATTTGCTTGTTGTGCTTGTTTTTGTTGCACTAAAACTGCTTTTTTGTTGTTGTTGTTGTTGGATGGCCTGTTGATAGGCTTGTTGTGCTTGATGTATGGCTAAGGAATGCACTTGCAATGTTGGATTGGGTAATTTTTGGGACATTTGTGATGAGTTGATGCTTGAAATAAGCAATGGAGTGCTGGTGAGAGGTGGAGGGTTCCCCTGGTTTAACATTCCTTGTAAGATAGAAAATTGAGATGGAGGAATGTATGTTTGAGGTCTTGATTGATTTAGCATGGTAAAGGGAAGGAATAGTAGGAAAAGGTATTGGCATCATTAAATTCTACAATGGAAATGACACACTAGGACCTTGAGTCCACTAATTGAGAAGATTCCCTTGTCTAGTGTTTTGAGGATTGCCTAGTGCTAAAGATGTAAACAAGGGGTTGGTGATCAAGGTAATTCCTGAAATGAACAAACTTGTATCCAAGGGATTGTTTTGAGGTGGAGTAATGGTGGAAGATGTGAAAATGGTAGATGGTATGGATGAACTTACCAGAGGATTGGATGAAGATGTCCCTACTTGTGTTAAGGGTTGATTTTTGAAATTGTATTGGCATACCCTTGTGTGTTATTCAGAGATGTTTGATCTTTATTGCTTTGCATGATGATGGGAATACTTGTGGTACTCATAGGTGTGGATGAAGAAGGGTGTCCTTGAAATTTTGATGTGGTGGTGGAATAATGAAGTTACAATGGTTTGTGTATTTGTTTAGAATTTTGAGGGATAGGAGGAGCACCAAAGGTAGGTGTCCAAGCAGTGGTGGGAGGTGGAGGATTAGTTTCAAGGGTACCCACAAGTATACTACTTTAAAATGGTGATGTGTGACCAAATTCTTTAGCAAGGCTTGTTGCAATACTAGGTATGTAAGTTTGATTCAGCCCTTTTAATGGAGTTGTGAAATCCTATGTTAAACTCAATGTGCAAACGTTTGTGAAATAGGAGCTACACTTTCAAAAATTTGATGTTCTAATAGTTCTTCTCTAGTGAGCTCAAATGGGTTGTTGGTGATGTCTCCAATCTCATATGGTCCTGAAGGAGATGATGGCTATTGTGGCAGGGTAACATGACTTCTAGGATCAACTTCTAAAGGATTTGGATCACTTGAGGTAAATGTAAATTTGGTTTTCTCCATGATTCTCTTATGTTCTGATCTTGTTTTTACCATAAATTTTGTGTCACTTATGGGATATTTGTGAAGAGTTTTGTAATTTTTGAACTCTCTAGTTGACTCAAACCTAGGTAAAAGGGACACTCTAAGTCTTTTAGGAGCAATTGTGATGATGGGGAATGAAGAGATGGGTGATGTGGGAAGTGACCTTTGCAATTGTTTTAGGACAATATTTTTGACTTGAGGGTGATGTTTTGATGTTGGGACAAAAGATGTTAATGAACTTAGAAATATTTAGGGTACAATTGCGACCTTCAAGATAAGCTAGTTCAAAATTGATAACTAACTTATATAAATGCATGGAAAAGGATATATTTCACATACAAAGTAGCAAAGTTAGCAAGTGATGTGTTTTTATTTGATGTTCAAGTCAAAAAAATTTGGTGTAGTCAACTTTTTGCAAAGGTAGGTGAGATGGAAGATGAAATTGGATGAAGGGGTGAGTGATATGTTTGACCAAATGTTGAATTAAAGTGAACCATTTTGTTTTGACAAAGCCAAGGTGGTCAGAATGATGCTAGACCTCTAAAATTTTCAAATCCTAAAGACCCAATGGTTTAGACAAGTTTATTGCTCCTCAAAAAGTTGAGGGTTTTGGTTCATGAAGAACATGTACATGTCAGGATATTTTATTATGGTGCATTTGTAGAATTTTACCAGCAACTTGGTTTTATTTTCAAAGAGTGCTTCAATGTGGTAGTTGATAGCTTTTGCACTCCAATGTCTACATTTAAAGTGAAGACCAATTGAATTTCATTTGGGGATCTTTACTTTGCGTGAGATCATTCAGTAGAGGAGTTGTAAGATTAAGGCAATGCAAATGATGCTAGACCTCTAAAATGTTCAAGTCCTAGAAAATGAGAGGACAAATGGGAATGTTCAAACTAGTTCTTGCTCTCCTAGCTCATGCATAAAAGTTCTCAGCAAAGTGTAATGATTGCGGTAAAAGATTGAAGCCCTCTTTTGACCATACTCTATTTTACAATTCCTATGTTTGAAATTGTGGGTTGGAGAGTTTCTTCCATGAAGTTTGGATTTTTGATGAATCATTTATGGGATTTTCATGTGAAAAAATTAGGACGTTGACTCAAAAAGAAGGCATATAACTCTGAACTATACCATGAAGCATGCCTATAAAAGTTTTGCACCAATTTTTTTCTATTTCTATGAAGTGCTCTAAGGTGTTTCTTGTAAGCTTTTGGAGTGAGACTCCTAAGTCTAGAATGAGGACTTGTTAACCTTGGTTTAGGAATCCTAATTTTCTATGAGATCATGTGAAAAATAGTTTAAGTGTATGGAAGAAAGGAAGATATTTATTGCCATGCAGGAGGTGGTAATATGGGCCTTCCAGCCTCAATATTGGATTTTTCCTCTTCTTCTTCTAAGATGGTTACTGCATTTCTCCATTGTATGTTTGTTTCCTTGTGTTCAAAAGTGATGCTTCTCAAACTTCTAATAAGATTAGTTTGTTTCCCATTTATGAGTTCAAAGTTTGGCTGAATTATAGCACCTAGAAGATCAAGTTGTTCAATAGGAGCAATCAGTCTCCAAATAGTCATGCGGGGTTCATTTGTCAATTTATCTTTGTGTAGGTGAGTTGATTTTACCACAAAAAGTTGTCTTGATTATATTTCCAAACTAGATGTTTATGTGAAAAACATCATAACTTTCACAATGTCCATTTCGTGAAAATTATGAGGTCAAAGCCATAATTTCCTATGTTTTCTTTGGGGAAATATGGGTTTGAGATTAATGTCTAGATATTTAGAAATCGTTAACGATAAATCCTTAGGAAAAGAAGTAATATCAAGGCTAACTCAAGAAGTCCATATTCATGCCAAAGTGTTTGAAATTTGAATGATGGTGAGTGTTTGTTTTTGGATCATTTTGAAATCAAGAAAAGTGTGAAACTAACTCACAAGCATTACAAACCTAGGATTTAAATGGCTATATTTTTTGAATTCCCACTTGGATAAATCCAGATGTGCTTATTCAAAGAAGATGATTAGAATCTTGACTACACTGGCTCCCCTCCATGACACTCACTTCTACAAGTCAACTAGAAGCTTTAGTTCCCATGAATCTCCCATGAAAAAAATTTCATCTCTACTAGGAATTGAAAATATGTGGGACAACTTCGGAGGTCCGACCTTCTACACCAACAAATATTAGGGATTTTTTGCTACTACACAAGGGTTCATAATAAGGGCATCTGGTTCAAAGGAAACACTGATAAACTCCCTCAAGAGGTATCCCAACCCTTAGAACAAGGACTTTACACATCATAAAAATATTGGGGGAGAGCTATCATGCATCACTCAGTTGACTACAAACTTTCCTTGCAACAAAAAAATTGTATAGCAGTTCAAAAGAGCCTACCTTATGCTCATTACCACTTGGGTCATTCCCTTGGGGTGAGTACTTTTTCCCACAAAGGAAATCCCTTTAAAGGTAAACAATAGCAAGGAAGTACATCCGTAGTTTGATCATCTTTGTTCGCGTGCACAAAGAGAGAACACACACTATGCCTTTTTCTCACACTCACATGGTTTGTTCAATTTTAATCCAAAGGAAAGGTGGAGGTGATTTTGAAAAGTGTTAGAGAATGTTTATGTTTCTCAAGATCATGAAACAACATGAGATAATTGCATACACATTCAGTAGCAGTTTTGAAAAATCATGAAACAAAGCAAAAAGTTGTCAATTTTATCCTTCAAAGCAATAATGATTTCATTTTATGCACCAATTGAAAGATGAATTTTCCTTGTTCAATTTTAAGCCCAATTGAAAGATGTGGTTTGAGGATTCAATTTTAAGCCAACTTCAAAGTTCATTTTAAGCCCAATGGAAAACTAGTGTGTTACCTAAAATTAAAAGTAAAAAAGCATGAAAGTGGGTTATAATTGCCCCAAGGTGTTAAACACTCATTACAATTAGAGAATTTTAAGATAGAAGAGAAGGTCTTAAATTTCACTCCATGCATTTAAACCTTGAAAAAAACTATTAGTATAACAATGAAAACACAATAAGACATCTGTTAGTGATCAACTAATCAAAAGAAATTAAGTCACATGTCGAAAAAAATTTAGAGTTTCTTACCCAGGTGATCCCACAAAGCTG
Organism: Sequoia sempervirens; assembly: GCA_007258455.2. Classification (NCBI taxonomy): domain Eukaryota; kingdom Viridiplantae; phylum Streptophyta; class Pinopsida; order Cupressales; family Cupressaceae; genus Sequoia; species Sequoia sempervirens. The sequence goes on from VDFB02193867.1 coordinate 525,692,206, forward strand.
GTTTATAATTTATGGGAGGATCTAATTTATGCTGAAATCACATATTTTTAGAAAATATAATGATTTAAGCCTTAAAAATTTCTATTTAAAGCATTCCAATTGAAGAGAGTTTGATCAAACTACCTCAAATCAAACCCCCTTGGATAAAACCTTGCTAGTTTTAAACCATACCTATAATAGAGTCTCCTTTACACCTATCACAATGCTGATAAAAAACCACTTTTGATTTACCTTTTGGGGGATCAAATGAATTCATTTAAAATTTATTTTTTGTATGTAGTCCTTCTTATAAGCTTCCCAAAAATTATAATTTTAAATAAATTTAATTTTATTATTATGTTAATTTTTTATTTCTTGTGAGTGTAGGTTTTTCACCAAAAATCAAGCTCTATGTTTTGCACATGTGGAAAAATAACATATTATCAAATTTTTTTTTTGAAAAATATGAGTGCACCAGATATTGAAGTCCTTGATCCAACAAAGAAAAAAAAATAATTTTGATACATACAAAAAAGTTACGCATTATACGATCACACTATGTCTGAATTATAATTGGTTTAACTTCAAAACTTGATTAAAGAAAAAATATTCAATTAAAAACTATCTAACCAAGTGGAAGCACTAGTTATCAGAGTTATAAATCTAAATTCAAAATAATTAGAATTTTATGCTTCATGTAAAAAAAAGTTATGCATTATACGATGAGTGTAACTTTTTTAAAATGTTGTTTTTTGGAAAAAAACTAGTTTTTGAGGGAGATGGAAAAAGAAGTGCAATATGATTCCAAAAATTTTGAAAAAAATATATTTATAATCTATAGAAAAAATTTCACAAAACTCTAGTTTGCATCATCTTCAAATTCCTCACGGTTTAGCCACTATAGGTGCCCGAAAGTAAAGATTTAGTTAAAAAAAATTATTTCAATGTCCAGTTTGGCCAAAAATTGTAAACCACTATTGTGGGATCACCCACCTTGGTTGAGTGTTGTTGGACATGAATTCGTCACAATTTGTGATTTGGGCATCACTCTGGTGAATTTGAGTGTCGCTCTGCAGAGAGGCCAGTGAGCACAATTGCATTGTTGTTTTAATGGGCGTCATTGTAAATGTATGGATCGTGATTTGAACTTTAAAAGCGTTGGTCTGTTGAAGATGAGTGTCGCCATTTTTTATCCATGATATTTCAAATTTAAATACCTGTGTCGCTATATTTAAATTGATGTTGACCAATTAAATATGAATCACTATATCAAATTTCCTAGGCGTCGCTATATGGTGACGCTATTGAAATAGTGTCACAGTTTGTTGTTTGAGCGTCTTTGCAACATACAAAACAACATGAACATGAATTTCGAGCTAAAATAAGACTAAATGATCATTTTTTCCTCCTAGCACTAGAATGTTGATTGCATGAGATACCAGAGTAACGTTGAATCACGCTTGATCCATGAAGACTCGAAACATGATAGAGCCACATGTACACAAATCTCAACAAGATCAATCAATCAAAATTGAAAGTAAACATTTTATCAAAAAATCTAACATGGTTAATTTTTGAAAGCTTTAAAGAAAACATCTACTCTAATCTATTGAAACTTATCCCATTGTGGAATTGGTGTCACGTTGATGTGGACCAATGACCCTTTCCCAATCCTATGATAGTGAGCTTGTTTTAATTGATTCTATGGAAGAGAATCGATGAAACCATGGTGTTTTGTGTATGAAAACCTAGATTATGATGAAAATGAACATGATGCAAGCTAGGTTACCATGATTTTATGCTAAATGTGAGCTAATTATGCAATTTATAATCTAATCTAATCTAAAACTATGCTAAAAGATGAAACCCTTATTTATTTACAAACTAATATGGATGCATGGAAGCCATTAATGAAATATTGAAGCTAATATGTAAATGAAAAATGAACTAAAAATAAGAAAAATAAGTGCAAATTGAGTGTATGGATGTCAGAAAATTCAACAACATAAGTTTGCAATAAAAGATGGATCCATTTGTCTCCAAATAGTGATCTATTTATAGGAGAACAAATGAGAAAAGAGTGGTTGAGATCCAAAATCTTAATCAACGGTTCAGGATGAAAGAAAGAGGGGGCATGGATCACGGATTCTCATCAATGGATGAGAATGCATGATGAAATTTAATCAAAGGCTCACAATTGCCTCAAACAAACACACTTTTGACCTACTCACACATATAAAAGGTAACTTGTTTAGGAGTAAGAAGGTTAACTTCTTAAATAAGCTAAGTGAGTTGATTGGAGGAGAGGGAATATTCCTTAGAATATTCCATTGGATGATCATAAAGGTGAATTTGCAAATTAAAAAATGTTTTAATTGTACAAAAAGAATAAAGAATATTCCCTTTGATTAGACGAATAATTAGTTTAATTTCTAATTAAACAAGGTTTAATTTATACAATTAGGGGATTAGAAGAATTAAGAGATGACATTTATTAAATTAGATGATTTAATAAATAGGGGAGAGAAGGGGGAAATGATATCTAATTAAATAAGATAAGGTTATTTAATTAAATAAGATGACTTAGGAGATTAAATTAAATATTTTGATGTATTTAATTTAATGAGATGAAGTGTTAGTGTGAAAAGAGATGAATTAACCCAATTAAATTAATTAAGCCAATTAGAAGAAAATGATGCAATTAATTAATAATTGAATCAATTAAGCGAAAAGAGGATGGATCAAGAGGAAATGATGTTAATTAATCTATTTCAAATGCATTACATCGATTAGTACATTTTTTAGTGTCTACAATAGGTACCACCAACAACACAACCTTTATAAAGGGGATCAGTGCAGAGTGCCTCGAGGGGAGGAGATACTAGGTGACTGATAGTGGATGATGTTAGATCCAATGATTTAGAGGACTAAGATCTCAACATGCCCCCAAGATTTGATGTTGATGACATCGATGCAAATAATGCATATGAGGAGTGGTGGGTAGTAGTATAACCAACTCCTCTACCCCTAATGGATCAGCCTATAGGCTTTGGAGGACAACTTCTAGAGTAGAGGGATGAGGATAATGATGTAGGTGATGATATAAGGCTCAAGGAATCAAATCTATTTGTAGATGAGATAGATGAGGATGCAGATCCAGATTATGAGGGAGGAGAGGAGGAGGATGAGGAGGAGGAGGAGCTTATGAGTGAGGGAAGAGAGATAACAGGTGAGGGTCTAATTGCCCATGAGTGGGAAGATCCATATCCTACTCATGTTACCAAATCATAGTTAGTACCCGCAACATGCACTAGTACTCATGAACATGGAGAGGCTAGCACATCCTCCATGCCTCCTTCACAAGATGATACTATCTTCACACAACTAGCCAAAGATCTAGGTGATGATATTTATTTAATGTTATGATTGTACTTATGCTTTTAATTTTCTATATATATATCATGATGTGTAATAATTATATTTATGATTTCTATCTTGTAAGGGTTGTGAAAGATTTACATGACCTATATTGATAGGTGGCTTTAGAGATAGTGCCTTTGTCAGTATTTGATTAGACTACAAATATAGACTATGTGACCCCACCCATAATGGAATGAGACCCACAACTATTTGAACCTTATGTCAGATTGAAGGAAGTCTATGACAGTGCTACGAGGCATGTAGATCATGTTGAAACTGATTATGAGGAGATTCAATCATCTCAAGGTCCAAAAGAGGTCGAGAGACTTCATGCAGAGATAGCCAGTCTACAAGTAGACAAAGACCACATAGTGCAAGAGCACTAGGATTTTGTTGGAGGAGCACATAGTCTACAATATGCTTTGGATGTACTTATCAATTCACAATCACAATTTTATACAACCATCTCTCGATGGAATGCATCTAGAAAAATACAATCACCAAATCCCAAGGGTTCTAGTAGCCATAAGCCACTCTAACATTGTATATTTGATGATATGTACTCAAAACTTTGTGAACATATATATATATATATGATCATTTGATGCACCATTATTTATCGTTGAGTTTTATGTTAAATGGCAATGTGATTTATCAAATAATATTTGTAATACTATTTAATAAATATCTCAATAATTTAACATGGTTTATGTGATCTAATTAAAACTATTCTAGTTTCTTTTTAGATGCAACATTGTGATTAAGTACGTTATGCTAAATTAAATGCACCTATACACATAAGGATCTAATTTAACAAAACACATAATATGAACTTGAATAGTATGAAACCTTAAGTAATCACTTAAAATTTAATTTAAACAATTACTTTAGTATTCAAGACACACCAATAATTTTTTTTCTATAACGAAGCAATGCGATAGCATACAAAATGTCATCTAATAAGTCTAATGTCACATCTTTATCAATCACACTATTTAAGAGGGTTATACATAGTACCGATGCAAATGCACAAAATTAATAGGTTCCTTAAGAGGTGTACCATCCATTTTTGTTGACGTATATGCTCTAGACCCATAACTTTTGTTAAATATACAAGGTCCTAAGCAATTAGGGCTGAATTTTCCTTTCTTAATCAATTCGGAATTAACGTTACATTGATTTTCGAAAAACACCAAATCACCTTTAGTAAATACCTGAGGGATGACATGATCATTGTAACTACGTTGCAATTTTCTAGAATAAGCTTGAAGATGTTGAAGAGTGTAAATTTTTTGTTCATTGAGCATCTCAAGTTGATGCAATCATTGTTCCTTATAAGTATTGTCATCAATAAGTCCTTGTAGAGTGATTCTTAATGATGGAATCTCCAACTCCAAGGGCATTATTTCCTTGGTACCATAAATAAGGTTATAAGAAGTATTCCCAATGGATTTTCTTATGCTAGTACATTATGCCAATAATGCATATGTTAATTGTGTATGCCAGTCCTTATTGTGTTTATTTAATATTTTATGTAATATTTTCTCAAGGGTTATATTACTTGATTCTACTTTTCCATTAGATTGTGGGTAGTATGGTGTTGAGAAACAATGTTGAATGTTAAACATTTCAAATAACTTCTTCACATAATTATTCTTAAATGGTGTCCCATTGTCTGAAACTAATGCAGAAGGAAGTCCAAAGCAAGCAATAATGTTTTCCAATATGAAATGACATATTACATCAAAAGTTGTTGAATGAAGTGGAATAGCTTCCACCCATTTTATAAAATAATCAGTTGCAGTAATTATAAAGTTATGTCTGACGGAAGAAGGAGGTGAGATTTTTCCAATTAGACCCAGTCCCCATACTGAGAATGGCCAAATAGGAACTTGGGCATGAAGCTCAAAAGCAGGAGCATGGATCAAATTGCTATGTTCCTGATATTTGCAACATTTCTTAACATATGCAAAACAATATTTTTCCATATGTCTCCAATAATATACTATGTGGATAAGATTTTAAACTAATGTTCTTCCTCCAAAATGACCTCCACAGGAACCTATATGAGCTTCTTCAAGTGCTATTTGGATTTAATATTCTTTAAGGTATCTAAGAAAAATATCGTTGAAGGATCTTTGATATAGCACGTCGATGAGGATCATATTTTTAGACATGAGTTTGCGAAGATGATCTTGAGTATTCTTAGTTATTAGCTCAAGAAACGTACCTACTTTTTAATAATTAAATATCAATGCATACCATTCACTAGAGCTTTCCATAGTTGTTGATAATACTTCTTCAACTTTAGGTTTTATTGATGGGTTCATAATTGTATGGACAATAAATGTGAAATATTTTGAAGTATCTTGAGGGGATATAAGAGAAGTTGCACTTGCCATTACATTTGCATGTTGATTATCCTTTCATGGGATGTTGTAAATGGTAAAAGACTCAAAATTCTCTAAAAAAGTCATTGTGAGATCCTTGTATTTTAATATTTTTTCATGCTTTGCTTGATATGTTTCATTTATTTGCTTAATGACTAAATGCAGATCACCGAATATTTTAATATCTCGAGCTCCCAATGTTAAAACAATGTGTAAGCTAGAAATTAATGCTTCATATTCCATTGTGTTGTTTGTGCATAGGAAGTTTATGTGATATGATAAGAAAATAGGATTTTCTATGAGCATGACTAATATAACCCCAACACTAGAGCCTATTCTACAGTTAGAGCTGTCAAAGTATAATTCCAATGTTTCTTCATCTTTCTGAATAGTCAACACATTCTCATTCGGAAATGCTTATATATTAGGTAATGCCAGGGGAGAGGGAGCATCTGATAAGTGGTCAGTTAAGGCTTGTCCTTTAATTCCTTTTTGTGAAAAAAACATAATGTCAAACTCAGTTAACATCATAACCCATTTAGCTAAGTGTCCCAATAAATTTATTTAAGTGAAAAAATGTTTTAAAGGATCGAATTTTGTCATTACATGTATTTGAGTATTTAGTAAATAATGTCTCAACTTACTATTAGTAAATACAAGAGAAAAACATTTTTTCTCTATCATTGTGTATCATTTCTCATAATCAATTAGAGTTCAATTAATGTAATAAACAAGGTGTTCTTTACCATTTTCATCTTGTTGGGCCAACAATGCTATGAGAGCATGGGTCAATGTTGCTACATAAAGTATGAATGGTTTGTTTGTCATACTAGGTTGTATAATAGGTGGAGTGGCAAGATAATCTTTCAAACTCTCAAAATCCTATTTACAATCCTCATTCCAATTAAATTGCACATATTTCTTTAGGAGATGTGTAAATGGTAACGTTTCGTCTGCTAGGGATGCCACAAAATGATAGATAGCCTGAATTATTCCTTATAAAGTGCGTAATTGAGAAATGTTTCTAGGAGGTGGTATGTTAACTATAGCATAAATTTTATTCATGTCCACCTCAATGCCCCTATGAAATATGATAAAACCTACAAATTTTCCACTATCTACACCAAAGACATTTTTTTTGGATTCAATCTCATATTATATTTTTGCATTCACTCAAAGATCTTCCAAAGTATATTCACATTATCTTGTTGAGTTAAAGATTTGGCTAGAATGTTGTCAACATAATCTTCTAAGATCTTATTTATACAATCATGAAATATAAATGTCATAGCTCATTGATATGTTGCACCCATATTATTTAATCCAAAAGGCAGCATTAATGAGCAAAATATTCCCCAAGCTATTGTAAATGTTGTTTTGTATTGATCTTGAGGGTTGATAAAGATTTGATTATATCCAGTAAATCCATCCATGAATTAAAAAGAATAATGTCCCACAGTTGATTCCACTATCATGTCAATATTAGGAAGAGGAAAATCATCTTTTAAAGATGCTTTATTCAAATCATGAAAGTTCATACACATCCTAATACAATTATTATTTTTTGTGACTGTGACAATGCTCAAGATCTAAAGAAAATAATCAATAGGTCAAATAAACACAACATCAAGAAGTTTTTAATCTTGGCCTTAACTAGTAAGGCTATCTTAGGGTTTATCTTTTCTATCTTTTGTCTAACAGGTTTAGCATTTTTAGTGAGGACTATATTGTGTGTTACAATCTTAGTGTTAATTCCAAGCATATCCAAATGATTCCTAGGGAAAACTTTGAGAAAGTCATGAAGTAAAGTTGCATGGTCATCTTGTTCTTCATCATCAATGCACTTTCCTATCCTAATAACTTCTTCTTCATTGTTAATGCCCATTGGTATATCAATTGTATCTCCTAAAGGAAGTGCATTATGTTTTTGGAAATTCAGGGTTGTATTCTTCGTTGTTCTTATCAATCTCATTACTTTCCTCATGTTTATCTTTTTGCTTGGTAGTAATCATAGCACACATAACCCTTTTCTTTTTAGGAGTATATCATTTATCATAAAATCCTAACATTTCTTTCAAGGTGTCATCATCTTCAAAGAACTCTAATGATGCTTCACAATTTGAATCAATCAATTTCATGTGCTTTAAGGTGAGAGTTGTTTTAGGATTGCACATAATGGTGTTGATGTTTAGCGAAGTTATTTTCATTTTTTGTGTTATCTTAGAAGGGAAATACCCCAAACCACTTATTGTTTCTTATGTGTTAGGCTCTACAAAAACATGGATTCCTTGTTCTTTCTTTCCAAATCCTTTTCCACTATAACCCAATTGTTTCATAAGCTCATAACCTCTCCCATAAATTCTTTTCATTTCCTTCTAGTTTGGTGGTTGTTGATAGTCTATCTCATTGAAGTTTGTTGTGTACCTAGTGTCTTTTTCTAGAGTGGATGAGGTAGATTCTTGTGATTTTTCTTCCAAGTTCTATGTTGACATTACCATTGGTTATTTTTGTTTCTTAGTTTCTTTTGTATTCTCCCATAAATGATGGTATGAACACTAAGGAACCCCAATTATCTTCCAATAACTATGATACTTTTCTCATCTCTAGTTTCTCTTCTTTCATATGCTCTATGTTCAAAGTTGGAATTAATGTATTCAGAGGATTTATCTTTCCTTTTTCAACAAGTCGAGGTTAGATCATGTTTGCATCTATTGGTTTCAGTTTGTCATAACAAGCCTTAGTGGATGAGACTTGTGATATTCCATCCTCAAGGGATTCATCTAACATGTAAAAGTCATCACTACTAAAAGGATCGAGGGTTAGGTTAACTTGGAAAAAGAGATTTGACATATTCGAATAACTATGCTTTCTCCAAGTGGTTCATTGGTTTGTAGGTGTTTTTGTTTTTTTTTCTAATGAATTCCAAATGTAATATAGTCTAATTGAACTATGAACTAATGCTAAAAATTAAAATTATAGTAATCTAATACTATCCACAATTAAAATTGATAGAGTGAATAACCCAAGATTATCAACTGTAGAAAACCTTCATGAAAGCAAGAGAGACAACATTGCCATTTCACCAAACAAGTAGTGTAAAAATATGAGATAATAAAAATGCATATGTTACATGATTTTAAAGCCATGAAAATTCATAGACAAGTGAGAAACTTCACAACATGGGAAAAAATACCTAGGAGTAACTAAATGAAAAAGTTAATCTAAATGAAAGCCTAAGTAAACTTAAGCATAAATAAAATTTTCTAACACACCCCCTTAAGTGTAACTTAGGGAGAATGCAAAGATGAAGATGTAGTATGAGTCCTGACTACACAACCATGTTAGGTACCCATTTACAATAGAAAAAGTAAATCTCTCGCAACTGGAGAAAAGGAAAAAGACCATTTGGGAAAAAAACCCCTCTCCAAAAGATAGAAAAGAAAACCAAAAAAATTGATACATGGATGGAGGTCTCAATCACACCCCCCAGGGACTACATACATCATATTTATACAATCAATAGCCCCTGATAAAAGGGAAAGAGAGAGACTATATATCCCCCCCACAATGTCTAATCACCTGCAAAAATGGTAAGTTCCTGAAGACAAAACATGATGGACAGTGTCAAAAAACAACTTGTCTCCCTTTCGGAAGAAAAAAAACCAAATAGAAATGCAGGTATGCTTCCCAAAGAAGCATGAATATTTATGATGATGTCTCTAGAATCTGTTCATGTGTCACCAAGACCTTGGAAGATGATGTCACAAACCAATTAGGAACATGCCCAATCACAACAAAAGGTGACAAACAAGGTACCACTTGAAACTGATTCTGAAAAATATTCATAGACCAAAATGGGGTGACAATAGTTGTAAAACAACTATCATCAAATAGGAGGTATATACCCTCAAATGTGTCCTCCAAATCTAATATGTGAGATTCCACAAACAATGAACCAATTTCCTCCAAATACGAATCCCAATCAGGAAGACAATGGAATACTAGTGATGAATCACTAGATGTGCACAATGAATCATCAACAAAAAATGAATGGTCCTATAGAATAGGAATGATATGAGTCTCAATCAATGACTGCACAATGAATCACTGAAGGAAAAGGTACATCAACTATCTCTGATGGAGAAGAAGGAACATCTGAAGAACCCTCGTCATCCTCATCTAAACATTCAAAGTATTCCAAAACTTCAAAATCCTGCATAGTAGTATGATCATAGAGTATCATGTCTGAAAAATGAAGAGGCACAAGACAATCTGAAACAGGATCATCTGGGAATGGATGAGTATCAAGATCTCCATTTATTTCCCAAGTTTTAATCCAAAGAATATGAGGAGACTCAAAATGATCAATAGCATCTAAAGTGGCATCATCAATATGCAATGCAATAACTCCTAGGACATGATCCCTTTCACAATTCCATGCAAACTTCTTACTATTAGTACTAGGAAGGGGAACAAGATTATATATATGGAAAAAGATGAATCCATCTCAAGTGTTTCAATATACCATCTCTCCATTATGTATAATTTCCCCTTTCCAACATAATCACAATAGGATGAAAAGAAAACCACGTGAAAAACTATGACAAATCTCCAAAAAACAACAAGACACTAACCTTCAACAACCAATACAAACTCCCAAATACTGCAAATGAAGCGAGACCAATAGAAAAATTCAATGGATTAAGAGCACCACCAAACAAAAAAATATGAGATCAATTCCTCAACCACTGCAAAGGTGACAAAAATACCTTTTTGTTGATATATTATTTGTGAAAATTGGTCTCTGATTGCAAAAGATATGATGAAATGAAAAAAAGGTCCTATAAAGGCACTTTTGGCATCTTCAGGAGCCCTCAATCACACCATACAACCACCATGAGCATCCTCGGTAGCAAAAAAAATGGACCCAATCAATCAGGCCTTGCCAAGCCACCAAGCCAATTTTAGTATAACACAATCACCAAGCACCAATCACCATGCGTAGGAGACAACCACTTCATAATCTGTGAGTCTTGCTCACAACAATAAGAGGCACTACAATACTATATCAAGGGAAAAAAGTGATCCACCACTGCCAATGTGGGATAAAATTCCCAAAATAAGTTGAAAAGGCTCTTGAGAACTAGGGCCCACACCACTGCACAATAAAGCCCTAAATATTTATTTGCAAACTTTATAAATGTATAATGTTTGATATCACCGCAATCAATTGTCACTACTACAAACAAGAACAAGCAATCCCCTCCAAAATGTGCATCTCTATTAGATATGATGCCTGATATTTTAAACACCTCTCGTGCAAAATATATGCTAGAGAAGAAAAAAACATCTCAAGTAGAATCATGCCTCATAGTGAAGAGAGGAGTGTTGCTAAGGGAAGAATATTTGGCCTCTAGTCAAAAATTCAAACCAACCTCCAAACAAAAATCCTTCACTCCAATATGCGGGTCTTCTTTTCAAAATACACCCAAAAATACAGCATGCCTCCAAATGTCTAGCACATCTAGTGAGGAGATGAATCGCTGCTTGGAGAAGAATTGACAACAATTGAAGGGGTTTTCTTCGCTGCTTGGAGAGGAATTGAAAACAATTGAAGGGTTTTTTTTTGCTGCTCAAGACCCTCCAATAGGTAACCAAAAAATGCCTCTCCAAGGCCTAGATAAATGATTCCTACACACAGGGATTACACCCAACCAAGCAAATAACCTAGCCAAGTAATTAGGAACAAATCAAAACAAAGCCTCTAGAAGAAAATAATGTCTTAGCAATTTAAATCACACCCTCCAAAAGACTCTGCCACCTCCCAAGCAAAAAATGAGTGAAACACAAGAAGGAAGGAAGCCAAAACAACAAAAATAAGAAAATAGCCTCCAAAAATCAAAACCTTCTTCAATTAGCAAATTGTGCCCACTAGACAGAGAAATCGGGCTCTCATTTGCAAATTAATGCCTCCAAAAATAAAAAATGGTCCTCCCACTAGTTTTTATCGCTACCTCTAGTGAAGAAACAAATCAAACACCTTCACAAATTCCCAGCCAGCAAACTAGAGAAAATCAATAATCAAAGGCAATTTTGAAATTTAGAAAATTTCAAATGTCGAGCAAATCAATCTCAAAACTCTGGTGAAAACTCTCATGAAGGAGTTGTAGTGGGTGGCTCTTATACCATGATAGAGTGAATAAACCAAGATCATCAACTACAAAAAACCTTCATGAAAGTGAGAGATACAACACTGCCATTTCACGAAACAAGGAGTGTTAAAACATGAGATAATAAAAATGCATATGTTACATGCTTTTAAAGCCATGAAAATGCATAGACGGGTGAGAAACTTCCTAGCACAGGAAAAACTACCTAGGAGTAACTAAATGAAAAAATTAATCTAAAGGAAAGCCTATGTAAACTTAAGAGTAAATAAAATTTACTCTAACAATAATGAATATAAACTATGCTAATTCTAATAATTTGTATGTAACAAAAACTCAACAAATTGAAACTAATAGCTAATAGCAGCAAACAGAAACACAAAAACAGAGAATTCAATGCTATAAAATGCAACTTAAAATTTAAAATGGGACTAAATTGTCCAAAGTGGTGTATTAGTCCCAAACAGGGTTTTTGAGAGATTTGTGTAGTGAATAATAAATAGTAAGCACAAAATACATAGAAATGAGGAAAAATATCCTGTATTGGGACTAAACCACCCAAACAGGCGTATGAGTCCTAGGTGAGGATTTTTGCACTCTTTTCAACCAATTTTTTGTGAATGTTATGTTTTTTTGTTTTGGATGATGTCTAAGCTAAGTGTGAATGAATATTTTAGATGATTTTCAATGATGCAAGATGCAAAAATGCAAGCTATATGCATTTTCACTAATGCAAGATTTAGAAACCCTAGAATACCAATTAACTAATGCAAACCCTAATGCAATGTTAATGCAAGCTAAATATAGGATAATGATGCACTCCAATTCAAAATAAAGATGTTCTAAATGCAGGTTCAACAAAATGAAAAGGTTGAAAATTGTAGGTTCTATGCTTGGGAGATAGAATAATTTTCTACACTCTCTCATTCAAGGAAAACCCTATAGATCTCAATCTAAGGTATGCAAAGGAGAAAGTGATCTTTCAATAGGGTTATCCTAGGGTATGATTAGAAACTAAAGACTGGTTCACCACCAAGATAGGGATTGGAAAGACTAATGAAATGAAAGACCTAATGTTAAAACCTAGAGCAATGCAAAAAATTCACTAAATGATCTAAATAATGTAAATTTGAACAACAAACTGGGAAAACATAGAAGTGCACCTATAAATCTGAAGGAGTTCATAATCCACTCTAAAATGTTGAAAATTATTCTTTTAGGGCACACTGGGACTCATACACGACTTCTAGTGCATCAATCCCAGTCTAGGGTTTCTAGACTAGAACATGTTTCTGATAGTACAGACTCGAGATCTTCTAAAATCTAGAAATTTTCTTGTAGTGGGACTCATACACAAATTTTGGTGTATCGGTCCCATTCTACTTTTTCAAGAATTCCAAGTTTATATTTGTACTCCAATCTTTTCCCTTCCTTCCCAAACTAATTTTCAAATTTGGACCTATAAAAAGACATGTAAAACGTAATATAGTGTTGATTTGTTTATGGGGATTTTGCTCAGTCAGACCCATAGTTTTGTAATTAAACCTTGATAAAAAAAATGGATCTTGAATGTAAATGTGAACATAAACCCTAAACTTAAGTGTGTCTAAGATTAGAAAATTTGAAATGTAATGCAACCCTATTCAATTTTTCTAAAAATGAGATGCAAGAGTGAAACATGGACATGAATGACTCACTTTGGGAGATGTCTAATAACCTGAATAAGCCATGATACATGCATGTACCTTCCTTAGGGTGAAAGTAGAGTGATAATGGAGGATGGAATCACTTAGGAAACAAGTCATTAGGCTTGGCTTGATAGCTAGTTGTATCTCCCCAACCTATAATCCATCATGATTCACCATGGGCAACCATAATAAACCCTTGACAATGCTAGATCTTGGATGAAAGTGAGCTTGAAGACCTATAAAAACACAATAATACTGCTCCAAGGCTTCAACTTTTCTAATTACTTATTCTTGAATGCTCTTGTGAAGAATTCTTGAATGTTCTTCAATTCTTGGATCTTGAAATTTGGTATGTGCAGGATCATCATGCAAAAAACAGGCCCTTAAGTGGTGAAAAATTTAGAGAAATGAGAGTTAGGAAACTTGACGTAAAAATTTGAATAAGTTATCTATATTATTTCAAAAATATGTAAGAATAGAATATGTAGCAAATTGAATGTAGTTTCTAAGTTCTACTAGGTTTATTTTTTTTTTAAATTATTTGGTGAAAATTTAAAATTTCAATGCAGTACTTAAATTTAGGGGAAAAAATAAGTAGGTGTCTTTCTAACCACCCTAACCACAATAAAATGATAATTATTTTTTATAACATTTTAGATATAGGTAGAGGACTCATGTCTTGATGTGATGCATATTTTTTTGTAATTTTTTTCCATGTAAATAATTAATTATGAATTTTTTATTACTTTTAAAAAATATAAAAAACTCATATGTCTGAGCACGTTAATTTGGTCAAAACATCATGAAATTCATTTTTTTAATCTAATAGTATGTGAATCATAGAATGTGATGCATGTTTCGGATTCAAAAAATGTGATACCATTTGAAAGCTATAGATGTTATTCAATTAGCCTATCAATCCTATCAATCAGGACTTTAGTCATAATTCAAATAGAAAATGAATAATAATTATTTATTAAATTCAAAGTAAATCATAATTTATATTGGTGGAAAGTTGAGAATCTCCTTTAGAAACCCTTTTAATTTCATCAATTTTGGGTTAAAAAATTCATCAGCCACATACCCTACACGTACCCATCATATCACCACTTTTTGGCTCATCATGATCTTGCACATGCCCAATTGCTCTTCTAGATTATTTTTTAGATGAAAAATGACTTTAGAAGCTTGTTTATATAGGCATTACACCTAATTTTCTATTACTTAGATCTCAAAATCTGACATCAACCAAAAAATTGAATAAAAAACTTGAATTTCTCGCTTAAACCCTAAAAATAGGCCACATAGGACTCTTACACCACTTGTGGCATATGGCTCCCACTTAGGGGGCCTCATATGCCCATGGTGGTGTATGAGTCCCACCCTAGATTTTTGGGGTGGGCCAATGAAAAAATTGATGTTTTTACTGATTTTATTGGGATTTTAGTTGAAATAAGCCTCAAGATCCAAAATAAAGGGTCTTAGGGGCCTAATAATGGTCATTTAAAAGGGATTTTAATGCAAGGTTGCTAAAATAGGTCCAAATTAAGTGTGAAATTTTACCTTCTCCAAGAGCGTACAATTTTCTATACTACACATAGAATTAAGTCAAGAGTCCTGCTAGTTGATTCTACTTGTCCATTTGATTATGGGTAATATGGTGTCAAAAAGCGATGTTGAATATGAAAGGTTTCCAAGAAATTTTTCATGTCATTATTCTTAAATGGAGTTCCATTATCTAAAATCAATGTGGAGGGAAGACCAAAGTGAGCAATAATGTGCTCCAATACAAAGCGACATATTGCATCAGTTATCATGGAATGAAGAAGAATAGCTTCTACCCATTTTGTAAAATAATCAGTTGTAGTAATTATAAACATATGTCCAGTGGAAGAAGGTGGTGATATTTTTCCAATAAGATCCAAACCCCAAACCGCAAATGGCCAAATAGGAACTTGGGCATGAAGCTCAAAAGAAGGAGTATGAATCAAATTATTGTGCTCTTGAAATTTATGGCATTTCTTAATGTCCGTAAAATAATCTCATTCCATATGTATCCAGTAGTATCCTATATGAATTAATTTTTGAACTAACAATCTTCCTCCAAAATTTCCTCCACAAGCACCTGCATGTCCTTCATCATGTGCTATAGGGATTTCAAATTGTTCAAGACATCTAAGTAAAAGACCATTAAATGATCTTTTCTATAACATGTCCACAAGGATTATATAGTTAGATGCAAGTTTTTGAAGACAGACTCGAGTGTTCTTAATTGTAGGCTCAGGGAAAGTACCTTATTTTAAATATTTTAATATCGTTGTGTACCATTCGCTAGATTTTTCGGTATCGGTTAATAAAACTTCTTTGCTTTTGGCATCTATTGATGGTGTAGTGTAGAAAAATGTATCCTTTGACATTTCCATACTTGATAAATCGTGGTATATTGTTAATTGTATATGATTCAAATTTATCTAATAATGTCATCATGAGGTATTTATATCAAATGAGCTTATCATGATTTTCTTGATATGAACCATTTATTTTTTTAATGACTAATAGGGAATCACCAAATATAGAGATGTGTTGTACACCTAATGCTAACACTACATGTATACCAATGATTAAAGATTCATAATTTGTAGTGTTATTTGTACATAGGAGTTTCAAATGGAAAGATAAGGGAATAGGATTAGCTGAAGGAGGAATTAGTATAACCCTATGTTGGAGCCAGTTTGACACCTAGAACAATAAAATTACAATTCCCATGTTTCTTTTTTTTTAATAGTCAACGCATTCTCATCAAGGAATGCTTCTATATTATGTAACACTAAAGGAGAGGGAGAATTAGCTAATTGGTCGGTGAAGGCCTCTCCTTTGATTTCATTTTGAGAGAAAAATTTAAGATCAAAATTAGTTAACATAACCTACTTAGCTAAGCATTTTAGATAAATTTGTTTTAGCAAAAAGATGTTTTAGAGGATTGAATTTTTTCATCACATGAATTTTGGCATTTAATAAGTAGTGTCTCAATTTACTAGTAGCAAATATGAGAGAAAAAAATTGTTTTTCTATCATTGTATATTGTGTCTAATAATCAATCAAGGTTTTTCTAATGTAATAAATGAGATTTTCTCTACCACTATTGTCTTGTTGAGCCAACAATGCTACAAGAGCATGGGATGATGTTGCTATATAAAGGATAAATGGTTTGTCTTGCATAGCGGGTTGTAAAATAGGTGGAGTAGCAAGATAATATTTCAAAATCTCGAAGCCCTATTTACAATCCTCATTCCACTTAAATTGAACCTCTTTCTTAAGGAGTTGTGTAAAGGGTAATGTTCAGTCTACTAAGGATCCAAAAAATGATGGATAGCTTAAATTCTTCCTTGTAAAGTACCCAATTGAGAAATATTTTTAGGAGGTGGCATGTTAATGATATAATCAATTTTCTTTATGTCTACCCCAATGCCTCTATGAGATACTATAAAACCTAAATTTTTTCTGCTATCTATGCAAAAGACACTTTTTTAGATTTAATCTCATGTTATATTTTTGCTTTCTTTCAAATATTTTCTAAAAATGATTCATATTGTCTTGTCAAGTTAAAGATTTAGCTAGAATATCATCAACATAATCTTCCAAAATCTTGTGTATGTAATCATGAAATATAAATATCATAGCTCTTTGATATGTTGCACCTACATTCTTTAATCCAAAAGGCATAACCACTTGACAAAGTATTCCCCAAGTTGTAGTGAATGTTATATTGTATTGATCTTGAGTATTGATAAAGATTTTATTATATTCAAAAAATTCATCCCTGAACAACAACAAAGTATGTCCCATATTCAAATATACTCTCATGCCAATATTAGGGAAGGAAAATCATCCTTAAGTGATGCTTTATTCAAATCACGAAAGTCTATACACATCATAATATGATTATCAAGTTGTATGACTGTAACAATGTTTGAGATCCAAGGAGAACAATTGATAGGTTGTATAAAACTAGCTTCTTGAGTAGTTTTTCAATCCCGACATTAACAAGTAAAACTAGCTTAGGATTCATCTTTTGTATCTTCTATCTTATAGAATTAGCATCTTCTTCAAGAATAGATGTTGTGTGTCTTTATCTTAGCATCGATGCCTGACATATCCGAGTAAGTCCAAGCAAAACTGATCTCCAAAAATACCTATGGACTTTTCCATTTCCAATACTTAGTACTCCAAAGGGATTGGCCAATGAATGAGTAGAATCTACAAGACTTCTACTCCTACACTTTGGGCTCTTTGAAACTTGGGAGGTTGATCCCACAATGTATACTCAAGAATTCACATGATTATAATTAAATACATTGTCAATAACATATACTTCTCATAGAATCACTCAACAACATAGTACATCAAATAAGTTGGCAGCTCATTTATCAATTGCCTATACTTGGAGCATGAGAAGACAAAACTCAACAGAAAAAAACTATAGTGGTATCCATTTGAAAGTTTATAAAATAAAAGTGATTAGTTAATGAATCAACCTAAAAACTCAATTATGAATAGTTTGCACGAGACAGTTCCTTTATCTCAAGCATGGAGTCAATATCAACCTATATAACAAGATAACAACTTAACAATAGCAACATACAATCTCAAGAAATAATGTATTACAACATTCCCCTATTACATTCATGATCATTACTGCTTAAAAATATTCTAGCACCTAATTCTTATGAGTTAACAATCTCATCCAGGATTTTACACTAATTCATTGAACTAATAAGCAGGAATGAAATTAAACATACATTGAGAAACAATAGAGACAAACAAAAGGAATCCTAGATTACTTTCATTCATAACTCATAAAAGGAGTACAAGGAGAGACAATATCCATGCAATTGGTATTACTTTGTACTGTATTTGCTATATTGTTATCAAAATTACATACATAACAATAAACTCTAAACTTGAGACAAAACTCTAAAACATGCTTGATATTCCTTTTACAATTCATAGTGTTGATTCTAAAACAATGAACCCCTACTTTTTGGCCCTGAATTACTTCTTATAGAAACAAAGGAGAAAAACAAGCTTTAGGCTAGAAAGTACACATGTCAATACCCTATTGGACCTCCATAACAAAGATTCTCCTATTCAATTACACTACATTCCCAAGAGGTGGGAAACATGTGGGAAAATTAAAGTAGTCTTCATTCATCATTGAAGATCTAGTCTAATTTTCAAAAAGGTGCCATCAAATAGTTACCTTAAAATTTGTGCCCATGCACACAAAGTGAAATAAGGAAAGCATGAAAGAAACATAAAAGAAAAGGAAAAGGATAAGTCCACGTCTGCAACCTTATCATCAATTCAACTTGAAGAAGATGCTCTATTTTTTCCATATTTTAACAAAATCCTAATCTGTACTAAATCTAGGCTATGCAATGCATTTCCCATCTACCTATTTATCATCATGGTTACAAAATTCAAAATTTCAAAATTTTAAATCACCACCTTTCCATTTCAATCCACCCCTTCCAAATATCTGCCTATCCATGCTTGGAATAACTCTTCAATAGGCCAATTGAAATTCATGACTTCATTGGCCCTTTCTCTATAAGGTGCATACTTGGTGACAATTTGATTAGCTTCTTTGTCGAATTCTAGCAAGATAGTCTCAGCATGAGCTAACATATCCATATTGATCGTCAATGTGTCCATATCACATTTCAAACAGATTGAAACTACCTAATTTGAGATGACTTTATTAGTTTCATTTTTCCACTCCTGTAGGGTTTCTACACTATAATCATCCCTCAGAATGGTTGTAAGAAGACCATGATGTGGTTCATGGAAGGATTTCACTAGCTCCTTTATTTCATTCTCAAATGGTTCAATATTTCCCCTATATCCTTCAATCTTACCTAAAAGAGTAATAGTAGGTTTAAACTTCTCAAGTGGATTGGCATCATTCCTAACTCCAGTTGACATAAATCTCAGTTCCTTCATCCTAGGGATCCATATTTCCATAAGTGGGATAACCCTTTTCCCTACCATTGTCAAAATTATTTATAGTAGCCTGTTGCAAATATGAGCTAGTTTGGTAGTGTTTTCATTAATGTTGTCATTGATGTCAACATAGTTTAAGTATGTTTAAGATTGTAAATGTATGGTTGAGATGCTTCTCAGATATTGTGAGTACATGGAGCTATCCTTATGGTATTGCAGATGAGTTGAATTGGTGAGTTTCCAAGTGCTTTTGAGAAAATTAAATAAAGAAGAGAAGTTAGTGTTCAAAATGTGCTCTAGTATGTACTCTGCATTTCTCCTGTGTTGATCCTATGCATGTGCAGATTTGAAGGTTTGTTAATGGTAATGTCATAATGACATATGTTGAGTTTCAGCTTCTAGTGAGATGGTTCATGAAATTTGCGTTCACCAGTATGTAAACTATTTGACAAGTTTGATCTTTTGTGGACTGGAAGAAATGTTTTTGCTCCACAATCCTCTATTTTTTTTATTTAGACCATGCGGATTTGGGATATATCTTTTGAAGGTCTTTCCTATGCTCTGGTGAAGAGGTTTGGAGCTTGGTATTCAGGAAGTCATGTTTCAGTATTCCAGTATGAGTTTGCACAATTCAGATAGACTGGTGAAAGGAATTCAGTGATTGAAGTCTGTTTTCTTCTTGTAGATGTATCTAGAGGTTTCTGAGATGTATTATTGTGCATAATGAAGTGTGTTGTGGTGTTCATGTGTCATCTTCTTGTTGGGAAGCATGTGCATCATTATTTTTTGTGTTTTCATTAGGTTTGGCCGACCTGGTGTTTACACTTCACTCGAAGAATAAAGTTTAATTGAGGAAGTGTATAGATGATTCAAGAAAATAATTTTATTGGTCCAGTCTTATTCCTTTCCACTGTGGGAATTTTGACTTGTCGACCTAATTTGAATTTATGAAACATTGTTTTGTGGTTGGCCTTGGTAAATTTTTCTAAGGTTGAGAATGGTATAAAAGCAAGTCAATTTGTGAAGAGTTGTATGACAGTGTGATGCAAATTGATGAATGTAAGCCACAAGTCATAAGAGTAGAAGTGTGTGAGTTGTGTTGAAGATAGTGAGATAAGCATTTCTATAATCCTACAAATGTGCTTTAATTACAGTGGTGGATCTTTTATTCTCTTTTGTATCTATAGGTAGTGAGCCTCCCTATTGGACAGTGAGTCCTTTGTAGGCAGTGAGCCTTTGTACTTGGACAGTAAGTTCTCTTGTGGGTAGTGAGCCCTTTGTAGTGAGCCTTTTTATAATCTTTATATTGTGAGTTAACCCTCACTGTGGTTTTTCCCTTATTGGTTTTTCCACGTAAAAATATGATATTCATTGTGTTGATTTGATTTCTATTATTTATGTTTCATGCTCATATTTAATAATAGAATAGTGTGGTTGAAGATTTCATAAGAGATAAATTTTTAAGTTTGAATTTGTGTGACAATTGTGTCACCCCCCCTCTCAATTTTCATGTGCCTATTTAACAATTGGTATGAAAGCTTATGGTTCCTTATGTAGAGCTTAACCACTTAAGGAAGATCCAATGGCACACAAGTTGGTGATCCCTATGTTTGATGGAACTGACTATAATGACTGGAAGGGATAGATGAGAGGATACATTATCTCTCTTAGTTATAAGACCTAGAAGGCTATTTAGAATAAGTATACACTTTCGTCTGGTGGTGTTAATTTTGTAGATGAGATCTATGCTTATGAAGAAAATGAGAAGGTGAAGTATGTGATTTGTAGTGGTTTATCTAAAAATGAGCGAGTCAAGGTTAATTATCTAGATACTACATATGAAGTCTAGAAGAAGTTGGAAGACATGTATGAAGAAAATGAAAAGGTGAAATTGACAAAGAGGTTGGAAAAAAAGCATAGATTTGTGAACCTAAAGATGGAAGATGGTGAATAATTAACAAGTTTCTTTTAGAGAGTTGAATTGGAAGCAAATGATATTAAGAATCAAGGAGGAAAACTAGCCAATGAAGATATAATCCAGAAGATCCTGATCACTTTACTAGAATGTTACAGTGACAAGATCTTTGTTATTGAAGAAATGTATGATCCTAGGAAGTACACTCTATAAGAGCTATTCTAGGAAGACAAAAATAAAGAAGAGAAGATAGAAAAAACATTTAAAGCTTTGAATATTGAAGGTTGGAAGCAAATTTCACTAGGAAATTGAAGAAAGGCACTAGAAAATATAAAGGTATGTTACCCTTTAAATGTTTTAGTTGTGGTGACATTAGCCATTATGCTTTGAGATGTCCAAATAGGGTTGTACACATAAGAAGAACAAGGATTATAAGGATAAGGATATGAAAGATAAGAAGTATAAGAAGTTGTACTATGTTAAGGAAGAGGTAGGTATTTTTGATGACAAATTTGATAATGACGTTGATGATAGTGAATGTTAATTCTTAGCTTTGGAAAGTAAATTTGTATCAACTAACCCTAGAAAATGTGTAACTAAGAAGGCTCCTAGCACTGCATTAGGAGGTTAAGAAGAATATGAGGGAAGGTACCTTGGTTACCACTTTTCATGTAAGGCATGATGAAGACTATTGGGTAATTGATAGTGGATGTTCTAATCACATGACCAAAGATAAGAGTAAGTTCACTAAACTTGAAAAATATGATGGTGGTTTAGTCATGTTCGGTGATGATTTAGGAGCTAAGTTATGTGGTAAAGGTTCAATTAGTTTATATGGAGTGCATAATGCTTATGATGCATATTATGTGAAGGGTTTGAGACATAATATTTTGAGTGTTGGTCAGATGTGCAACAATGGCTTTAAACTTGTGTTTAGAACAATATCTACGAAATTAGAAAAGGTTCTGAAAAGGGAGATATGATTGCAACTAGAAGAACTCATGGAAATATCTACTAGGTGAAGGGAGTTGATCGTCATTTCCTTGTATCTCAAATCAGTGAAAGTTGGTTATGGAATCGGAGAATGGGACATGTGAACTTTGATAACCTATTCAAGATAAATGCTAAGGAGATTGTTCGAGGACTATCTAGAATCACAAGACCTATTAATGCTACGTGCATAAGTTGTTAATTAGGGAAGCATACAAGATGTAGATTTAAGGGAAAAGAACATTCTACTACCATAATGCTAGAGTTGATTCACACTGATCTTTGTGGTCCTACCAGGACTGGAAGCCTAAATGGAGATAGGTACTTTATGTTGCTTATTGATGATTATACTCAAATAACATGGGTTGCTTTTCTCACATAAAAGAATTAGGCCCTGGATAGATTTAAGGTATTCAAGGGAAGAGTTGAAAATGAAGGAAATCTGAAAAAGCAAGTGTTTGAGATCTTATAGAGGTGGTGAATTCACTTATGGTGAATTTAATGAATTCTATGAGATGCATGGCATAAAAAGATAGTTTTCTACTTTGAGAACCCCACAGCAGAATGGAGTAGATGAAAGGAAAAACATGACAGTTTAGGAAGCTTCTAGGACTATGCTGAAAGAGTCTAATGTACTAGATTTGTATTGGAGAGAAGTGATACATATTGCTATTTATGTTCTTAATAGAGTTTAGATCAAACACAACACAAAGACACATTTTGATTTACGGATAGGTAAGACTCCTACTATGAAATATTTTAAGGTATTTAGAAGCATATGCTATATTAAAAGAGATGATGAAAATATGGAAAGTTTGATGCTAGATGTGATGAAGGAATATTTTTTGGGTATTCTACTACTAGTAATCAATACAAATGCTTTAACAAAAGATTGAGAAAAATCATTGAAAGTGTTAATGTGAAGTTGATGAAGACATACACAGACCAATTGAGATAAGTGAAGTTGAACCTAATGGTCCTATATGCAGACATATACCTAAAGAAAATAAGGAGAACGAAGAAGAAGAAGAGAAATAAGAAGAGGAACAAGTGGAAGAAGAGGAAGAAGAGAAGAACTAACCTTCTATTAGGACTCCTAAATATGTAGAAAAGAATCATCCACAAGATTAGATAATTGGAAGCAAGAGTGAAGGGGTGAAGACAAGAAGCAGAGTTGTAGATAAGGTAAACTTGTGTTTAATTTCTAAAATAGAACCTAAATCTATAAAAGAAATATGTGAAGATGAAAGTTCGATGAGAGTTATGAAAGAGGAACTGTAGTAGATAGAAAATAATTTGACATGGGAAATAGTCCCTAGACCTGTGAACAAAAATGTGATTGGTTCAAAATGGGTGTTCCTCAACAAACTAAATGAAAATGGAGAAGTAGTAAGGAATAAGGAAAGATTGGTATGCAAAGGATATTCACAAGTTTAAGGTATAGATTTTGAAGAGACTTTTTCCCTTGTGGTTAGAATGGAAGCTATTAGAATGTTTTTGGAATTCTTTGCCAACAAGGATTTCAAGGTATATCATATGGATGTTAATTCAAATTTTTTGAATGGTGAGTTGTAGGAAGAAGTGTACATGGAGCAACTTGAAGGATTTCAGTTGTCTGACAAATCAGACATGGTTTGTAAATTGAAGAAAGCATTGTATGGACTGAAGCAAGCTCCTAGAGCTTGGTATGTAAGACTAGACAAATATCTGACAAAGCAAGGATTCAACAAAAGTTTTGCTGACAATAATCTCTACTTTAAAGTGCATGGTAATAAGATGTTGATTGTAGTTGTTTATGTTGATAGTATCATTTTTGGTGGAAATGATGGCATGTCTAACAAGTTTGCTAAATAAATACGAAAAGAATTTGAGATGTCTATAATTGGTGAATTGAATTTCTTTCTTGGTCTATAGGTGAATCAAACTAATAAAGGGATATTCATTTCACAATATAAGTATGTAAAAGGGTTGTTGAAAAAGTTTGGAATGGAATATTCTAAACTAGTTTTTACTCCTATGGTAACTAGATGTAAGTTAAGCAAGGATGATGAATCTGCTAAGACTCATCAGAGCATATATAGATCCATGATTGGTGGATTGTTGTATCTCACCACTACCAGACCAGATATTATGCATGCAATGTGTTTAGTTGCTACATTTCAAGAAGATCCTAGAGAAGCACGTCTTATGGTTGTAAAAAGGATATTTAGATAGCTTAAAGGCACACTAGATTATGGACTATGGTACCCTAAGAGTAATGATTTTACCCTTATTTCTTATATAGATGTTGATTGGGATGGATGTGTAGATGACTGAAAGAGTACCAATGGTGGTGCTTTCCTTCTTTTTGGAAGATTGGTTTCATGGTTGAGTAAGAAGAAAGACTTGGTTTCTTTATCTACTCTAGAGGTAGAATATATTGTTGCAGCATCCTGCTACACACAAGTTTTGTGGATGAAGAAAACTCTGAAAGATATTTGTGTGGTATGTGATAAGCCTATCTCTATCTTTTGTGACAATAAAAGTGCAATAAATTTTTTGAAGAACCCAAGAACATATCTATCAAGTATCATTTTCTAAGATAAAAAGTGTTGGAGAATGAGGTCAGATTGGAATATGTAACAACAAAGGAACAAATAGCAGACATATTTACCAAGGCTCTTCTGAAGGATACTTTTGAACATATTAGGGAGTTGTAGGGATTTTTTGTCCCTCCTGACTAAGTGGACATGAATGTGTATCAGTCTAGTGAATTCACAAATTCTTCATTTATTTGGATTGATTGTTGGGTCTACTCCACATGGGGAGTAGAAGTGGTTTCATTATTGTAGTATGGGTGTACTCCTAAGGGCGAGTAATAATATTTGTTGCTCTTTTCCCTTGATATCAAAGTGGGAGAAAAGTTTATGTGTTTCCATCAATGACAAAGGAGGAGATCGTTGCTAATATGAGCTAGTTTGGAGGTGTTGTGATTAATGTTATCATTGATTTCAACACAGTTTAAGTATGTTGTAGATTGTACATGTATAATTGAGATGCTTCTAAGATGTTGCAAGTACATGGAGCTATCCTTATGGTATTGCAAATGAGTTGAATTGCTGAGTTTCCAAGTGCTTTTGAGAAAATTAAATAAAGAAGAGAAGTCAGTGTTCAGAATGTGCTTCAGTATGTGCTCCGCGTTTCTCCTGTGTTGATCCTATGCATGTGCAGATCTAAAGGTTTGTTAATGGTAATATGATGGTGACATATGATGAGTTTCATCTTCTAGTGAGATAGTTCATGAAAGTTGCATTCACTGGTATGTAAACTATCTGGTAAGTTTGATCTTTTGTGGACTGGGAGAAATTTTTTTTCTTTGCAATCCTCTACTATTTTGATTTAGATCATGCAGATCTAGGATATATTTTTTGAAGGTCTTTCCTATGATTTGGTGAAGAGGTTTGGAGTTTGGTATTTAGGAACTCATGTTTCAATATTTCAGTATGAGTTTGCATATTCCAGATAGACTGGTGAAAGGAATCAGTGATTGAAGTTTGTTGTTTTGCTAGGGATCTATTTGGAGATTTCTAAGATGTATTATTGTGCATAATGAAGCGTGTTGTGGCATCCATGTGTCATCTTCTTGTTGGGAAGCGTATGCATCAATATTTTTTGTGTTTTCATTAGGTTTGGAAAACCTAGTGTTTACACTTCACTCAAAGAATAAAATTTAATTGAGGAAGCATGTAGATGATTCAAGAAAATAATTTTATTGGTCCACTCTTATTGCTTTCCACCACGGGAATTTTGAGTTGTCAAACTAATTTGAATTTATGAAATTTTGTTTTGTGGCCAAGCTTGGTAAAGGTTTCTAAGGTGGAGAATGGTATAAAAGCAAGTTGATTTGTGAAGAGTTGTATGACAGTGTGATGAAAAGTGATGAAGTAAGCCACAAATCCTAAGAGTAGAAGTGTGTGAGTTGTGTTGAAGACAGTGAGACAAGGGTTTCCGTAATCCTATGAATGTGCTTTAATTGTAGTGGTGGATATTTTATTCTCTTTTGTATTTGTAGGCAGTGAGCCTCCATGTTGGATAGTGAGTCCTTTGTAGGAAGTGAGCCTTTATACTTGGATATGAGTCCTCTTTTAGGCAGTGAGCATTTTTATAATCTTTATATTGTGAGTTAACCCTAATCATGTTTTTTCCCTTATTGGGTTTTCCACATCAAAATATTGTGTTTATTCTATTGGTTTGATTTCTATTGTTTATGTTTCATGCTCATATTTAATAAGAAAATAGTGTGGTTGAAGATTTCATAAGTGATAAAGTTTTAATTTGGAATTTGTGTGACAACTGATTCACCCCCCCTCTCAATTATTCTACACCTATTTAATATATCCACCATGGTTGAATAGCTATAATGAATTCTATTCAATTTTTTATCCACTCTTCTATTCAAATGCTCTAATACTATAGTGACAACCTCCATATTGCTATTGAAAATCTCCTTACCATGATTGTCACATTTCACTTTATATTCAATTAGCTTCCTGAGTGACTCTTCCTCGCCGATATCTTACTCAACTTGTGGCCCCTCTAATGTACCAGGCTCCACTATTGAAATGGGAACACTTCCCATGTTATATGGAACAATTTCCCATGAAGAAATTACTTCAACAGTAAACTTTGGGGGTACAACTTCTTGTGAAGTGGTAGCAGAGTCAACATTAGTTTGCTTAGGCTTTCTAGGCTATAAACTTTGTAACTTATCCTCTAATAATTCTACCTTTCTCTGCAACTGCATATTGAGTTGCTCAATCTTTCCATATTTAACTAGAAAATCATTGTAATTTGTCTCGAGCTTCTCCTTTTTCTATAGTTATATACTCCATAGTAGCTCTTGTGAATTGTGCAACATGAACTGACATATTCATTTCCTCTAGAGCCAATTTTTCTAACACTCTCTTTATAATTAGGCCTCCACTGTAATTAGGTGCAAGCTCAACAATATAAGGATTTCTTATGCTTGGGGATAAAGACCAAATAGCCATTGCAACTTATTCTGTAACATAGAGATTCCTATCACATTTCTTTATTGTATCAAAGGCTATGGTTGAAGCTAAATCCCATTCTTGAAGCAACAAAATACCACTATTCCTTACCAATTCTTGACCCTCTTTTGTAGTCATCTTTTGAAATTTAGCTCTCGTTTAATTCAAGACCTTTGTCTGGATGGTGGCATCAGGTAACTCTAGATGGAGGCTTCTCTCTATATCTAAGCTTTTGAGATACTCATCTCTTTTACATATGATTCATCATCTAAGAACCTTGTGCATGCTTCAATCCGCATATCATCTATTCCATTTATTCCAGTGAAATCAAATTTACTCAATCTCATACCCAATTGCGGTGTTTCCCTCACTACTAGTGTATCAGGAACTCCTTCTTGAATTTCCTACTCTGATACCTAAATGTCCTCATCAGAGTCTTCATTAGCATAGTCCACAAGACCAATCGCTTCAACCTTTTTCTTTTTCAATGGTGGCTCTCTTGGTGGTTTTGCACTAGGTTGTGGAGAATCAATGCCCACAATTTCAGGCTCTTATGGCCTTGGTGGAGATAGTGGTGGTACTTGTGGCATAGCAGAAGGAGGCTTGTGCTCTTCCAACTAAGAGGGAGCATGAGTTGCATCAATTTTCTTTGCCTTACTCTTTCTCCTAACACAAAACTTTATTCATGGTTCATCAGGGGCTTGGGATGTAGGTTTTTCCTCCATAGCATGGACTTCCCTTGCACTTTATTCTTCTACAATGGTGGATTTTCCCTTATATTTAATGATAACCCCTTTAGTCTCAAGGTGGCTCATGCTATTGAGTCAAAATTCTGGGATACATGTTCACCTTTTTGTATCACATTTTCAGTCTTTGGGAGAACCTTAAAGTTAGTTTCTTCTTTTTTCATCTTTATTTGCATATTATTGAAGGAAATCCACCTTGCTCTTATTTTTCCCTACTCCAAAAGGTTGAATATATTTCTTATCACATCCTTTGGACATTAGAAAATATGCACAAATTTGTAACTCTTGGTCCTTTGTTTCACCCATTCCATAAAACCGTTGGGATCATATCTGAGCCTCTTAACTGATCTCTACATGTGGTAGGTTTTGAGTATATCAAGGATCTTATTCCAATGTCCCTTGGTCATCACAAAGCTAGAAAAGCAAGTGTATAAAGAAAATAATGTACCTTTTCCTTTATTCAAAAGGTGTTCAATTTCTACACTTTCTAATTGCCACATCACCTCAAGCAAACCAACTCTCGCTGGCACAAATCTTGGCAGTAGGTGAGGTGCAATTGTGGAACCATATACTCTTGAAATAGTGTAATGAGGGTATGGGATAACATCTCCCCAAGTGTAGTCAACTCCTATCTTAGGCCTCCTTTCTTTGGATCTCAAGAATTCATGCAAGGATATAAGAATCTTAGGTATATTAACAATCAAGAATCTCTTCAGTTCAAAAGAAAACATATTCTAAAATTTCACATAATCATATGCCCTATCATTGTTGTCTAAGAAAGCAGTCCAACATTCAATGGGAAAATCCAAGTTACCCTTTCTTCTTTCCAAAATAATATTACGTCCAAAGAAAGTGCAACTTTGAACAAAAAAATGTGCATCAACAATGAATATGATCTAAATCTCACTCCTAATTCACCTTTCTTCAACCCTATCATACCTTCATGCATTCTTTCTGAAATAAACCCCGCATAATCATACACTATGTAATATTGGGGGTGTTGGATATGGGAAACCATATACATCCATGTCATTGGAATTCCTATGATAGGGTCATAGCTGATTATTTGGAAAAAAGAGTGAAAGGTTTTCTAGAATTAGGGAATAAAATAACTAACAGGGAAAGGCTCCTTATCATGTTTCCCTATTATAATCTTTTGGCTTGTAATTTCTACTAGATATCTTGGTAGGATATGGACTCTGAATGCAACCTTAGTTTTATCATACTCCTCCTTAAGATCACTCTCATTTATCTTGGGAATTTCATCACCCCATCTAGTGAGTTTGAAAACAATAGCCAATTCCTCCTTGGTAATTTTTGTCCATTTCCTTCCCATCGTATTTTCTTATAGTCCTTGTGACTAGGTCATAATTGGTAGCCACTTCCTTAAGCAAGTCAACATCCATACAGACATTTGAAACAATCAACTTTCCCATGTCACAATTCCAAGGGTTACCTACTAGGATACCCATATTTCTATTCTTGAACCAACTATAGAACAATTTGCATCTAGTATAAGGCAATTTAGCATCCTTAATAAAGTTATTCTTATCAATCAAACCCTCTACTACTTGCATACCTCTAAGAATCAGCTAACCCTTAGGTTAATCACTGGACGAGCATGGTAAGTAGTTCTAGTAAGGTCTTTGTTTAAAGGTATTTTTGGAGTAGAGGCTTCCTCTTTAGATGAAGACTCTTTTACTTTAGGAGCCATAACACAAGGGGTATTACAATGCAAGGTTTCTAGTTTATTGGAACAAGACTTACAACTTTTATAAGGGTTGGACACTAATTACGCAATGCAAAACTAACAAATTCTCTTTTATGAATGTCAAACTTTAAAAAGCTAAACCAAGAAAACCCTAATAGACTCAAAGGTTTGAGAGACCATAATTTATCAATAATGTTGGAGGGAGGGCAATAATTCACTTACTATTTTTCTTCGTAGGTTGACAATTGTAGATTCAACATCAGAAAATATTGAAAAACCACAACATGAGCTCCTTGAGTGTGTATGGTATACTTCACAATGTTGAATTATTCCTTCAAGACATGTATTAATAATTATGAAACTTTTTTCTTTGGTAGCTTGATGTCCTTTTGGCTATTAAGGCTCGCTTGGGTGAACCAAAATGGCTCATTTTCCCTCAAACTGAGTTTTGAATGCCAGTCGTTGATCACGTGGGTGTGGTAATTAGTGGAAAACATAGATTTGTCCAGCTTGATTTGAAAGATCTAACTATACATAGCTGCAATAGTCACCAATTGATAGAAAGCCACATGGAACCACTTTCTAGTATTATGTAGGCTCCACCATTTCTTTGTCAGTGTAGCCCAGATCCACATGTCCTTTTCCCCTCACCCTAGTGAGTCATAACTTGTGAGAGATTTTTATCATTAGGGAGATGGGGAAAGGCTGAGATTAAATCTCTTGACTTCAAAAGACACACCCCTTAATTTTAAAATCATTTCTTGAAGCTTTATCCTTCTTATTGCATCTACAAACTAGATTAAAATATCTTCAAACATGTGCCATATATCTAATTTAGTAGCACACACTTTATTCTCCATGCTCTGTGTTGAAATACTTAGTTAGTATTCACCCTTTCTCCCATGCTTCCACATGGAAATCGCCCACTTCCCTACATGGAGTCCTTCAATAAGGGCGAGACCCAAATGAGCTAGTAGGGAGAGGTCAAGATTTATCCACATCACCTGCTATCAACCATTGATTCACTTGAAAGCTCTGCAATGCTAACCATTTGAAACCACTAAGCCCACTATCAGAAAAGACATACGGAAACCACCTATCAACTAGTGTTATTGTTTTAATAGTCAAGAAAAAACAAACGGGCATGTAGGGAATGGTTCAGATGCGGCCACATCACATAATGATCACCATTGATCTCTTCTTAAAACCATCTATACACCTTGACAAAGACATCGGGCCCACCATTATAAAAGACACATCGCTTGTGCCTATGAGCCCATGTGAATAAAATAATGAGAAATGAAATGGAACGGGCGCACGAGGAATGGTGGAGATTTATTTGCCTTAATCGGATGGTAGTAAGGGATCCTCCTATCTACACGTGTCAAAACTATTAATCCTAAAAGAGAGACCGGACTAGGTCAACGAGACCACACCAATGAAATAAAAGACCTAAGGCTCAATTAATTGTAGTGGGAAATATTTAACCCGACTTAGGAATAATTAAGATAATAGCCTAACGTATAACAGTTGGTAAAGCAAGACCAAAGGGCCAGTTATTCCATCAGTTTTGATGGCACTAGATATGACTTACAAGACTAAGAACTAGAAATAAGGGGTTAACAGATAATTAGAACCTTTACGAGTATACAAACTCAAAGTGTTTTTCAAATAAGACCTTAATTAAACTTAAACCCTTATACAGTGACAGGAGAAAAAACCCATAGTCCCAAAATTAAGCAATATTTTGGAGATGGAACATGAAAATTTTAGGGCTCCATCAGTGGCTCCGACTGGGGATGCATGTCTCTTGTAGGCATGGTGAGATCTTAGAATCTATGGTTGAAGCAGACTACTCAAAACAAAATGAACCCAAGAACCAGGGAACTACCCTGACATGGTAGTAAAACCAAACTAGAAACAACCAAAGAAAACACAACTATACACAAAATGTACAAAATTTACAGTGTACATGGAATTATAACATACTTAGGAGAAGTGTGACTTTAAGAACTGTCCATGTACTAATAGTTCAAAAATCTCACCTGTGAAGGTCTGGAGGAAATATGAATCCTCACCATGTGTACTAGCTATTAGATAAGGGATAATCCATAATACTTCAAACTTCCCATGTTTACCCTTGTCTTGAGTCCTTGCATTCCAGCCTAAGACCATATTATTTACCTCAAACTTTCTAGAGAAGCTCTCTTATTAGGTAAATGCTTAACTTGCAACTGTGCCTTCATATTTTTAGCATGAGCTTCTCTTCTAGTCTCATCCAATTGCACTAGATTATTAATTCTATGCTCCATATCATCACATATCTCCTCATCATATTCTTGCACAAACTAATACATCTTCAACAGATTATTTTGTGGCAATCTGGCATCTAAACCATATGCCAAGCCAAATAGTGAATAACCAATAGCCTTTTTCACAGTCACTCTATCCACCCAGAGTGCCAATTTCAACTTTGAGTCCCAAGCTTTTTTGTTCTTCTCCATCACCCTTTTGATGATTTTCATCAAGGTCTTATTGATAGACTCAGCCTGACCGTTTCCCTGAGGATGGTAAGGTGAATAATAAGAAAATTGTATACCATGTTTATCACAAAAGTCTTTAAATTCCTTAGATCTAAAATAGAGTATTATCTGAGATGATCTTTTCCAGGACTCCAAACCTAATGAGAATGTTATTCAAGAGGAAATCCACCACCACCTTGCTCGTTTCCTTCCTTGTGGGTATTGCTTCTACCCATTTTGTGAAATAATTAGTGGAAACAAGGATCCATGAGTGGCCTCCACTACAATTTTTTGGTATCTCTCCAATGAAATCAATTCCCCACTATTGGAAAAGGGCTTGAATAGTCATAGGCCTAAGTGGTAGATTCCCTGAAAACTTCAATTTTCCTAAATACCTTTGACAAGCATGACAAGTCTTAACAAACTTGTGAGCATCCTTAAAAATATTAGGCCACTAGAATCCTGCTCTCAAGATCTTGTGGGCAGTAGTCTTTTCCATCTAATGATCGCCACACACTCCATTATGAATCACCTACAAGAGTTATATTGTCTACTTTCCATCCACACATTTAAGTAGTATACCATTCAGGTGTCTCCACCATAGCTCGTTGTCAATAATCACATACATGATTGCATGCAATTTAAATGTCCTCTTGTCATTATTAGCCATATCTAAAGGACACTATAAAGTTTGTAAGTATTGGGAAATTCTTCTATACCATCCACATGTTTTCATATCACAGATAGGTGCAACATCAATCACTTATGCCTGATTGATCTAATTAGCCTCCAAATTATCTTTTGCCATCAATTTAGCTAGGCCTTTCCCTCTTAAGAATTTGGTGATTTGAACATGAATGTTAAATTATTGAATCCTATTGATCCATCTACACCTTTTGCCTATAGTCTCCTGCTGAGTAAAAATATCTTTCACAGTAGCACTTGGTACAAAAGCTATGATAGTAGCTCCCTGTAGGTAAGTCTTGAAATTATTTACAGCCTTAACCAAAGTATACACTTTCTTTTCAATCATGTCATATTTCAACTCTGCAACCTATCATGACTTGATAAAGAATGAAATGGGCTGTTCAAAGACCTCTTCCTTTTTTTGTAATAATACAACAACAATAGTCTGAAAGGAAGCAAAAAATAAAATGTGCATTAGCTTAGAGAAATTAGGAGATATCAGAATTGGAGCCTCTTTGATAGCTTTTTTAGTTTTCTTGAATGCCTAACAAGGCTTCTCACTCCAAAGCACCTTTTCTCCCTTCTTCAACATCTTGGAAATAAGTCTTTTGATTTCTACAAAGTTAGTCACAAACCTTCTTAAAAAAATTATTTGTCTAAAAAATAATTTAATTCCTTTGACATTTTTTGGTTGCGGGATTATATCTATGGTTGCTACCCTTTCAGGGTCTATCCTTACCCCAACTTTGGACACAATGTTCCCCAACAACTTTCCCTCAGTGACCCCAAAATAAAATTTCTTTGGATCCAGGGATATCCCATACTCTAGAGACCTAAAAAATACCTTTTCTAAGTGCATACAATGATATTCCTCACTAGAGTAAGCGGCCAGGTCATCTTGATATATAGCCATAAATAAATAAATAAATAAAATCAGAAAAAGCTACATCCATAGCTCTCTAAAAAGAGGAACCTACATTTTTTAAATGAAAAGGAATTCTCACATAAACATAGATGCACCATTGAGTAGTGAATGCAATCTTATACTGCTAGAACTCCTTTATCTTTACTTGGTTATAATCTGAAAAACCATCCATCATTGACAGCAGCTCATAGCCAGTCATCTTCTGTAATGTGGATTCCATGTTTGGCAATGGGTAATTGTATTTTAATGAGGATATATTTAGATTCCTAAAATCAATGCAAAACCTTATGTCGTCGTTATATTTTCTTATTGGCACCAGATTGGATACCCATGAAGAGTGTATAATGGGTTTTATTATACCAACATCTCTCAACTTTACCAACTCCTATTGCATCTTGGGAGCTATATTAGGATTAATTGGTCTTTTCTATTTCCTTAAAGGTTTAGCATTCTCCTTCAGAGGAATCTCATGTTGAAATAATTCCTCTCTGTAAGCTTTCAGGTCATTGTACAACCAAGCAAAGACATGTTTGTATTTTCTAAGAAAGGAAATCAACATTTCCTTCACCTTTGGCTTCATTTTCTTTCCTACATACACTTTATTAGGGGCATTTTTAGTCTCTAAATTTACTTCCTCTAGGTCTTCTAGGTGAGCAGTAGTTGTCTTAATCTTTCTTTCATCTTGGCTATCAAAGACCCTTTCAAGTGCTATAAGGCCTTTGGGGATTTTATTTATCTTTAACTAGATGACCTCTTTTCCAAATATCATGTCCTTTACATCAACATTTTCAACAAATCCACCAAATTCAATCTCCTAACCTTCATATTCATCAACATAATTCAAAATTTTGAGAATATCCTCATCAACATTGAAAATTTTCCAATTGTGCACATTGTCAAGAATGGGGGGCCTTGTTTGTATCTCAACCTTAGAGATTCCTATAAAAGTTATGTCATTTGGTCTCAATGCAATGTTAACAAATAATTCAGCTACTCTATTATATTCTCTTTCTATCAAGTCAATTCCAAAATCATCAAACTACTCAATGGAATCCCATACAATATTTCTATATTGCTTTAGTCTGTTATTCTTGTAGGAATTTTTTATCTCTTACTTGGGATATCACAAGCTCAGAATCAGAAATTACCATTAAATTTTTATTTTGTGCTTCTCATCCAATCTGAATCCCAATAATAAATCTTTATATTCTACCACATTATTTGTGCAGACAAAAGATAATGTGAAAGAGAACTTATAAGTACTGCCACTAGGTGATACCAATAATATCCATGCACCAGACCCTTTTTTGGAACTTGCACCATCAAAGTACATCTTACAGAGTCCTTTTTTTTTAGATAATCTTAAAACTTCATTTTCTATAGGTTTCAAGCACCTATCATCTTGTCTTGGTGCTTCTTCCATCTTGAAATCACTAATATCAGTTTCTATGAAAAGAATTGTGTCATCTTCAGGAGCGTGCTCCAAAATATGTGGTACCCTTGGTTCTCTCATCACTTGAATATCCTTACCATCAAAGGGAAATGTGGCATAAGACATGTCACATTGCAATCTGCCTCCCATAGATGCACTCCATTTCTAAGATAGAAACATTCCATAATTGGGTGGGATATCCACTACTACCACACTCATTTTGAATACTCTATCAGGGTAGGCTACTAATTTCTAGGGAATTTCATTTATCACACCAATGAAAGGGACTTCTCTTGCATCCATGGCATAACACTTTCCACGAGTGGTATCAAATTTCAATCCCAGTTCCTCCATGATTTTAGCTGGCATGATGTTGTTGGACACTCTAGAGTCAATGATAATTTTTTTTATAAAATTTCCCCCAACCACCAAGGTGAGGAAGAACAGATCTATCTTCTTAGGACAGGTAGTTACTGAATTTCTTAGGAAAATATGAGGAATCTAAGTGATGACTCCCTTGAATTCCTTGTCTTTCTTATATTTTTCACTTAGTTTGGGTGGAGTGGGCACCACTAAACCATTACAAGCCATAGTAACTCCATTGATAAGGGCTACTACATTTTTCTTATGTTTGTCTATTCTCATCATTTCAAGAAAAGGCAGATACTTTTACTTGGCTAAGTAATTGAAACCTATCAACATGAGTATACTTGGGTAATTCAATTGGGAGAATAACTTGTTCATTGTTGATCTCCTTCTATTGATTTTTCATTTGCTCAGCCCTATGCTTAGCATCCTTCCTTATGACTTTAGGATTTTTCTTTAGTGTCTTTATCTTCATAGCAGGAGACTTGAATTCTTGAGTAGCTTTTGGCTTATCTACTCTTTTAGCAAAAAATTAATCTCCCCTACCCTCTTTAGCTTTGACTGCTTCTATTTTTCCATCAATATTGTGCTCTTTGCTCCTAGCATTTTGTGCCTTGATGAAAAGACCAGTAGGAATACCTTGTTCACCACCAATTGTTCTATTCCTCAAATGGTAGGAAATTCTAGCTTGGGTAGCCAAGGCTACGGTATATTTTGTAATCTCCCAATCTGAAGGCCTTCTTAGTGAAACACCATCTTCTATTTCTTCCAAATTGTATACCTCAATATCACTATCAACATCTTCATCAAAGCGAACTTGATGATATGTATAAGAAAATTTCCTTCAATTGTCTACATCCACTTTGTAAGAATCCATATCAAAAGAGCATTCACTATCAACAACATCAGAATCACCCATAACCATATCTACATCAACATCCTCCTCATTTTTTTGATCATAGTCTTCAGGCATATCTTCTTCTACTTCAACCATCTATGCAACTACACATTGTTGAGGAGAATGTGACATTTCACAAACCATGCACCAAGGGGTATCTTCAACAAAATTTGCTGAAATCTTCTGCAAAGGATCTGGAGGGACTTTGTTCTAAGTATTTCTTTGATTATTGAGAATAGGCTTCCCATTATACTAATTGATATTAATTGGGTGATCTTGCAACCGAGGAGGTCTCTCATTCCTTTGATAATTCTTTGGTTGAACCTTTTCTTGTTTTACAATTTTTTCATTTATATTTTTCATAAAATTATCAATCTTGTCCTCAAGAGTTCCCCCTTTAGCACCTAAACTCTTATCTTCCTTTCTTGATTTTTTGAAGAGTTTTGCATCATCTATTCTACAAAATTTACCAATTTCTCTACTAATATTCTCAATATGCTTTGCCATCTTGTAGGCTTCCCTCAATGTCTTAGGATTCTTATCTATCAGGTGGTAACTCATTTTTGTATCAAAATAATTACAGTAATTTACCAAGCACACATGGTCATTCAATTGTAAAGGAGGAGGCAACCTCTTCCTATCCTTTTGGAATCTTGTATTGAACTTAGCCACAAATTAATTAGCCTTTAGAAATATTATTAAATTTATTCAATAAAAAACTTGAATCAGTCTTGTCACTATATTATTCTCTAAATACCCTCTTGAATTCCTCCCAAGAGATAATGCTCTTATCAAGAAAACTCCTATACCAATCTCAAGCATTGTCAATAAGATACTACATAATAAACTTCATCATGACATCGTCTACCTCTACCTCAAAATAATCCTTAACATTAGCAAATTCTTTGAGATGATCTTCACCACTCAAGGCATTATTACGAGAGAATCTGACTAAAGCATATATGAAATATTCAAGAAATGGATTAGGGTAGCCAGGTATTTTGGTGAAACATAAATTTTGGTATCTATTTACTTGGAGTGGCCTCCTAGTATGTTGATCCTGATGAACATCTCTTTGCTCATCATCTCTCTTGTTGTTAGATTGACTTCTATTCTTACCCTTTCCACTTTCACCATCACCACCTCCCTTCTCGTTTCCTTCATCATCTTCAAAATAAGAAATCTTATTCCCCTTACTTCCTCCACCTCCTCCACTAGTAGTGTGTCCTTTAGACTTCTTCTTTTGTGACTCACTATTAGTATTTCTAGAACTTGAAGTTTCTGGAGTGGGTGTGGACATCTTAAGAAAAGCAATCTTCCTAGCTATTTCTGTGTTAGAAGATTCTATCTTAGCTTTTTTAAAATCTTCTTGTAGTTTTTCATTCTCCAATTATAATCTCAAGTAGTCAAGATCTAGAGGTGTAGTGGACAAAGTAGGATTAATTTTTGCATTGTGTGTGGGAGTTTCAACAAATGAAGTATGAGTTGTGGTACCAGTGTTGAAGGTAGTTTTCTTTAGTTGATCATTGGGCTTCTTCCCATGATCTAAAAATGATGTCTTCTTAGTAGTAGCAGGAGGATCTAAGGCTCTGGTAGTTGAAACAGATGTGGTATAGGTATTTGTAACAGAGGTTCCCATTAGGATTGTTACTTCAAGGATGTCATTGATCATTTTAGCAACAAATTTAAGAACATTTTCCTCAAAGGTCTTATGCCTAGTGGCATCTTCTCTCATTTTATCCAATCTTTGTTTTCTACCATCTCTCTCAAGTTGCTTAGCTCTTATGTCATACAAAAATGGACCATTGTCATTTTCATGGCCTTTTAGGTCTTGTTTCATGACATTTGATATGTTTTGCTTTGATTTTATGTTGCAACATGGCTTGAACATGCATATTTAGGTACTAAAATTCAAATAACAACATCTTGTGAAAGTGTTGTTAAGTATTGTAAGACATTTCTACATTCTTCTAGACTTTATTCATTACAGTCACCTAAAAATCACCTTTTTACACATCATCAAGTCCTATTTTGTAGTGTTGTAAATTCTTGTAACAAGATTTCACTCTTTCCTAGCCACAACTTCACTATTTCTCTCTTCTTATGACTTATTTGATCCCTTTATGCCCTCATATGCTTTAATTAAGTGTTTTTTTAAATATTATCCCAACAAACAAAATTAAATGAAACTTAAATTTTGACCCTTGTTTTTAGGTCCTAGGTGGGACCCATTTGCCATGGGTGATTAATGAGTCCCCCTTGGCCCCAAAATCAAAATATTTTAAATTTCTTTTTGGGATTTTATTAAAAATCACTTGATGTTGTCTTGTGATGAGGTATGAAAATGAAACTACGACACAAAATTTTATAAATAGGAATTTTTTCAGCTCATTTGACATATCCCAACATCTCCTACAATCACATTCATTCAAGAAATTTCATACAAGCATTCAAGCATCTTACAACATCTTTTCAAGCAACATTCAAGCACTTTGAAGCATCCATTGACATTACTTCAGACTTTCATTATCAAAGGTTTGGTGATTTAATAGCATTTTCATGTTTTTAGTTTATCTTTCCTTTACATTTCATTATTTTCATCAAGGGTTTGATTACTAAAATGAGGTTTGACCAAGGAAAACCCCTATTTTCTAACATTAAACCATTTTTCCCTCTTGCATGTGTGTTTGCAAACTTAGGTATGTAGATTTATCAAGCATTTATGTGTTGAAAAGTGGAAAGAAATGTCAACTAGGTGTTTTAAGTCAACTTAAGTATATTTCAAGCTTGAAGAGAGTTTTTTGTCCATTTCCCACAAAACTGACTTCGACAACTTGACAAGCAAACATTTCCAGATCTGGTGTTGTAGAGTTGTCTTTTGATTTTCTAAAATTTTGGGAGTGGAATGATTCACCATCACTAGAAAATGAGTCCCACCTTAGGACTAAAAATCCAAGTTTTGTCAGATTTTAGATCCCAACTGTCTGAAACCTATTCCCAACACTATTTTACCAAGAGGACTAATTCGCCACCCTAGGCGAATGAGTCCCACTATGAAAAATCAGTAAACTTTCATCAGCCAGAACACTCCATAATCATCACAATTCATCCAGGTGCACTTAGATTCATCCCTGTACTTTCTATTTTGCATTGTTTCTTCATTCACATAGTTGCTTGCATATCATAATGTGTTTTCAAACATAGCTTAAATTGCACTTTTTCATTCATTTTCATTCATCTAGATCAATCAATTGCATTTATTTTACTTCATTTAGGCATAAAAATATCACACATAATACTAATTGAATGAACCCCATGCATTTTTAGGTCCTATCTCTCTCCTTTTAGGTGAAAAACCCTAGAAGAGCTAGAGTTGTCCATAGTGACCCAAAAATCTACGGTTCATTTTGGTGAACCTAACTTTTGAACACTTTGCATTTCTGATTTCATTCTCATATTGCACCCTAGTTTAAATTTGCATCAACATTCAATTATTTCATTATTTTTTTTTACATTCTAGGTATTTCATATTGCATTAGTAAAAGCTTCATTTAGATTTCATTTTTTGTATTACATCTCATTGAAAAATCCAAAAAATCTGCATTCTATATCTATACTTGCATTCTATAAAACATTTA
The DNA here is from genome assembly GCA_007258455.2 of Sequoia sempervirens. NCBI lineage: Eukaryota > Viridiplantae > Streptophyta > Pinopsida > Cupressales > Cupressaceae > Sequoia > Sequoia sempervirens. Next base: position 525,732,713 of record VDFB02193867.1, read on the forward strand.
AATCATCTTAAAAATTATGAAAAACAAAAAAAATTGCATCCTGGGACTCATTTTCCACTTTGGGAAAATCAATCCCTTTGCACTTTTTAGATAGTATTTCTGGCATTTTCCTGCATCTCTGTTTTCTATAGTTTATTCTTTGTTACAGTTAGTAGTCTTTCTATTATTTTCATTTAAACATCTTATATTACCTTGCATTTTACTTCAACCCTTCCTTTGTGGTACTTGTATGAGTGTTTGGTGTATCATTGATAATACTTTAGTGAGAAGAAGTTCTAGACTCATGGCTTCCCACGATAGTACTTTTGTTATGGACCTTGGATCTCAAGAGCTCCTACTCCTAGTATGGAAAATGGTGCATTATGAATTGATCATACCACTTCCATACCTTCACCCTTCCATCTAATGAAGGTTGACACCCAAAAAAAATCTCTTCCTCAAGACAAGGTCATTAGTCTTCATGAAGAATTTACACATTTACAACAAGACTTGACACTTGAAACCATTTCCCAAACTGCCATACCTACTATTGATAATCTTCATTTCTTGAATGAAAGTGATGAAGGCTTTCAAGTGATGAAGAAAAATGTTGAGATTTACAATAAACCTACCTCTTCCAATACCCAATCCATAAATATTCATGTAAGCCAAGGAGGACCTTTCATTCCCCCACCTTCAACCATAGCATCTATACCAACTTATACCAATCCGCAAGTCACTAGAACTATGCAACAGGTTAGTTATATGGCTCCTTCCTTTACAATTCCAAGTAACATTCCTACCTCTCTTGTGGAATCGCAAGTCCCTTCCACCACCTTCACACCCCTTAGTATTCCTTTGACTTCACCTAACATCCCTTACACTCCATCACCATTTTCTCTTCCATCTCAATCTACATACCCCAATCTTGTTATTACACAACTCATTACTACCATTTCTTCCATCCAACATCAACTTTCCAACATTAGCCAAGGTCAATCCACTCCACCCACATATCATTTCTGTAGTAGTCCCTTATCCTAAGAAATATTATGTACCCCGATGCCACAAGGGATAAAAAATGCCTCAGTTTGAGAAATACAGAGGAAAAGCAGACCCTATCAATCATGTTAATGCTTACACAACTTATGTAGTGATTTTGTCCTTGATGAGAGACTCTCAGCCAAGATTTTTCCAAGAACCTTGAAAGATACTACATTAGAGTGGTTTTCCAACTTGCCTAATCATTTCATCCATTCCTTCAATGAACTTATGGGTGCTTTCATAAGTAACTTCCAATTTCACATGACACCTAAGAAAACAATGGTTGACCTCATGTGATGTAGACAAAACACAAATGACAAAATAATGGATTTTATCTCACAATACCAATCCTTATATGCCCAAATTGATGTTAAGATTCCTAATGCACATTTACAAAATATGTTTATCAAAAACTTTCACACACATATTTAGGATAAGCTAACTATGATGAAATTCCCTTTTTTTATGCATTTATGCACAACATTGTGTGAATATCATAACTCAGTTTCAAGTCATGATTCAAAATCCACTTCTCACCGAACTAACAAACTTGAACACAACAATAAAAAAAACAATAACAATCAAAACTTTCATAGAACAAATAGAGGCTTTTTATAGTTTAATCTGCCTCATCAACAACAACCACAACCAACCCAACAAAATCAAAATAAAGTGGTAGTTGTTTAGGTAGTGGTTCCTTATCATTATGAGGACCCCAACAGACAATTTACTCCCATACTTGACACCCTCCATAATTCAATGAACCAATTTCTTCAAAAATACATGCTCACTTTGCCACCTATTCAACCACTTGATCCAAATCAGCCATTACCACCTACATTCAAACCTAATGCTTATTGTCATTTTCATCACCAAAATGGACATGACACTGAACATTGCAAGCCTCCAAAACATTTAGTTTGAGACCTCGTTGATTCAAGACATCTAACCATTATGGATGATAATGATCAAGGTAATAAGTCCATTGCACCCCCTAACTAGAATTTACAAATCTTCACTAGTCCTATGCCTAAACATACTACTTCATTTGTCAAGGCTAGTGAACCTTCCAAACCTGACGTAATGACTGTTGATAAAAATCATGAAAAACATGATAAAACAACAACTGTTACCCAAGATCATCCTATGGATATACTTGTGGGTGCAATAGATGTTATCACTCGAAAGGGCCAAACCACTAAATCTCTTAATATCACTTTTTCTACTAAAGACATATTACAAAAAATTCCTGATGGTCCTCTTTACATAGCTGGAAGAATCTATGATAAGCCCACTAATGGGATATTAATAGACCCCACTTGTTGTGAGAACATGATCAAAGAGGATTTTCTTGTATTACATGAGCTCTATCAAGATTATTATAATAAACTGACTCCATGGATCAAGACACATACTAGTTTCATATGCCCTACAATTGGATTGATCACACTCCCTTTACAAATAGGACCTAGAAATTTGGAGGTAAAATTTTCAATTATTCCACAATCTGACCAATTTCATTTGCAACTAGGCGACCCTTGGCTTCGCTCAATGAAAGTAGTCTCATCAGTTGTTCACAAGTGCTTGAAGTTTCCACATGGAAATGAGGTATTCACCGTACACCATAGTGGCTTTAATCCTTTATCTTCCAAAGGTAATTTCTCATTAGAAGCCTTTTGGCTTGAACTGATGGAACCCATTACACCTTGAAAGAACTTATTTTTCATAGCATATAAAAAGTTCAAAGCCAAGAAAATAACTGAATTATCTCTTTGTGGCATGTCCCCATCCACTTCCACACCTCTCATCATAGATGAAACCATGCTTCAACCTAAATTAGACATTGAGCAAGCCGTACAACCTTCTGAACAACCAACCTTAGATGTTTCTCTGCCATCATCTAAATGACCAAGAGAAATTGAAACTAATCAATCATACCTCCTCATGTTAAACAAGTTTACAAAGAAAAAGAGAAAATGGTTAACCCGTCTTCTTCGACTTCTTCTATTCTTCCTTCTTTGGAGTAGAAGAATGTATGTTGACCCAATCTGCTCTTACAACTTAACAACTCCAAAATCACATTAACATAAATCGTGCTGCTAGGGAACATTGGCGGCATCGTCATCTCCTTGCCTGTCAATCTAGCATAGAAGGAAACAATGACAATCTACCTCCACCTTTGACAGAAGCAATAGATGACCACCCTACCTCTCCTAACCCACCACCTTATAATCCAATCCAACCTTCAAAGCAACTTGAACCAATCCAACATCCAAAACTATTATTACATCCATATTTAGAAATCACCCTTCATCCTCCCATTGTCATCAATCTTGATGATGATGACGATGTGGAGATTGTAAAAATCGATGATGAAATTCACAATAATTTAAATTATTTATTCTCATCCACAATGAGCTTAAAATATAAATCCTTTTCATCAAGTGAAGAACTTGGTACAATTCCTAGTTCAACACTTACAATTCTTCCTTTGGAAAATCAACCACCCTCACATTATACTGAACATGATTGGAAGGTAGATGACTTGTTAGATGGTTGACTTGCATTCACCTTGCTAAGGATTTTTCTTGTTTCTTTTATTTCATGTGTGTATTTTGTTCCCCCGTGAAGTCTGTTTGATGTTCCATCTCTTTGTAAACTTCTTCTATTTGTACCTATATTCTTCTAATCATCATTCCTTATCTTGTTGTCTTTAATTTTGTTTTGTGTTCTCCGTTTGGGGATGACACAAACCGTAGAGATGCCCCATGTCTCTTCCATGTTGACCCAAAAGGTCTTTGTCTTTTGTTTTGTTTTGTGTTTTCCATTTGGGGATGATGCAAAGTGTAGAGATGCCCTATGTCTCTTCTATGTTGACCCAAAAGGTTTTTCTCTTTTCTTTTGTTTTATGTTTTCTATTTGGGGATGATGTAAAGCATAGAGATGCCCTATGTCTCTTCCATTTTGACCCAAAATGTATTTGTCTATTCTTTTGTTTTGTGTTTTTCATTTGGGGATGACGCAAATCATAGAGATGCCCTATGTCTCTTCCATATTGACCCAAAAGGTCTTTATCTTTTCTTTTCTTTTGTGTTTTTTGTTTAGGGATGACACAAAGCGTAGAGATGCCCTATGTCTCTTCCATCTTGACCCAAAAGGTATTTGTCTTTTTTTTTTTTTTGTGTTTTCTATTTGGGGATGACACAAAGCATAGAGATGCACCATGTCTCTTCCATGTTGACCCAAAACGTCCTTGTCTTCTTCTTTTGTTTTGTGTTTTCCTTTTGGGGATGATGAAAAGCATTGAGACCGAAATGTCTCCTTCATGTTGACTCAAAAGATTTTTCCTTTTCCTTTTCTTTTCGCTTGTGTTTTCCTTTTGGGGATGATGCAAAGTGTTGAGACTACAATGTCTCTTCCATGTTGACTCAAAACATACTTTTTTTTTTTTTTTCACTCTCTTTGTGTCATTCTTCTAGTTCAATGTGTATTTGAGGAATGATGATAGTTTTGAGCTCTTTCATAAAAAAATTGTAGCAACAAACATACTAACCCCAAATCCATAGATCCCTTATGTGGTTGGTGTTCTTTCTTACTTGGGGGCCAACTCCCTTTCTTTTCCTTTCATTTTCCTTGACATAACAGAGCCTAAATTTGAAACATAGGACTTGGCATAGAGCTTTTGGTGCAACCACAATAGGAGATTCCTCAAGGAGAACAATCTAAACCATGCAACAAGAGTAACACAATGAAAGAAACACTGAATATGGAGGAAAATGAAGATTATAACATTCTCATTAAAATAATTCCCTATTACATTCAGCCAGAAACATCTAGGCTTACAAATTCGGCACTTAGGCCTAATCATAAATGCAACAATCTAAACATGCTCTTATATGCGAGCTGAGCTCTTACAATTCAGATCAGTCTTAATCCACTTAATCAACTACTAACTCTTCTACTAAATATTCTTCTTATTCTAATGATCGATTACAAGCTTTATACTACATTCGCAATTCTGGAAAACATCCACATCGATGAAAGATCATTACATTTCCTAATGAAAGAAAATATAACAGGCGGATGAACAAGTCGGCCTCAAATTTTAATTTCTCTTCAACAGGTGTATAAGATGAAGTGTGGACCTATAATGAAGGTCGGGGACACTCCAAGGAACAATTAAAATCACACTGTTAAGATCCGCAAGTCACGGGAACAATCCACGAACAATCAGATTAGCCCCTAGGCTTGAAACTATTCTGGTGTTGGTTCAAGAGTCTGTCAAGAATTCTAGAATCAATAACTTGCCGAAAAATGATCCAATCACACTCAAATCTTGGAACAAGGAAAATGAACATGTAGATGATGTACTCCAAAATCCACAAGGTCTAGTGAGAAAAGATGATGAATCCACCAACATGAACTGGGAGAGAACAAAATAAGAACAAAACTGAAAGAAAATATTTTCGGTTGATGCAAGATTGCCAAGAACCAAGGATGCTCATGCATCAAACATTCGGGGTTAATGAAAAGTGAGTCCCTCACTTTGCAGGGGCTAAAGGAAAACCAAGAAAATCTACCTCAGCCTGATAAATCCATGAAGAATCATCCATTGGTCTACCCTTCCACTTCATAAGATATTCTCTGTACTATCTTCCACGAGTCTTTCTCCCATCTTTGATATCAAGAATCTCCTCAATCTGATATGAATTATGTTTAGGAAACTGGTTCTTCAATTCCACTCTACTTTCCTAACTGAATCCTACTTCATAATACTAATGTATGTCTGCAATGTTGAATATAGGCGATATTCCCATGCCATCTAGTAACTCCACTTCAAATGCATTTCTTGAATCAAACTTCTTCAAGATCCTATAAGGTCCAAACTTTCTCATCTTCAGCTTGTTGTATTTCCCAATTGTAAATCTTTCCTTCCTCAAATATACCATCACTTCATCTCCAAATTTGAATTCCTTATGTCTCCTCTTTTCATATGTCTTCTCCTTATATTTCCAATTCATTTCTTCCAATTGTTGTTTCACTTGAGTATGTACTTTCTTCATGCATTCTGTAAATTCTTCTGCTTATGCACTCCTTTTATCATCCATACTGATGTCTCTTAACTCTGATATACCTCTAGGGTGAACTCCTGTAACAACATCAAAAAGAATCTTTCTTGTACTCCTGTTCACTAAATTATTGCATGCAAAATCTACTTATGCAAAGACTAAATCCCAACTCTCGGTCTTCTCTCCAACCAAACATCTTAGCAAATTTCCCAAAATCCTATTCACTACTTCTATCTATCCATCATTCTATGGGTGAAATGTAGAATTGAACTTCAAATCTGTCTTCAACTTCTTCCAAAGTGTCCTCCAAAAGTATCCAACAAACTTCACATCTCTATCTAAAACAATACTCCTAGTCAATCCATGCAATCTAACCACTTCTTTGAAAAATAAGTTTGCTACATGTATTGCATTTGTTTTCTTCCTACAAGGTATAAAATGTGCCATCTTAGAAAATATGTTTACTACCACAAATACATAATCATTACCTTTTTGTGTATTCAGTAATCCAAGTATGAAATCCATTTTTATATCCTCCCAAGGTCTTTCCAAAACTGTCAAAGGCTTATGCAATCCAACATCCTAACTACTTCCCTTTGCAACTTGACAAACTCTACAATTCTGCACAAATATCCTAACATCCTTATGAATCTAGGGCCAAAAGTAATTCTTACTCACCAATGCTATTGTCTTATCAATTCCAAAATGTCCTCACATTCCTCCACTATGCTTCTCCTTTAGTAAGTTATACCCCTCATTGAACTCCGGGGTATACACAACTAATTAACTCTAAAAAACATATCCTCCTAAATGAAATAATCCAACCATTGGCTTCTATCCTCCAAAACAAGTTCTCTACAAGCTCTCCAAGGTTCTGCAAGATTTGAGTCTTCCTCATACAAGTTCCTCAACTCATCAAAGCCTAATACCTCCATTCTCATCTCTATCAGTAATTTTTTTCTCCTACTCAAAGCATCAACAACTCTATTTGACTATCCACTCCTATGCTTTAGAACAAAAATGTAACTCTACAAGAATTCTACCCATCTCATGTGTTTCTGATTCAACCTCCCCTGACTGTTCAAATATTGCAATGCTTGATGATCTGTATACAACACAAACTCTTTAGGAAACAAGTAATGTCTCCACTTCTTTAAGGCTTGAATTATAGCATAAAATTCTTGATCATACACAAAATATCTTCTCCTAGAATCATTCAACTTCTCACTGAAATAAGCTACAAGTCTTCCTTCTTGACTCAACACTCCTCCAATTGAATTTCTACTTGCATCACAGTCTACTTGAAATACCTTATTGAAATCTGGTAAAGCCAACACAGGTTTCTCAGTCACCTTCTACTTTAACAACTCAAAACTTTGATCTACTCCAAATTTCCATCTAAAATCCTTCCTATCTCCTCTCATTGTTTATGTCATAGGACTACAAATAGAACTGAAATTCCTAATGAAATTTTGGTAGAAACTAGCCAATCCATAAAAAGATCTTACCTCTCCAATGCTATCAGGTGTAGGCCACTCAACAATAGATCTTACCTTCTCAAGATCCATCTTCAATCCTTCCACAGATATCACAAATCCCATATATACCAATTCTTCCTTCTTGAAACTACACTTCTTAATGTTTATCAGCAACTACTCTTCTCTCAACCTCTGCAAAACTTGTTTGATATGCAACAAATTTTCTTCTCTACTCTTACTAATTAAGTACGATGTCATCCAAGTACACAATCACAAGCTTACCCAATAATTTCTTCAATACCTCGTTCATCAATCACATGAAAGTACTTGGTGCATTTTTCAATCCAAAAGGCATCACCAACCACTCATACAATCCTTCATTTTTCTTAAATGTTTTTTTCCACTCATCTCCTTCTCTGATTCTGATCTGATGAGATCTGCTCTTTAAGTCTATCTTTTTAATGTATCTAGCCCCACTCAAACAATCCATAATGTCATTCATCTGGGGTAGAGGAAATCTATACTTCACTGTGATCTTATTTATGGCTCTTGAATCTATACACATTCTCCATTCTCCATCCTTCTTAGGTGCTAGCACAACTGGTACTCCACATGGACTTAAGCTTTCTTTGATCAAACCCTTCTTCGACAATTCTTGCACTTGTCTATTCAACTCCTCATTTTCTACATGTTTCATCCAATGTGCTACTTTATTAGGAAAACTAGCTCTAGGAATTAGATCCATGCAATGACTAATACTCCTCATATGTGGTAATCCATCAGCTACATTATATGAAATGGTCTTGTCATATTTAGTCAACAACTCCTTTATCTCTTCTAGGTGTCCTATATGCTTCAAATATTCATCCTTCCTTAGAACTAAGGCATAACACACATTCTCATGTATCAATCCATCAAGGAATCTTCTGCCATCAACCAGAAAAACCCTAACATTTGTACAAACTTCAACTGTAGGAACATCTTCCAATGGTAACAAAATCTGCTTCATCCCATTAGCAACAATAGTATATATATTCTTCTTTCCATCAAGAATAGCCTATCTATCATACTACCAAGGCCTTCCCAACAAAATATGACATATATCCATAGGTATGATATCACACAAAAATTCATCCTGGTAATTTCCTATTTTCAACTTCACCAAACATTGTTCACTTACCAGAATCTGATAGGGATTCAGGTGCTTCAATCTTTCCAACTTTAATTTAGTCACCATCTCTTCAAAAACCAGGTTCTTAGAACTTCCACTATCAACTATCACCTTGCAGCATTTACCAGCTACCTTGCATCACATCTGGAACAAATTCTTTCTCTGCAATGGTTCTTGCTCCATCTCACTTTGACATAATACTCTCCTATTCACCAATACTTTTCCATCTTCCAGTTTATTAAATGATCCAGCATGCTCTTCTTCGAGAAAGGATATTATCCTATTATTCTTTGTCTTTCTACTTGTCTCTCCCTGATTACATTCAAATGCTTTATGTCCTTCACCAAATTTATAACAGGTTCCTCTAAATACCCTTTTCTCCTATCCTCTATCATCTTTTCTATATCCTTCATTCTAGTAACCACCATATCCTCCTATTTTGTAATATTTTCCATCACCTCTATGATATGCATTACCATTCTTAGTAACCTCCTTATCCTTATTCTGATCTAGAAAATATCCTCTTCCTCCTCTAGCAAAATTTCTTCCTCTCTATCTCTGCTCATGTCTCTTATTCATCTTCTCTTCTACTTTTAGGGCACACTGGTATGCTTCTTCCACATTCTGCAACTTAATCAAACTATTTTCATCTTGTATAGACGACCTCAAACCATTCACATATCTGGCTACTTGCTCAATTTCCTCCTTCAAATGTCCATATCTGATGTTGAACTTATAGAACTCCCCAGTATACTTTGTCACACTTGAATCTTTCTATTTCAGATTTTGAAACTTCTTGAACAAATGAATCTGATAGTCAATAGGCATAAACTTTATCTTCAACTTACTCACCATCCAATCCCAATATTTTATCTTTTCTTTTCCTATCTATCTACAAATGTTCCCATTGAGGGGAGCATGTCCTCTCAACTTCATACAAGAAAATTTTACCTTCTTTTCTTTAGTAGTACCTTCAAATTCAAAATAATTTTCAATCTCTATAATCCAATCAAGTAATTCTTTTGAATCCAACTTACCAGGATAATCCGGTGGATTAAAATAGGGTTTTGTATTCACTCTATTTAGGGCTCTTATGAACCTCTCCTCTCCCTGATCTAGGCCAAGATGCTCTTCTCTTCCTTCTTGAACTTCTACCTCTTCATCACTCACATCATCAACTAGTCGACCTCTTCTCTAGGCTATTTCAACTACATCTAATCTGGCAACAATTCCTCTTAACATCTCCATCAAAGCTTGGTCTGCATTTCCACAGGCTCCATTTCCTCTAACATTTCTTCTTCTTGCCATCTTTACAAAAGTCCTTTGCAAGTGCAGGTCGGATCTTCAATCCGCCACCCCGTGCAACAAATTGTCAATAGGACTCCATGAATTTTGTCGATATCACATGGATTGAATCTCAATCTGATACCAATTTGGCACAGCCAAGGTAGGAGGGTCCTCAAGGAGAACAATCTGGACTATGCAGCAAGAGTAAAACAATGAAATCAACACCAAATATGGAGGAAAATGAAGATTATAAAATTCTCATTAAAATAAATCTCAATTACATTCAGCTAAAAACATTCGGGCTTACAGATTCAACTCTCAGGCCTGATCAAATATGCAAAAATCTAACATGCTCCTATATGCGAGCTAAGCTCTTACAATTTAGGTCAATCTTAATCCACTTAATCAACTACTACCTCTTATACCAAATATTATTCTTATTCTAATGATCAATTACAAGCTTTATACTATATCTACTATTCTGGAAAACATCCACGTCAGCCAAAGATCATTACATTTTCTAATGAAAGAAAATATAACGAGTGCATGAAAAAGTCAGCCTCAAATTTGAATTTATCTTCAACAGGTGTGTAAGACGAAGTGTGGAACTATAATGAAGGTTGGGGATTTTCCAAGGAACAATTAAAATCACATCGTTAAGATTGACAAGTCATGGGAGTGATCCATGAATGATCAGATTAGCTGCTAGGCTTGAAACTATTTAGGTGTTAGTATAAGAAACTGTCAAGAATTCCATAATTGATAACTTGTTGAAAAATGATCCAATCACGATCATATTTTGGAACAATGAAAATGAACATGTAGACGGTATACTCCAAGATCCACAAGGTCTAGTAAGCAAAGATGATGAATCCGCCAACATGAACTGAGAAAGAACAAAATAAGAACAAAACTAAAAGAAAATATTTTTTGTTGATGCGAGATTGCCAAGAACCAAGAATGCTCCTGCATCAGCTTTCCAAGTTGGCTCTTGTGTCTTGTTTTCTTTTTTCTTTTTCTTTTCTTCTCTACTTTCAAGTAATTGCTCACAAAACAATGTGTAGCAATTCCTTTAAAGTGGGGGGCATACATTACCATAATTCATTTGCATTCTTGGTTCCTAGTGTAGCCTTGTCATTTCTGTGATGCATTTGTTACTTTGTGGATGACATTAGGTGTGATGTCCTTCATAAGTGTGATATATCTTAGCATCTTGTGTTCCTCTTGGTGGTTTGATGTGATGCACTGTATCTCCTAAGTTGTGAATATATTATTCTTTGATTGTTCCTCTCTTAGAGACATTAGACACAATGTTCCCTAAGTGATTGACCTTGCATAAACATTACAAGACTCCTTTGAACATCTTTTACGTTTTTCATTTTTCCACCTTGCATAAAACACAATTTCCATGATTATGGTACCTTTTTTCTTTTTGTTCATAAGAATTTATCTTTGTGGTGCCTTGTTAAAGTTATCAACAAGCATAACTTTAACATGGTTGAGTGGGAAGCCCACCTAGCGGTATGACTTTTCCCATAGCCACTTTTGTGTTTTTGTGAGTGCATACAAACTAGCATATGTATCCTCACTTTCTAGGCCTTCTCACCCCATGGAAAACTAGTTTTGTTGCCCTAGAGTGAGTACATTTGGGCTTTCTCACCCAACAAATTGTCTTGTGTTCTGTTGACCCAGATTGAGTACATATTCTCTTTTAGCCTATATCTTATCCATGACTAGTTGGATTAGTGATCAAAGCTTCATTCAATTCATTTCAAACACTTGTGTGCTCCTTTGTTCTTATGTTTTCTTTTTCCATGGGATTATCATCTTGGGGGCTTGATTGTTGGATTCCATCTTGCTAACGTAAGTGCATTTGAACCCTCTTCTTGATGTTCATGGCTACTTTAGTCTGAGTTTGAAGCAGGTTCATCCTCTCACTAAAGTGGGAGATCAATGTGCCATAGAAAATGGCCCCTTGTCATTTTCATGGCCTTTTAGGTCTTGTTTCATGGTATTTGAATTATTTTTCTTTGATTTTATGTTGCAATATGGCTTGAACATGAATATTTATGTACTAAAATTTAAATAATGATGTCTTGTGAAAGTGTTGTGAAGTGTTGTAAGACATTTCTGCATTCTTATAGAATTTATTCATTACAATTCACCTAAAAATCACCTTTTTACACATCATCAAGTCCTATTTTGAAGTGTTGTAAAGTCTTGTAATGATATTTCATGCTTTCCTAGGGACAACTTCACAATTTATCTCTTCTTATGACTTATTTGACCCCTTTATGCCCTCATATGCTTTAATTCCGTGTATTTTTGGATATTATCTTGACAAACAACATTAAATGAAACTTAATTTCTAACACTTGCTTTTAGGTCTGATGTAGGAGCATCCTTGGTTCTTGGCAATCTTACATCAACCAAAAAATATTTTCTTTTAGTTTTTGTTCTTATTTTTTTCTTGTTCAGTTCATGTTGGTGGATTCATCATCTTTGCCCACTAGACCTTGTGGATCTTTGATTACATCATCTACATGTTCATTTTCCTTGTTCCAAGATTTGAGCGAGATAGGATCTTTTTTCCACAAGTTATCACTTCTAGAATTTCATGGCAATATCTTGAACCGACACTGGAGTAATTTCAAACTTTTTGGCCTATTCAATCATTGCAGACCTCTCTATGACTTGTGGATCTTAACAATGGGATTTTAGTTATTTCGTGGAGTGTCCCTGAACTTTAGTATAGGTCCACACTTCATCTTGTGTACCTATTGAAGAGTAATTCAAATTTGAGGCTGACCTATTCATGCACATGCTACATTTTCTTCCTTAGATGATGTGATGATCTTTGGCCAATGTGGATGTTTCCAAAATTGCAGATGTGATATAAAGCTTGTAATCAATCATTACAATAGTATTGATCAAGTATTAGTTGATGAATTTTATTGACATAGATTGTATTTGTAATATTCAACTTGCATATAGGAGCATATTAGAATATTGTATATTTTATCAAGCCTGTGAGTCGAATCTATAAGCTCGGATGTTGCTGGCTGAATGTAACTAAGATAATTTTTAATGAGAATATTTACATCTGCATTTTCCTCCATATTTTATGTTGCTTTCTTTGTGTTACTCTTGTTGCATGGTCTATATTTTTCTCTTTGAGGACCCTCCTACTATGGTTGCACCATATTGCTATCAGAGCGAGGTTTGTTCCTTGTGAGATCATCAAAGTTTGCAAGGTCTTGTTGAAGATTTTTTGTGGGTTGGCAGATTAAGGATCCAACCTACAGTTGTAGAGGGCTTGTATAAAGATGACAGGAAGGAGAAATGGTAGAAATGGAGCATGTGGAAATGCAAACCCAGTTGTGATGGGGATGTTAAGAGGAATTTTTGCTAGATTAGATGTAGTTGAAATGACCCAAAGAAGAGGTCAAAAAATTGATGATGTGAGTGATGAAGAGGTAGAATTATAGGAAGAAAGAGGAAGAGATGATCATCCTAGCCTAGATCAGGGAGAAGAGTGGTTCGTAAGATCCCTAAATAAAGTTAATACAAAACCACATTTCAATCCACTGGATTATAATGGTAAGCTAGATTTAGGAGAATTGTTAGACAGGATCATAGAGATGGAAAAGTATTTTGAATTTGAAGGTACCTATGAAGATAAGAAGGTGAAGTCTTCTTGTACAAAGTTGAGAGGACATGCATCCCTTTGGTGGGAACATTTGTAGATAGATAGGTAGAGAAGAGGAAAAGCAAAGATAAGTCATGGGATTGGATGGTGAATATGTTCAAGTCAAATTTTATGCCTACAAACTATCAGATTAGGTTGTTCAAGAAGTTGCAAAAATTTAAGCAGAAAGAATCAAGTGTGATGGAGTATACAAAGGATTTCTATAAGTTGAATATTAGATCTAGACATTCAGAGGATGAGATCAAGCAAGTAGCCATATATGTGAATGGTTTGAGGTCATTCATATAAGATGAAATTAGTTTGATCAAGTTGCAAAGTTTGGAAGAGGCATATCAGTCTTCCCTAAAAGCAGAGGAGAAGTTGAATAAGAGACATGATCAGAGATAGAGATGAAGAGGTGGAAAATTTCAAAGAGGAAGAACTTTTACTGGAGGAGGAAGAGGATCTTTTCCACATCAGAATAAGGATAAGGAGATTACTAAGAATGACAATTCATACCAGAGAAGTGATGAAAACTCTTTCAGAAGAGGAGGTTATGGTGGTTACCAAAATGAAGGTTATAGAAGAGATGATAGAGGATAGGAGAAAAGAGTATTCAAAGGAACCTATTATAAATGTGGTGGAGAAGGACATAGAGCATTTGAATGCAATTAGGGAGAGACAAGCAGAAAGACAAAGAATAATATAAGGACAACCTTTGTTGAGGAAGAACATACTGGATCATCTAATAAACTGGAAGACGGATAAGTATTGGTGAATAAGAGAGTATTATGTCGAAGTGAGTTGGGAAAGGAGCCATTGCAAAGAAAGAATTTTTTTGAACAAGATGCAAGGTGAATGGTAAATGTTGCAAAATGATTATTGATAGTGGAAGTTCTGAGAACCTGGTTTCTGAAGAGATGGTGACTAAGCTAAAGTTGGAAAGGTTGAAACACCTAAAGCCCTATCAGATTGCTTGGATTCAAGATGAGCATAAGATAATGGTAAATGAAATTAAAGATAGGAAATTACCATGATGAAGTTTTGTGTGATATCATGCCTATGGATATATGCCATGTTTTGTTGGGAAGACCTTGGAAGTATGAAAAACAAGCTATTCATGATGGAAAGAAGAATATATACACCATTATTTCTAATGGGATGAAGAAAATTTTGTTGCCATTGTAAGATATTCCTATAGTTGAAGTATGTATGAATGCTAGGGTTTTTCTGGTTGATGGAAGAAGATTCCTTGATGGATTGAGACATGAGAATGTGTGTTATTACTTGGTTCCTAAGAAGGCTGAATACTTGAAGCATGTGGAAGAACACCTGGAAGAGATAAAAGAGATATTGATATAATATGAGGAGATCATTTTGAATAATGTACCTGGTGGATTACCATCTGTGAGGAGTATTAGTCATTGTATGGATTTGATTCCTCGAGCTAGTTTTCCTAATAAAGTAGCACACTAGATGACACCAACAGAGAATGAGGAGTTGAATAGACAAGTGCAAGAATTGTTGAGAAAGGGTTTGATCAGAGAAAGCTCAAGTCCATGTCCAATACCTGTTGTGCTAGCACCTAAGAAGGATGGAGAATGGAGAATGTGTACAAATTCTAGAGCTACAAACAAGATCATGGTGAAGTATAGATTTCCCTTTCCCTAGATGGATGAAATTATTGATTGTTTGAGTAGAGTTAAGTACTTTACAAAGATATATTTGAAGAGTGGATATCATTAGATCAGAATTAGAGAAGGAGATGAGTGCAAAACAACATTCAAGACAAATGAAAAATTGTATGAGTGTTTGGTTATGCCTTTTGGATTGAAAAATGCACCGAGTACTTTCATGAGGTTGATGAATGAGGTATTGAAGATTAGGAAGTGTAGTTTCATGAAGGAGGAGTTGGTATATATGGTATTTTTGATATTTTTGGATGGATTGAAGATGGAACCCGAGAAGGTAAGAGTGATTGTTGAGTGGCCTACACTAGATATAATTGGGGAGGTAAGATCATTTCATAGATTAGCTAGTTTCTACATAAAGTTCATTAGGAATTCTTGTTCTATTTTTAGTCCTATGATAGAAGTAATGAGAGGAGATAGGAAGGATTTTAGATGAAAATATGGAGCAAACCGAAGTTTTGAGTTTTTGAAGTAAAAGGTGACTAAGCAACCTGTGTTGGGTTTACTAGATTTCAGTAAGGTATTTCAAGTAGACTGTGATGCAAGTGGAAGTGCAATTGGATTAGTGTTGAGTCAAGAGGGAAGACATGTAGCTTATTTTAGTGAGAAGTTGAATGATGCTAGGAGAAGATATTTAGTGTAAGATCAGGAATTTTATGCCATAGTTCAAGCATTGAAAAATTGGAGATATTACTTGTTGCCTAGGGAGTTTGTGTTGTATACAAATCATCAAGCATTGTAATATTTGAACAGTCAAGGTAAGTTCAATCAAAGACACATTAGATGGGTAGAGTTCTTGCAAAGTTATACTTTTTTTTGAAGCATAGGAGTGGAAATTCAAATAGAGTTGATGATGCTTTGAGTAGGAGGAATTTACTGATAGAAATGAGAGTGGAGGTATTAGGATTTGATGAATTGAAGAACTTGTATGAAGAAGACCTTGATTTTGCAGAACCTTGGAGAGCTTGTAAGGAACCTGTTTCAAAAGATAGAAGTTAGTGGCTATATTATTTCATTTAGGAGGACATGTTGTTTAGAGGAAATCAATTGTATATACCTTAGATTTCAATGAGGGATAACCTGATGAAGGAGAAGCATAGTGGAGGAATGTAAGGACACTTTGGAGTTGATAAGACAGTAGCATTGGTGAGTGAGAGATACTTTTGGCTATGGATTCATAAGGATGTTAGGAGATTTGTACAGAATTGCAGAGTTTGTCAAGTTGAAAAAGGGAGTAGTTAGAATGTTGGATTGTACAAGCCTTTGATAGTTTTGGAGAGAGCTTGGGAGGATATCAGTATGGATTTCATACTTGATTTATCAAGGACACAAAGAGGTAATGATTCTATATTTGTGGTGGTAAATAGATTTTCTAAGATGACACATTTCATACCTTGTAAGAAGACAATAGATGCAGTACATGTAGCAGATTTATTTTTCAAAGAAGTGGTTAGATTGCATGGATTACCTAGGAGTATTGTTTCAGATAGAGATGTAAAGTTTTTTGGCTACTTTTGGAGGACACTTTGGAAGAAGTTAAAGATATATTTGAAGTTCATTTCTACTTTTCACCCACAAACTGATGGACAGACAGAGGTAGTAAATAAGAGTTTAGGGAATTTGCTGAGATGCTTGGTTGGAGAGAAGACTAGAAGTTGGGATATAGTCCTTTCACAAGCAGAGTTTGCTTACAATAACTCAGTGAACAAGAGTATAGGAAAGACACCTTTTGAGATTGTTACAAGAGTTCATCCTAGAGGTATATCAGAGTTGAGAGACATCAGTATGGAAGGTAAGAGGAGTGCAGAAGTAGAAGAATTTGTAGAACACATGAAGAAGTTGCACATTCAAGTGAAACAACAATTGGAAGACATGAACTAGAGGTATAAGGAGAAGGAAAACGAAAAGTGGAGACATAAGGAATTTGAAGTTGGAGATGAAATGATGGTATATTTGAGGAAGGAGAGATTTCTAGTTGGTGCATACAATAGACTAAAGATGAGGAAGTTTGGACCTTGTAAGATCTTGAAGAAGTTTGATTCAAGAAATGCATATGAAGTGGAGTTACCAAAAGGTATGGGTATATCACCTATATTCAACATTGCAGATCTATATCAGTATCATGAATCATAATTCAATAAAGATACTGAAACAAAATTGGAGAATTAGTTTGCTAAACAACATTCAGATGAGATTGAGGAAATTTTGGATGTCAGAGATGGGAGGAATACTCATGGAAGATAGTAGAAGGAATATCTTGTGAAGTGGAAAGGTAGACCAGTTGAGGATTTTTCTTGGATTTCTTAGGCTGAGGTAGACCATTTTGGTTTTCCTTTGGCCCTAGAAAAGTGAGGGACTTACTTTTCAATAACCTTGGATGTCTGATGTAGGAGCATCCTTGGTTCTTGGCAATCTTGCATGAACCAAAAAATATTTTCTTTCATTTTTGGTTCTTGTTTTGTTCTTGCTCAGTTCATGGTGGTGGATTTATCATATTTTCTCACCAGACCTTGTGGATATTGGATTACATCATCTACATGTTCATTTTCCTTTCTGCAAGATTTGAGCGTGATTGGATCTTTTTCCAACAAGTTATCGCTTCCATAATTTCATGGAAATTTCTTGAACCGACACCGAAGTAATTTAAAGATTTTTGGCATGTTCGATCATTGCAAACCATCTCCATGACTTGTGGATCTTAATGGTGGGATTTTAATTGTTTCATGGAGTGTCCCCAACCTTTGGTATAGTTCCACACTTCATCTTGTACATCTGTTGAAGAGTAATTCAAATTTGAGGTTGAATTATTCATGCACACGCTACATTTTCCTTCCTTGGATGATGTGATGATATTTGGCCAATGTGGATGTTTCTAGAATTGTGGATATGATATAAAGCTTGTAATCAATCATTAGAATAGTAGTAATCAAGTAGTAGTTGATGGAGTAGATTGAGATAGATTGTATTTCTAATATTCAGCTTGCATATAGGAGCATATTAGAATGTTGTATATTTTATCAGGCCTGTGAGCTAAATCTGTAAGCCCGGATGCTGCCAACTGAATGTAACTAAGATAATTGTTAATTAGAATATTTACATCTACATTTTCCTCCATATTCTATGTTTCTTTTTTTGTGTTACTCTTGTTGCATGTTCCAGATTGTTCTCTGTGAGGACCCTCCTACCATGGTTGCACCAAGGTCCTAGGTGGGACCCTTTCACCATGAGTGGCGAATGAGTCCCCCTTGGCCCCAAATTCAAAATATTTTAAATTTATTTTTGGGATTTTATTGAAAATCACTTCATGTCAGCCTGTGATGAGGTATGAACGGGAAACTATGACACAAGATTGTATAAATAGGAATTTTTCATTCTAATTGACATCTCCCAAAATATCCTACAATCACATTCATTCAAACAATTTCATAGAAGCATTCAGGCATCTTACAATATCTTTTCAAGCAACATTAAAGCACTTTGAAGCATCCATTGACATTACTTCAGACTTGCATTATCAAGGGTTTGGTGAGTTAATAGAATTTGCATGTTGCTAGTTTATCTTTCCTTTAAATTTCATTATTTTCGTCAAGGGTTTAATTACTAAAATGAGGTTTGACCAAGAAAACCCCTATTCTTTAACATTAAACCATTTTCCCCTCTTGTATGTGTGTTTACAGACTTAGGTATGCAGATTTATCATGAATTTATTTGTTGAAAAGTGGAAAGCAAAGTAAACTAGGTGTTTCAAGTCAACTTAAGTAAATTTCAAGCTTGAAGAGAGTTTTCTGTCTGTTTCCTGCATAAATGACTTCGACAACTCGACAAGTAGACATTTCTAAATTTGGTGTTGTAGAGCTATCTTATGATTTTCAAGAATCTTGGGAGTGGATTGATTCACCATCAATGGTGAATGAGTTCCACCTTAGGACTGAAAATCTAAGTTTTTTCAGATTACGGATCTCGACTATTAGAAACCAGTTCCCAACTCTGTTTTACTAGGAGGAGGACTAATTCGCCACCCTGGGCAAATGAGTCCCACTGTGAAAAATTAGTAAAATTTCATTAGCATCCAGAACACTCTAGAATCATCACAATACATCCAGGTGCACTTAGATTCATCCCTGTACTTTATTTTTTGCATTATTTCTTCATTCACATAGTTGCTTGCATATCATAATGTGTTTTCAAACATAGCTTAAATTGCACTTTTGCATTCATTTTCATTCATCTAGATCAATCCATTGGATTTATTTTATTTCATTTAGGCATAACAACTTCACACATAATATTAATTGAATGAACCCCGTACATTTTTGTGTCCTATCTCTCTCCTTTTAGGTGAAAAACCCTAGAAGAGCTAGAGTTATCCATAGTGACCCAAAAATCTATGGTTCAACTCCAATCCTATCTTCCCACTCCCTTAACATCCTTAGTCAATTATCTTCTTCTTCTTTAAGCCTTATTTCTTCCTCTTCTATAGCTTGCATATCTTTATCTATCTCTTCCTCATTTTCTAGAACATCTCTAGGCTCACTTGGGGCAGGAGTATATGTTGGAAAACCAAGGACACACAACTGAGAGGCGGGGGTGAATCAGTTGTGACATAAACTTAAAATTTTCTTACTTAACTTAATCTCAAATCTGATGAATAAGCAATTAACCACAAACAATTAACACATCATAGAGAAAAAGAACACCAATATTTTTGTGTGGAAACCCTGTTAGTGGGAAAACCATGATGGATGTTAGTCCACAAGATTATACCCTATTATAAGTATAATGAGAAATAATAAGGGGAATGCACATGCATTTAGGCACACTGCCTAGAGCTCACTATTCAAATACAAAAGGGACTCACCGTCCAACAATACATAATAGGATTAAAATCCAAAGGGTACGAACTAAGAAAATAGCTTTTGCACAAGCCTGATTATAGATCCAATTAAGCTTAGAAAACCTTCTTAATACTTTTCTCAATCTTCTTCACTCTTCTCTGCAATCAAATGATATTCAAATATACACACATAGGAGCACACCTAACACCTTTTCCACACACTACACTAATGAAACAATCACACATATATATCTGCTACATGAGATTTCATCACAACTTAGTTAGCTAGGAAAATAAAACATATTTGCAATGTCAGCCCAAATTTACAAATAAATTTTTAATGTGAATCCACCAAGGTTAGCCACAACATACTGGAGACCCATATTAACATCTCCAACATAAAAATACTTTAATTAATTTTACCACAAATATCCACAACATGCTACTACCAACATGTTAGCCAAGAATATGAAAAACCCAAACATGCACAAGAAGACATCTTTAACCATGAACTCTTTGATTAATGTGGACATACCACAAAGATAGAGAATGATCTAGAGACATCAGAGAACAACAATAAATAATAGAGAAGCATCCACAACAACTAAGATTAACAGAATCACACAATCTTCATTTAGGAACACTGACAAAGACCGTGCAGAAACACTGTCAAACCACAACATAATCAAAACTTCATATGAACCTCAAAAGCTTCTGGTAGATGATCTAGAAACACTTAGAAATAAACCCTTTATTCCACATTAGCTAATCTTCAACGTACAAAAAAAGACACCTTCA
Source organism: Sequoia sempervirens (assembly GCA_007258455.2). NCBI lineage: Eukaryota > Viridiplantae > Streptophyta > Pinopsida > Cupressales > Cupressaceae > Sequoia > Sequoia sempervirens. The sequence continues at coordinate 525,753,752 of VDFB02193867.1, forward strand.
TGACCTGCACAGTTCCATTGGGAACCTAGAATACTTTCTTTTACAATTTTCTCAATATCCTCGACATATATAGCCTTTAATACACCAAGTGCTAATAGTGTTGACATCAATGAAAACCACATATCAACAACCATATCCACAACATCCAACAATCTCCCCTTTTGGTATTGATGGCAACACATGATGTAAAAATATCATCAACCCAACACACTGACTTCTTCTTCTCAACTGCACTTCTCCCCACAAGACTCTTCTCCTTAGAAATATTTTTCACAATGCACTTCTGCCCCTTTGAAATCAATGGAAAAGGTAACCATGACCTTTCCACATACAAGCTCTCAACCACATATTTTCACATTTGACTACTCCCCTTGAGTAGCAACCATGAAAACATCAATCTGGATCAAAATATAACAATGAAGCTCATGAATTGATGCAAATAAATGAATCTTTTAGTTCTTATCAAGAGGGGTAATTACCCCTATCATTCCTTTGAGATTCTCAAAAGTATCATTTTCCAATGGCTTAGTAAATATATCTGCAATTTTTTCTTTGGTAGGAACATATTCTAATCTAACTTCTTTCTCATTTACTTTCTCCCTCAAGAAATTAAACTTGATTGATATATGTTTAGTTTTAGAATGCAGCACCAGATTCTTTGAAATATTTATTGCACTTGAATTATCATAGTATATGGCAATAGGTTCTTCATATACAACCTTGATATCTTTCAACATCTGTTTCATCCATATCACTTGAGTACAGTTATTAGCAACAACAATGTATTCTACTTTAGCAGTAGATAGAGAAATGGAATTCTACTTTTTTCTCAACTAGGACACCAACTCCTTCCCTAGGAAGAAAGTACCACCACTAGTACTTTTCCTATCATCTACATCTCCAGCCCAATCCGCATCAGTATAAGCATTCCAAATTAGATCATCATCCTTTGGACTCCAAAGTAAACTATTCCTTTTAGGTATCTAAAAATTCTCTTCATAGTAGTCACATGTGATTCTTTTGGATCAGCCTGAAATCTAGCAACCATACATATAACATTCATAATGTCTAGTCTAGTCTAAGTTAAGTAGAGCAATCCACCAATCATTGACCTATATCTAGTTTGATTCACCTTCAAAGAATCATCATTCTATGTCAACTTACATCTAGTCACCATGGGAGTACCAACAGGTTTTGAGTCCTCCATTCCAAACTTTTTTAGCAATTCTCTAACATATTTGGACTGAGATATGAAAATTCCCTTGTCTAACTGAGTAACTTGCAATCCCATAAAGAAATTCATCTCTCCCATCATACTCATCTCAAATTCATTCTTCATTTCATCAGCAAACTTCAGACATAGATTATCATCTCCTCCAAAAATGATGTCATAAAAAAAAACTTCTATAATTAACTCCTTATCATGATCTAATTTGAAGTATAAGTTGCTATCAGCAGTACCTTTACTGAATCCAAGCTTCAGTAAATATTTGTCCAATCTAGCATACCAGGGTCTGGGGGCTTGCTTGAGTCCATATAGAGCTTTCTTTAATCGGCAGACCATATTTTCGTTGTTAGTTAGTTGAAATCCATCTAGTTGTTCAATGCATACTTCTAGTTCTCCATTTAGAAATGCTGACTTGACATCCATTTGATAGACTTTATAGTTTTTGTATGCAACATAATCAAGAAATAACCTTACATCTTCAATTCTAGCAACATGAGCAAAGGTTTCCTCAAAATCAATATCTTCCATTTAAGAATACCCTTTACATAGCAGTCTTGCTTTATTCTGGACCACTTCACCTTGTTCATTCATCTTGTTCCTAAACACCCATTTAGTACCAATCACATTTTTGTCTTTATGCCTGGGAACCAATATCCATGTGTCATTATTTTCAATCTGTGTTAGCTCTTCCTTCATAGCTTCCAACTAGTGTTCATCTTGACAGGCTTCAGTGACATTTTTCTATTCAATCTTGTAAATCAAATAATATTCTTCTGCAATCTTTCTTCTAGTTTTCACTCCTTTATTCTTATCTCCTATGATTTGATTGTCAGAATGATTTAGCTTTACACACCTTGGAGTTTTGGGACATTCTTGAACTTCTGATTCTTTTGAACTTTCTTCTACATTTGCACTTGTCTATGTTTCTTGACTGACTTGATTTACCAAAACAAATTGAGGTTGCTTTATCAGAATATATGGAATAATCTAAAGTAGATTATGTGTCTGAGAATTCTTCCCTTTAGATCATGACCACAATATCTGGATGATTTGACAGAGTCCTCATCAACTCTAACATTTTCACTTTCAACCATCTTTCTCAATCTTTTATTATCGTGTTGGTAGGCCTTTCCTTTAGTGGAATAACCTAGGAAAATCCCCTCATCACTTCTTGCATCAAACTTTCCTATATCATCATCTCTTTTGATATAACACTTACTTCCAAATATTTTGAAATATTTAACAATAGGCTTGTAACCAAACCATAACTCAAAAAGGGTCTTACCAGAATTACCATTAACATTTACCCGGTTCAAAGTATACATAGTAGTGCTTACCACTTAACTCTAGTACATTTGAGACACATTTCCTTCCATCATCATTGTTTTGGCAACATCCAAAATTGTTCTATTCTTTCTCTCTGCAACTCCATTCTATTGAGGGGTTTAGGGAGTAGATAATTATCTTTTAATTCCATGCTCTTCACAAAAAGAGTTGAACTCCCTAGAGGTTAACTCACCACCTCTGTCAGATCTCAGGAATTTAATTTTTAGAACTTTCCCATTCTTTGCCATAGCCTTAAAAATTTTGAACTTTTCAAATGCTTCACATTTTTCTCTTAAGAAAGAAACCCATATCATTCTAGAGTAATAATCAATAATCAACATAAAGTACCTTTCTTCATGAACACTTCTGACACTGGAGGGACCACAAAGGTCAATATGTAGTAGCTCCAGCAAATTATTTGAATGAAACTATTTTCTCTAGAAAGAGACTCTAGTTTGTTTACCCATCTGACATTCCTTATAGATTGTGTTAGCAGGCTTCACTAACATAGGTAGATCGCTTACTACTTGAGTAGAACTTATATTGATAATGTTGTCAAAATTTACATGACACAACCTCCTATGCCACAACCAATTTTCATCTATTTGAGCAATTAAACAACTCCCACTAGCAATATTTAGGTGAAATATATTACCTTTTGTCTGTTTACCTGTAGCAATCATATTCCTAGAACTTCTGTGTATCTTGCATCTTCTATTTTTGAGCTGAAGATCATAACTCAACAAGTTTTGCTTCAAACCTTCAACATAAAGAACATCATCAGTGTTATCCTTACCACCAAGACAAATAGATCCTATGCCACGAATCACACCAGCATTGTTATCTCCAAATCTTATAACCCCACCGTCATACTTCTCTAGACTTGCAAATTTGTTTTTATCACTAGTCATATGATGTAAGCATCCACTATCCATGACCCACTCATCTTTTTCTTCAACTCGGGCTACAAGAGCCTTTTCATCTTTAGCAGATTCAGTAGCCACAAGATTATCCTCAATGGTAGAAATGAAAACCCATTCATTTTCATTTCCATTATCTTTATTAGACTCATCATCAGTCACTGATTCTTTAGCAAAGTAACATATTTTTTGGAATCTAGAATTTTCAGGCTTAGATCCAGGAACTCTTTCAGGACACATTGATGCAAAATGACCTATTTTACTGCAATAAAAAAATTTAATAGGAAATACATCTTCATACTTACCTTTTCCTCTACCTTCTTTCTTTGCAATCAGTGCTTCCAATTCTTCTACCTCTCTTTCTTTATCTTCAAGTTGTTTTAGTTATTCATAATACTTGGATACCTTTCTGTAACACTCTCTCAAACTATATCTTTTCCTCTTACTTCTGGATACAATAGCCTTGAATGGAGATTCTATCTTCAGAGTAGATTCACAGAATTCACTTATTTCAAAAGCAACAAGCTTGCTAACTAGCGTTTCTCTTGTCATCTTTGTTATTGATCTAATCTCTTCAATACCATGAGCTTTCACTTTGTAGGAGGGAGGCAAGGATCTAATTATCTTAGCCATAATTTCATCCTCTTCCACAAAACCACCGACACATCTAATACCCATCACTATCACATTTACTCTCTACATAAAAGAAGTGATATTTTCATTTTCGCCCATTTTCAAATTCTCATACTTGCCTTTCAAACTCTGTAGCTTAGCCATCTTCACCTATGCATCTCCTTCATACAATGTTTCTAGCTTCATCCAAATCTCATGGTTGTCTGCAATCCTATCACATTAGCCATTTCCAAATCTGTCAAAGCACTCACCAGAGCTTTAATAGCCCTAATATTATTTTTAGCATCTTTGATCTCATCAGGAGTGGAGGGACCATTCTGAGCAATAACATATGGATCTTTTGTAATCTTCCAAAAAGCTTTTCCAATACTTCTTAGATGACATTGCATCCTAAATTTCCACAATGAGTAGTTAGTTCCATCAAATCTCTGACTACCCTTCTTGAATGTTGCCATCTTAGATCACCTCAAGCTATTAGACTTCTTCAGAGGAACCTGCTTTGATACCAATTGTTGGAAAAACAAGGACACAACTAAGAGGGTGGGGCTGAATTGGTTGTGACAGAAACTTAAAATTTTCTTACTTGACTTAACTTAATCTCAAATTTGGTGAATAAGCAATTAACCACAAAAAATTAACACATCAAAGAGACAGAGAAAACCAATATTTTTGTGTGGAAACCCTATTAGGGGAAAAACCATGGTGGATGTTAGTCCACAAGATTATACCTTGTTAAAAGTATAATGAGAAATAATAAGGGGAATGCACATGCATTTAGGCACACTACCTAGAGCTCACTGGTCAAATACAAAAGGGACTCACTGTTCAAAAATATAGAATAGGATTAAAATCCAAAGGGTATGAACTGAGAAAATAGCTTCTTCACAAGCCTAATTAAAGTTCCAATTAAGCTTAGAAAAAATTCTTCACACTCTACTTTGTAATCGAATGATATTAATGCATACAAACATAGGAGCACATTGAGCACCTTTTCACACTACATCGATGAAACAATCACACATATATCCACTACATGAGATTTCATCACAACTTAGTCGTCTAGGAAAATAAAACATATTTGTAATGTCAGCCCAAATTTATAATTAAATTTTTAATGAAAATCTACCAAGGTCATCCACAACATAGTGGAGACCCAAATTAACATCTCCAACATAAAAATACTTTAATTAATTTCACCACAAAGATCCACAACATGCTACTACCAACATGTCGGCCAAGAACATGAAAAACTTGAACTTGCGCAAGAAAATATATTCAACCATGAGCTCTCCAACTAATGTGGATGTACCAAAAAGATAGAGAATGATCTAGAGACATTAGGGAACACCAAGAAACAACAAAGAAGCATCCGCAACAATTTAGATTAACAAAATCACACAATCTTCATTCAAGAACACTGTCAAACCACAACACAATCAAAACTTCATGCATACCTCTGAAACTTCTAGTAGATGATATAGAAACATTCAGAAATAAACCCTTTAATCCACATCAGTTAATCTTCATTGTATAGAACAAGAAACCTTCATGACCTGCACAATTCCACTATGAACCTAGAATACTTTCTTTTACAATTTTCTCAATATCCTGGACATATATAGCCTTTAATACACCAAGTGCTAATAGTGTTGACATCAATGATAACCACATATCAGCAACCATATCTATAACATCCAAAAGTATAGTAGGGTTGGTCAGTAGGATCTTCCTGGAGAGAAAGGTGCACTTGTACATCAGGAGATTCACCTCTTGGCCTAAAATTCTTTCCATTAAAAATAGAGCCAACTCCAGGGGTTGAAGGCTCTTAAAAATTTCTTATTCTTACCCCAAAACTCCCATCTATCCTCCTCTCTTGAAATATTAAACTCATTATCAAACACTTGATCAACGAGAAAACTTCCTTGGTCCATGTTAGACCTTTAAACTTCATATGCCTTTTCATGGATACTGGAACTACTTACTTCACTATTAAAAGGAGGATATGCATCAATAGGAGAATCAACATAATTACTCAATTCAGAGCTTTTCTTAGCCCAGGCGGGTTGCTTCTCTTTTGTAGGTTCAATTTTTTTTTTCTACTCAAGATGCTTCTTTGCAAAACTCCTGGTCTACTTCATGATGTCAAATATGTTATAATCCTTCTCCTTACATTCCTTTTGAGAACTTAACTTTATACTGATATTAGAGACTTTAGAGTCGCCACCCAAAATGTTGGAAAATAGAATGTGATTACACTTTGACTTTGTACTTGTAACTTCAGAACGGATTTTAAACACACCCTAACACAAGGTGATAGAATGAAACAAGCCTTGAAGCATAAGACTAGGTATGACATGGCTAATGCAATAGAATTTAAACCAATTATTCATCAAATGGTAAATAATATCATAACAAAACACTTGAATCTGACTATACTAGGCATAAACTAGAGACTTTGGACTTAGCTAGTCCCCAATGGAGTCACCAATCTATTAGTTATTTCTTAAGAACCAAACTGATCTCCATAAATACCTATTGACCTTTCCATTTCCAATACTTATTACTCCAAAGGGATTGGCCAATGAACGATTAGAAGCTGCAAGACTTCTACTCCTACACTTTGGGCTTTTTGAAACCTGGGAGGGTGATCCCACAATGTATACTCCGGAATTCACATGATTATAATTAAATTCATTGTCAATAATAGATACTTCTCATAGAATCACTCAAAAACATAGTACATCAAATAAGTTTGTAGCTCATTTATTGATTTCCTATACTTGGATCATGAGAAGACATAACTCAACACAAAACAACTACAGTGGTATCCATTTGAAAGTTTATAGACTAAAATGAATTAGCTAATGAATCAACCTAGAAACTAAATATAGAACACTTTGCACAAACCAGTGCCTTTATCCCAAGCAAGGAGTCAATATTAACCTATATAACAAGATAACAAGTTAACAATAGCAACATACAATCTCAATAAATATTGCATTACAATATTCCCCTATTACATTCATGATCATTACTACTTACAAATATCCTAGCACCTAATTCTTATGAGTTAACAATCTCATCCAAGAATTTGCATTAATTCATTGAACTAATAAGCAAGAATGAAATTAAACATCCATTGAGAAATAATAGAGAGAAACAAAAGGAATCATGAATTACTTTCATTCATAACTCATAAAACAAGTACAAGGAGAGACAATAGCCACGAAAATGGTATTACTTTGTATTGTATTTTCTATACTATTATCAAAATTACATGCATAACAATAAACACTAAACTTGAGACAAAACCCTAAAAAATGTGCTTGATATTCCTTTTACAATTCATAGTGTTGATTGCAAAACAACAAACCCCTACTTTCTAGCCTTGAATTCCTTCTTATAGAAACAATGGAGCAAAACAAGCTTTAGGCTAGAAAGTACACTTGTCAATACCCTATTGAACCACTATAACAAAGATTATCATATTCAATTACACTACATTCCCAAGAGGTGGGAAACATGTGGGAAAATGAAAGTAGTCTTCATTCTTTGTTGGAGATCTAATCCAATTTTCAAAAAGGTACCACCAAACAGTTACCTCAAAATTTGTGCCCACACGCACAAAGTGACAAAAGGAAAGCATGAAAGAAACAAAAAAGAAAAGACAAAGGGAAAGTCCATGTCTGTAGCCTTGTCATTAATTGAACTTGAAGAAGATGCACTATGTTTTCCATGTTTTAACAAAAGCCTAATCTATGCGAAATCTAGGCTATGTAGTGTATTTCCCATATATCTGTTATTCATCATGGTTATAGATTTCAAAATTTCAAAATTTCAAATCACCACCCTACCATTTCAATCCACCTCCTCCAAATATCTGCATATCCACACTTGGAATTCCTCTTCATTAGGCCAGTTGAAATTCACAACTTCATCAGCCCTTTCTTTATAAGGTGCATACTTGGTGACAATTTGATTAGATTCTTTGTTGAATTCTAGCAAGATAGTATCAACATGAGCTAACATATCCATATTGATCTTCAACATGTCCATATCACAATTATGATTGATTGAAACTGCCTGATCTGAGATGACTTTATTAGTTTCATTTTTCCACTACTATAGGGTTTTTATGCTATCATTAGACCTTAGAATGGTTGGAAGAAGACGATGATGTGATTCATGGAAGGATTTCACTAGCTACTTTATTTTGTTCTACAATGGTTCAATATTTCCCATGTATCCTTCAATCTTACCTACAAGAGTAATAATAGGTTTAAACTTCTCAGGTAGATTGGCATCATGCCTAACTCCAATTGGAATCAATCTCAATTCCTTCATCCTAGGGATCCATATTACCATAAGTGGGATAACCCTTTCCCTATTATTGTCAAAATTATTTAAAGTAGCCACCATGGTTGAATAGCTATAATGAATGTTATTCAATATGTTATCCAATCTTCTATTCAAATGCTCAATATTGTAGTGACAACCTCCTTATTGCTATTGAAAAACTCCTCATGATTGTCACATTTCTCTTTATATTCAGTTAGCTACCTAAGTAACTCTTCCTTTCTAATATCTTCTTCAGCTTGTGGCCCCTCTAATGTACTAGTATCCACTATTGAAATGGGCACACTTCCCATGTTATATGGCACAATTTCCCATGAAGAACTTACTTCAGCAGTAAACTCTAGGGGTACAACTTGTTGTAAAGTGGTAGGGGAGTCAACATCAATTTTCTTGGGCTTTCCAGGTTGCAAACTTTTTTGGACTTATCTTATAATAATGCTACCTTTTTCTGTAGCTACATATTGATTTTCTCAAGCTTTCCATTTTTAACTAGAAAATCATTGTAATCTATCCTGAGCTTATCCTTTTCTACAATTACAAACTCTACAGTGGCTCTTGTGAATTGTGCAACACGAACTAACATATTCATTGCCTCTAGAGCCAATGTTTCTAACACTCTCCTTATAATTAGGACTCCACTGTAATTAGGTGTAGGCTCAAAAATATCAGGCTTTCTTGTTCTTGGGGTGAAAGACCAAATAGCAAGGGCATCCCATCCCTCACTAAAATTTAACCCTTGTAGTGCAAGTTCAGCTTCTTCTTTTGTATCATAGAGAGGCCTATCACATTTCTTTATTCTATCAAATCCTATGGCCAAAGCTAAATCCCATTCTGGAAGCAACAAAATACCGCTATTCCTTACCAATTCTTGACCCTCTTTTTTAGTCATCTTTTGAAATTTAGTTCTCATTTCATTCAAGGCCTTTGTCTGGATGGTGGTATCAGGTAACTCTAGATGGAGGCTTCTCTCTATAGTCAAGTTGTTAACATACTCAGCTCTTTTAGCTCTATATGCATATTCCATAAAATCCTGAGATTTTACAAATGAGTCATCATCTAAGAACCTTGCACATTCTTCAACCCACATATCATCCCTGCCATTTAGCCTAGTGAGATTAGATTTACTCAATCTCATACCCAATTTTGGTGTTCCCTCACTACTAGTGGAGTAGGCACTCCTTTCATTTCCTACTATGATAACCAAATGTCCTCATTAGAGTCTTCATTAGCATAGTCCACAAGACCAATCACTTCAACCTTTTTATTTTTCAATCGTGGCTCTCTTCATGGTATTGCACTAGGTGGTGGAGAATCAATCTTCACAATTTCAAGATCTACTGGCCTTGGTGGAGTTAGTGGTGGTACTTGTGGCACATGAGGAGGCTTGTGCTCTTCCAGCTAAGAGGGAGTGGGAGCTGCATCAATTTTCTTTCTCTTCCTCTTTCTCCTAACAAAGTACTTTATTCTTGGTTCATCAAGGGCTTGGGATGTAGGTTTTTCCTCCATAAAAGGGATCTCCCCTCCACTCTGTTCTTCTACAATGGTAGATTTTCCCTTATCTTTTATGATCGCCCCTTTAGTCTCAAGGTGGCCCAATATTGAGTCAAAATTCTAGGATACATGTTCCACTTTTAGTATCATAGTTTCAATCTCTAGGAGAACCTTGAAGTCGGGTTCTTCTTGTTTTATCTTTCTTTGCATCTTGTTGAAGGAAATCCACCTTGCTATTCTTTTTCTTGCTCAAAAAGGTCAAAAAAATTTCTTATCACATCCTCTAGATACTAGAAAATATTCACAAATTTATAACTCTTGGTCCTTTCTTTCACCTAGGCCATAAAACCTTCGAGATCATATCTAACCCTCTCAACTAATCTCTACATGTTGTAGGTTATGAGTATATCAAGGATCTTATTCCAACCTCCCTTGGTCATCACAAAGTCAAAAAAACAAGTGTACAAAGGAAAGAATGCCCCTTTTCCTTTATTCAACAGGTGTTTATTTTCTACACTTCCCAATTCTCACATCACCAACCAATTCTCTCTGGCACAAATCTTGGCAACATCTGAGGTTCAACTATGGAACCATATACTCTTAAAATAGTGTAATCAGAGTATGGGATAACATCTCCCCAATTGTGGTCAACTCCTAGTTGAGGAATCCTTTCCTTGGGTCTCAAGAAGTCATGCAAAGCAATACGAATCGTAGGTATATTCACAATCAAGACTCTCTTCAATTCAAAAGCTTAAAAAATATGAAATGTCATATAATCATTTTCCCTATCATCCTTGTCTAAGATAGTAGTCCATCATTTCACGGGAAAATCCAAGTTACCCTTTCTTCTTTCCAAAACAATATTATGTCCAAAGAAAATTTCACCTTTGAACCAAAAAAATTGTATAAAAAATGAATACCAGCTAAATCTCACCCCCAATTCACCTTTCTTCAACCCTATCAGAACTTCATGCATTCTTTCTAAAAGTAACCTTGCATAATCATACACTATGAAATATTGGGGGTGTTGGATATGGGCAACCATATACATCCATTCCATTGGTGTTCCTATGATAGGGTTATAGCTAATTATTTGGAAAATGTAGTAAAAGGTTTTCTTGAAGTAGGGAATCAATAACTAACAAGGAAAGGTTCCTTATCATGTTTCCCTATTATAATCTTTCGGCCTACAATTTCTACTAGATATCTTGGTAGGATATGGACTTTGAATGCAACCTTAATTTTATCATACTCCTCCTTAAGAGCATTCTCATTTATATTGGGCATTCAATCAATCCATCTAGTGAGTTTGAAAATAAGATCCAATTCCTCCTTGGTAATTTTTACCATTTCCTTCGCATCATATGCTCTTATAGTCCCTATGATTGGGTCAAAATTGGCAGCCACTACCTTAAGAAAGTCAAAATACATATAGAAATTTGGTACAATCAACTTTCCTAGGTCACAACTCCAAGGGTTACCTACTGGGATGCCCATATTTCTATTCTTGAACCAACTATAGAAAAATTCCCATCCAGTATAAGGAAATTTAGCATCCTTAATAAAGTTATTCTTGTAAATCAAACCATCTACTAATTGCATACCTTTGAGAAGCAACCAACCCAAGTTAGGTTTATCACTGGTTGAGGGTGGTAACTGGTCAATAAGGTCTTTGTTTAAAAGTACTTTTGGAGAAGAGGATTCCTCTTTAGATGAAGACGATTTTACTTTAGGAGCCATAACACAAGGGGTATTACATAGTAGGGTTTCTAGTTTATTGGAACAAGACTTGCGACTTATATAAGGGTTTGAGACTAATTACACAATGTAGAAATAACAAATTCTTTTTTATGAATGTCAAATCTTAAAATGCTAAACCAAGAAAACCCTAATAGACTCAAAGGTTTGAGAGACCATAATTTATCAATAATGCTAGAGGGAGGGCAATAATTTACTTACTATTTTTCTTCATAGGTTGACAATCCTAGCTTTGACATCAAAAAATATTGAAAAACCATAGCAGGAGCTCCTTGTGTATGTATAGTATACTTTGCAATGTTGAATTATGCCTTCAAGATAGGTATTAATAATTATGCAACTTCTTGCTTTGGTAACTCGATGTCCTTTTAGCTATTAAGGATCACTCGAGTGAACCACAATAGCTCACTTTCCCTCAAACTAAGTTTTGAATTCCAACCATTGATCACGTGGGCATGTTAATTGATGGAAAACCTAGATTTGTCTAGCTTGATTTGAAAGACCTGACTATACACAACCGCAATAGTCACCAAATGACATAAAGCCACATGGAACCACTTGCTAGTGGTATGTGGGCTCCACCATTTCTTTTTCATTGTAGCCCAGATCCATGTGTCCTTTTCCCCTCACCCCCATGAGTCGTAACTTGTGAGAAATTTTTATCAGCAGGGAGATGGGGAAAGGCTAAGATTAAATCTCTTAGCTTCAACATACACACCTCTTAATTTTAAAATCATTTCCTAAAGCTTTATCCTTCTTACTACATCAATGACCCAGATTAAAATATCTTAAAACATGTGCCATATACCTACTTTAGTAGCACACACTTTATTCGCCATGCCCTGTGTTGAAATATTTAGTTAGTATTCACCCTTGCTCCCATGCTTCCATGTCCTCTAGATCACTCCATGTGGCAATCTCCCACTTCCACACGAGGAGTCCTTCAACAAAGGCAAGACCCAAATGGGCTAGCGAGGAGTGGTCAAAATTTATCCACACGTGACCCATTATCATCTATTGATTCACTTGAAATCTTTGTGATGCTGACCATTTGAAACCATTGGGCCCACCATTAGATAAGACATGCGGAAACCACCCATCAGCACATATTATTTTAATACTAAATAAAAACAAATAGACATGTGGGGAATGGTTCAAATGGGGCCACATCACATAACGATCATCGTTGATCTCTTCTTAAAACCACTTGTACACCTTGACAAAGACATCAAGCCCACCATTGTACAAGACATATGTCTTGCGCTCATGAGCCCGTATGAATAAAATAATGAGAAATGAAATGGAACGGGTGCATGGGGAATGGTGGTGATTTGTTTACCTTAATCATATGCTTCAAAGTGAGAGTTGTCTTAGGGGAGTTACACATGACAGTGTTGATATTGAGTGAGGGTCTTTTTGTTTCTTTCATTATCTTATAAGGACAATATCCAAGACCACCTTTTATTTCTTGTTTGTTAGTCTCTATAGGAACATGGATGCTTTGTTCTTTTCTTCCACATCCTTTTCAACTATAACCAAGTTGTTTCAAGAGCCCATAACCTCTTTCATAAATTTTCTCCATCTCTTTCGGATTCGGTGGTTGTTGATAGTCTATCTCATCAATGATCATTGTATAATATATGCCCTCTTCTAGAGTGGATGAAGTAGATTTTTGTGAGTTTTCTTTCGAATTATGTGTTGAAATTACCATTGGCTCTTTTTTATTTTTAGTTTCTTTCATTGTAATTCTGTATTCTCCCATGAATGTTGGTGTGAAATGTAAGGAAACCCAATAATATTATAATACTTTTGTGACTTCATCAATATTCTTCCCTTGTTCTTCGTCCATCGTGATGTCCACTTTTGTAGTTGGTATCAATTTTCTCATAGGAATTTGTTTATCTTTCTTAGCATGCAAATAACTTCAGGCTTAGGGTCATCCTTGACTATGTAAACTTTGTTCTTATAGACATACTTCATTACATGTTGAAGGGTTGAAAGAACAACATTCATTTCATGAATCCATGGTCTTACTAGGAGGAGATTGTAAGAAATATCATGAGGCATAACATGGACCAGAGGTTTTAATGTTACTTTCCCAGCTTTAGTACGTAATGTGATGACTCCAAGTAGTTGTTTTCCTATATTATCAAACCTATAGATAGAAAAAGAATCAAGGACAATGTTACTCTTATCCAAAAGGATCGCACTACACACATTAAGGGTCGAACCATTGTCAACAAGGGTTCTCTTTATCCCAATTTTATTAACAAGGGATATTATCATGAATGCTTCATGCAATTTTTGAACTTCCAAGGAGGGTAACTCTCTTTGGTAAAAAAAATATCTAAATTAACTGCATTCATTCCTTGAACTGGTGTTGGAACATCGTTTGAATTTGTATTAGGAGGAACCATAACTTGTTGCGATTCTATTTGAAGCATACTATGGTAACTTTGTGAAGCTTGAATAAAACCCCATAGGGATATCTTAGCAAGTGTATTCTTAAGTTGTTAAACAAGATTGTACTTTCCACTATTTGAAGGTGAATTAGGAGCACTAGGCAATATATGTTGAGGAAAAGGTAATGAAATAGGAGTGGTTTGTTGTTGCCTATTGTTCCTTGTATTGTATGTGTGAGCAATAGTATTGTAACCTGTTTGCTATGAAACATTGTTATTATCAAATAAAGGCTTGTTTTTAGGTAGTTATATGATAAGCATAGGTTCATTTGGAACTTGAGGTTGTTGTGAGGGGGGGTAAATGATAATTTGAGGTGTGATTGCATTAACGTCTCTATGTTTCAGTTTTTCATGACAAGCTTTAGTGGATGGACCTTGCAAGATGAAATCCTCAAGGGCTTCATCCAACATATCAAAGTCATCACTACTAAAAGGTTTCAGGGATAGGTTAAATTGGAAAGAGAGATTTGACATATAACCAAATAACTATGCTTTCTCCAATGGTCATGTGTGTATCTTTTGATGGTTTAGGTTCTTTGTTTTCATTTTCTAATGATTTCAAGATGTAAAATAATGTATCTAACAATGCAATAATGCTAGAAATGAAGGAAAAATGTAGAAATATAAGACTACTTTTAACTAAAATATGCAAGAAATGCTTTTCCCAATGTTGCAAAATATAACTATTTAAATGAACAACAATTTCAATGCACAAGAAAACCGTTTCATGAAATTAATTCTTAGGTTTTTTTTTACCTAATAATAGAAACAAAAATGTACATTAAAGATTATAAATCCTTCATAAATTTTGTTGAAAATGTTTGTATAGGGACTCATTCACCCTAGGGAAAATGGATCCCAAGTTTGGGTTTTGGGTATGTGCAGGATCATGATAGGCCAAAAAGTGGCGATATGATGGGTATGTGTAGGGTATGTGGCTGTCGACTTTTTTTTTACCCAAAATTGATGAAACAAAAATGGTTTTTAAACGAGGATCTCAGCTTTCCACCAATAGAAATTTGCTTTACTTTCACTTTAATAAATAATTATTATTCATTTTCTATTTGAATTACAACTAAAGTCCTAATTGATAGGTTGATTGAAAAACATCTATAGCTTTCAAATGGTATCACATTTTTTGAATCCAAACATGTGTCACATTCTATGCTTCACATACTATAGGATTAAAAATAAATAAAAATTCATGAAGTTTTGACCAAGTTAAGGTGGTCGACATACAAGTTTTTATATTTTTTAAAAGTTCTAATAAAAAATCTTAATTAATTATTAACTTGGAAAAAAATTAAAAAAAAATATGCATCACATCAGGACATGTGTCCTCTACTTAGAACTAAAATCTTATTAAAAATTATTATCATTTTATTTTTCTTAGGGTGGTTAGACAGACACCTACTTCTTATTTTTTCCCTAAGATTGAAGTACTACTGCATTGAAATTTCAAATTTTCATCAAATAGATTTTTAAAAAATAAAATAAACCTAGTAGTTTAGAAACTACATTCAATTTGATACAGATTCTATTCTTACATATTTTTGAAATAATATAGATAACTTATTCATATTTTTACGTCAAGTTTCCTAACTCTATTTTTTCTGAGTTTTTGGCCACTTAAGGGCCTATTTTTTCCTTGATGATCTTGCACTTACCCTTTTTTTTAAATTTTATTTTTGTACTTCTAAGGTGATCCTATGTGTTTTCTATTTCTAATCTATAACAAAAAGTTTTGTAACATATTTTCTAGATTTTAAGCCTCTAAATTCAAGTTTGACGAATTTTGACTGATGAATAATGTGACTAATTTTAATGTGCAATATGAATCTAAATGATTGAATAATGATTTCAATGTTAATATTATGCAAAATAAACTCAAATCGAATGCAATTTTTTAGATTTTTAGTGATTTTAAGCTATGCAAATTTAATCCTAAATGTAGTTTTTACTAATGCAATAATAAGGACCCTAAACGTAATGCAACTAATGAAAACCTAATGCAATCTATTTCAAAACTAAGATCTAGAGTTGAAAGGACTCCATTTTTCAAAATATTGTTGTATAAGGTTGGGTTCACCAAAATGAAATGAAAGAAAAATAGGTGGGTATAGGGGTGTCCCAAAATGGAAAAGTAGATCCAAAGAGGGACAAAGGGATCCTATCTTTCTTTAATTCACTAGGAAATGAGATCAACACAATGAAATGACAATCAACCCTTAGGTGAATCAAATCAAGGTTTGAATCTACAAATTTCACTTTTTTGTTAGGATGGGGGTCTAAGTCAAACAACACTTTGGAAAGAAAAATTAAAAATATAAAACACCTCTAAATTTAGATCTACAAAGTGCATTTAGGAGATTTAACTTAAAATAGAAGGAACCAACAAAATTTCTAGAAAATCTGAAGGTAGTAAATGTTTATGCACTTGTCAAAAGTTGATGTTTTTGTAACCCTAATAGGGACTCATTCGCCCTATGGTGAATGGGTCTTGGTAGGATTTTCTAAACAACTCTGAATCAGATATTGAAGCTTAAGACCTGTGATTCCTTCATGTCACTTGATATCTCTGCTCCTAGATCTAGATCTATCAAAAATCTACAAAATAAATTTATTTATTTGTTGGTAGCTAGGAATTTGCCTTGGTCAAACCCCGTGTTTGGTAATTAAACCTTGATGATAAATAGAAATTTGAAACATCAAATGTGTGTGCAATCCTAACCTTAAGAGAGTCTAAGATTAAGATTTAAAATAATGCCAAGAAACCCTACTCAAGTGTATTAGAGTAGGATCCTAAATGAACATGAACAATGAATAAGACCTACTTTAGGAGACCTAAAATCCCCTTAATAAGTCACAAATATGAATATACCTCTCTTTAGGTTGAAAATAAAATGATCATAGAAGATGGAATCACTTAGGAAACAAGTCATTAGGTTAGCTTGAATCTCATTGCTTCTCCCAAAACCTAGTACCCATCATGATTCTCCATAGGCATCTATCATCAACTCCTCAACAACGCTTGATATTTGATGAAAAAATGAGTTTGAAGACCTACAAATACAATAGAATTTTTCTCCAAGACTTCACTTTTTCTTTCTCCATGCTCTTGAATGTAATTTCTTGATCTCAAATGAATTTCTCTTCCTTGTTTAGTGAAAAAATTAGTGTGAAACTTATATTTATAGGATTCCTTCCTAATTTTCCAATTATAAAATCCCAAAAGCTGACACATGAGATTTTTTCACATGTGAAATTTGAGTTTGAAACCTTAAAATTACACCCAAAACATACCAAAATTTGACTTTAGGGATCTTAATGAGGACCCATTCACCCTATCGTTAATGGGTCCTGACCTAAATCATCAAGACTCCTAGAATTTTAGGCATTAATTTAATCCCTAGCATTTGTTCAATGTGGGTTATGGTGTCGAGAATTATTGGGATGCATGATAAAGGGGTATTAGGGGAGTATTAATGGGATTTTAAAATGCATTAATGAATAGGTCACCAAGATAGGTCCAAATAAGTGTGAAATTGTACTTTCTCCTAGAAAGGGGTACAATTTTCTACACTACATGTAGCATATAAATACTTATTCTTTTCACCATTTGAAACTAGAAGTAGATTTTATGAGCCACTATTATCATCAAGAAAAAGTTAAGAGAAACATTTTAGAGCTTCATTATAGCAATTCATGATCCAAGTGTCAGGAAAAAGTGTATGCAAATTCAAGTGTTCATGTTATCATTGGTTTCTATAGGCTAACCCTTTGTTGTAGATCTCAAAATAATTCAACCACTCAAGAAAGCAAGATCCAAATACTTGAGGTGATGTGTATGTCTTCAATCCTTCAGGGAAGCTATTGAAGGGTGGTAAGTTGTAGTAGTTTTTTATTTCATCATTCTTCCCTTTCAATTATCATTTATCATTGGAATTACCATTTGTGGAAGTGGAAACACTTACATGGGGTTTGACTGATGCAAGACCCTAATATGTCCCAACATTTCCTCTCTTGATGAGTGCACGTATTTTAGGTTGAAGAGGATTAAAGGGATCTTGAATACAAGTTCGATATTGTTGCATTTTAAGCCTTACATCTTGTTAAATCATGTAAACTTGCCTACAAAATTATTCGACAGTGTTAAAGAAAATTTACAAGTAGAAATAGGAGTCTCTGATATATAACCAGAGGACCTCAAAAGTTGAGTAGGACATCCTATTAGAGACTTATATTCCCCTTAATGACAATGTCCTTCTATAGTGGCTAAAAAAATATTTTCTAGGAAGGTACATATTACTCTGCACTTCCCAGATCCACCTGCAAACTATTGTTTAATTCTATTAGTTGTCATGATCTTATAATTTACATATTGGGGTGCATTATCTAATTAGGTTAATCAAACCCAATTCATTCTAAATTATTCCCATATTCCATTACATGTAGATCTAGGACTGAGTGAGTCACCTTCATGGTTTAAATTCAATCTATACACATTGTTGATCAACATTTTAATGAAACTTGGGAAAATGCCTCTTGCATCCTAGGTTCCTATCATTATAGGACCTAGGACCCCTTTTTCTATGTTTTAGGTTTATATTGAGAGATTTTTTTCTCTCCAACAAAGGAGGACTGTGTAAAATATAATAAAATTCAATCATCACCAAAAAGTGAAGTCAAAGGTGATTTATAATTATTGATATTATTATCATTGGAAGGAAATGGTTCCACTTTTAAAGATGGAATCAAAGTACTAAGAGATTTAGAAATAGCACGTTGATTTTTGACTTCAACTTGTAAGTAAATTTCTAGATCTGGATCTACCTCAATTGTATAAAGATCGTTATATACTTGAAATTCATCTTATGGTGAAGAGTAGATGAGATTTCCCCATGACATGAATTCATGGTCTACCAAGAAGAATATTATATGAAAGAGAATTAGGCATGACATGGATAAGGGTAGGAAAATTCACATGTTCTATCTCCATTGGTAGTTTGATTGTACCTAGTGATCATTTACAAACATTATCAAAGCCACAAATAGAAATAATATCAAGTTTGATGAGATATTTATCTACATCAATATTATGTAAGAGTTCAATTCTACTAAATATTAAGAAATGATCCATTATTGACGAGGGTACATTTTGTTTCAATTCTATTAATGATAACTAAAATCATGAAGGGATCATGTTGTTTCTAGATGTCAAGAGAAGGTAATTCATGTTGGTGGAATGAAATGTCTATATTTTTTGCATTCAAACAAGATAACAAGACTTATAAATTTTTCTAATAGAAGGTGATACAAATATATTACATAAGGCCTCTTGGAGTATATTGTGGTATGCAAGAAATTCTTGTGTTAATTCCCAAAGAGATATATTAGTAGAAGTAGCACAAATTTTCTTGACAAGATCATACTCTTTACCAATATGTTGAGGACAATGAGGTGTAGGAGAAAGAAAAGGTTGATGAAGTAGAATTGAAGTCACAACTAGTGTTTGTTTATCCTATTTATTATTTTGAGTATTGTATGGGTGAGAAACTACATGATATGAGGTTTTTGTGACACATTTTGATTAAGTTTATTGTATTGAGTGAGTTGCTTTATAAAATTTAGAATTTGATAAGGAGGTTTAGGTTGGTTTGGAATAGATCTAATAGAGAAAATAGGTTTAGTTTGTGGTTGAGGAACATTTGATAAAATATGAACAATAATTTTTTGTTTTATAGATTCAATAACTTTGATCATTTGTCAAAAATCCTCTATTAATGGGGGGTCCAATGCAATTTTGGATTCTTCATCTATGCTTTCCATGTTTCTAGAAGGAAGATAATTTGAACTAAGAAATGTGTTAATGATTGTACAATCTTGCACCAAAATATCCTTATGTGTAGGGAAAATAGTGGGAGAGGAAAAATCATGAGTCTCATCATTACTTAAAGAAGGAAGAGTAGGTAAAGTGATGTTAAGAATGATATCAATGATTATATTCTCTTGTGACAAGATATCCTCATGAGTAGGAAAAATATTGATTGGCCAAAGGTTGATATATATCCATTTTGATGCAATGAAAAAATAGTATTTTTGAAAGGAAAACATGTTGCTATATCCTTTTTTTAGCCATATTGTGTTTATTATGATGAAAAGAGGAGGATCTAGGGTAATTTGACCAAATGCAAAAGATGTGAATGTTATAAAATGGATTATCAAAGACATAGAGTAGGTCTAAGTAGATGTAGAGAACAACTCGTCACTAAAATATGGAGTAGATGTAGTGGGACATGGGGACTAGTTGCCCTAGTCCATAAGTAAAAAAATATAGTGTTTTAAAGCCTAGATAGGTATAGAAATATTTGCAGTTCCATGAGAATACAATTTAGGATATGAAGTTTGATAAAGAGTAGGAAATCAGTATGCCCTAGTTTGTTGATGAAGAGTACATGAAAGAAATGATTTTTTTTAAAGCATTTAAATGGTTCAATAGGAGAAATCAACTTCACACATGAATTCTCCTAGGAAGAAAAACATGGATGAAAGTGATGATAAGATGAGTATGTCAATGAGATATTAGAAGAAGGTGTTTTAGATTTTTATTTTGCAATAACAAAGAGAAAAAAATTCAAGTGTTTTAATTTTTAATGTAGATATACAATGCTTGTATTTGAAAACGAGATATTCAATGAATGTAATTCCTTAATGAAGTAAATTAGATCTAAATTTTTTCACTTAAATTAGAAAATTTTGTAAAATATATTCTATGTAGGGTTCACTAACATACTAGTATTTTGGGGAACAAATAATTGCAATGATTATTTTCAAAATTTTAACATATAATTAGTGAATATGATCAATAAGATATTCAGACAACCTAATCCTTGATCACATTAAAGAATTTATGTTATGTATATCAAAAGAGTTAAAATTGTATGAATCATTGGGTTCACCAAAATCTTAAGTGTGAAAAGAGATCCTAGATCTAACTAGTAAATTAGCTCATATCTAGTTTTTCTATTCTTAACATTGGAACATGAACCAACAAGGGTTTTAAGATTATATAACTACATCAAAGGAGAGTTAGTTTGCTTAGTTTTTTTTCTTTATTGCAAAGAGGGCATATTTGATGAGTGTGATTAATAAACCTAATTTATATAATCCCTAATATGAAAATATGACTGATTGAATAAACAAAAGCTAAAAATTATAAAAATGGGTACAAATATCATATAAGTAGACGAAAGAGCACTTGTGGTTGAAAGAAAAGACTGAAATATAAGTAGGGGGTGTTGGAATCCCTATTCCTATGTTTTTTTAATGTTCAAAATACAATTCACTTAGTGACAATTTTTTTTTCCTTATACAACCCCCAACATATCCCTAAACCAAAGTGGGTTGAAGGTTGATCATGGGTTGAGATTTATTTAATCAAGTGGAAATTATTTAAACACGAGTAATTAATTAACAAATAAAATAGATTCTCATCTCATGCCTTGAGTTCTTGTAAAGACTAAGGATGTTTGGAAAGACATGTCAACCTGGGGAGCTTGGGTCTTGTAAGGTCAAGTACACTCATCTATATGAGAAATGTACTAGATTTTGCATGTACCCATACCAATGGGAACTATGATGAAACTCCTTTACAATATCTCTAGCATCTTATCCTAGTGTCGAATGTTTTTGTCATCCACCACTAGTGAGATGGCTCAATGATGATCCTTTTTCTTTCACATTGATGAGTTATCCAATTATGATATTGTTTTGTGTTATCGATGATTTTTCCCAATGAGGATTATGTTTGATGTTAAGTTAGCGAGTTTTCTCAATGAGGATTATGTGATGTGACATCAAGGTGAGTTTTCCTAATGAGGACTTGTGATTGATCCTTCTTGTGTTTTAGATGAGTGCTTTATAGTATGTGTATGTTTAGTGTATTCTTTGTTTATGCAATGATTTTAAGCCTAATCCTTATGTGCTTGGCATGACTATGTGATTGTGGCCCATGTCACTAGATCTTCTAGCATGGTAGGAGTGGATCATTGAATCCATGAGATTGGGTGGCGTGGAAACCATTGTTGGGGATCATAAGATCATGGTTGGAGTCAACCATGACTTCAATTTGATAGGGGTCTCTCATGATTTATTATGATTTAATTCATTTATATGCAAATTGTATATGTAAAGGATGTTTATGCCCTATTTTTCATAATTTTAATAATGTGAAGTTTTGTATCTCTCTTTCAGATGGATTATATTCCACAGATAATGAATAGTGTAATTTCTCTTCATTACATGACTTTCTATTGGAGTTGAGCACAATCACATTATGGATGAATCTTCTTATGCTTATGTAATGTAATGGTAAAATGAGCATATGAACATTTCTATTTGGCTTAAAATAAATATAAAAATTATGTTTCATATGGGTTTAAAATGAATGTAAGCATCTTGGAGTAGTCTAGGATGATGTTGTGGACCTATTTTGGGCTCTAGGAAAATTCATCATCAACAATTCATTATGAACGAATTCACCTCCAACAATTTATCAGCAAAAATTGATCGCCATGAAAAATTCATCTCATGGAATATTCATCACCAAAAATTCACTAGCAATTCATGGTGGTGAATTGTTGGAGATGAATTGTTGGAGGTGAATTTGTTGATAGTGGTGAGTTTTCCTAAATCCCTTGTTTTATAGTTGTCCTACTCCTAAGATACTATTCCTAAAGTGTCATGTTATTTAGGGCTACCTTGAAGCCTCTTGTTAGGCCTTGTAAAATCAAAATTTTCTTTTATATTTTAATTTAGCTTTATTCTTTCTTAGGTAAGGAGGTAGGGATGTAGAGGAGGTAATTACTCTCCTCCATGCCTTCTCCTTCGCTTGTATGCAATTTCCAATGTTTATGAAGATCAAACTCTTCTATTGACACCAAGTCATGTTTTTTCATTTATGAGTTTATAGGGTGTTGTAGATACTCTTACGTGGTTCCTTAGTTCTTGGGGGGAAATAGAATTCATTCCTTAGTCTAGGGAAGCTCACTTCTAAGTACATTGTTTCCCTTGTAGGGACACCAATGTGCAAAATCTGTGCCAATGATACAAGTATCCCAATTGGACTCAAGCACCCTAAATAGACACATGAGACTTTTAGGACACTAGTTCTAAGTACTAATATCCTAGGATGTGTTGTTTTGTGTCCTTTTCCTCGGTAGTAGGTGATTTTGGGCTTCATATGAGAACAAAATATGAATAAAAGTTATTCCCCATGGTCTTTGTAGTCTCGGGATATTTTGAGAACGTCTAGATATGTGTTTCCATTAACAATTTATGACATATCCTTTCCTTTGGAAATGTGTAGTTATTTGGAAGTGACCCATCATCATTCCAATTAGTAGAGATTCTGTGCTTCTTAGTTAGGAAACTTGTGAAGGTTGGCCTTGGTGTTTAGAATTGTTAAGTTAGTTTGGATGTGGATTTGTGGTTGATGATTGCATCATCCTATCATAGCATGGTGTTGTGAGAGAACACAATCATGGGTGAGTAATCGATTGTCATATAGGTGGAATCCTCTCTCTCATAGGTTCATCGTGGTGGATTTATCTCATGATTCTTAGCCTTTTTTTATTTCCAACATGCTTATGCAAAGGTGAAGTCATATTTTTTTCATTATGTCACTGTGCTTTATAGGAAACATGTGTGCATGTTGTTGTGTAAGTATGATATGTTGTTGCTTTAATGACATTATTTTTTTTCTTTCAAGGAAAAAAAAATCCATTAAGTTTTGTTCTAAGCAATAGTTTTATGGTTGTACTTGTTGAAGATTTTTTCTTTCAAACATTTGGAGCCTCTAAATGAGAAAGATAAGTTAACAAGAGAGAAATATAAGTTAATCCAAATGGAAACTTTTAAGTCCTATAACTCACAAGACCTCATAGAAATAAATGGAAAATAAAAGGCTTCATAAAAAGTTGTGGAAGAAAAGAAAAAGGAAATATTGGATAATAAGAAATACAAAAATAAAATTAACACTTTTTTAGAATGAGGGAAAATGAAGAAAAAAATTGAAGTGTGTTTTATGCATGAAATCTAGACTTAATGAAGATAATTTCATGAAGAAAAGGATTCACCATATTATACATATACTTGAGCAAGAAGGGATTCATGCATCCATCATAGATCCTTCATTGAAATTAGATTTTTCTACTTATAAAAGGATATATCTAAAGAGAAAACACTTATGACAACTATAGTTTATGAGATTGATAGATGATTTCTTGACTCAAAGTATCCCATCATATTTTTTCTTACCCAAAAGTGTTCATATCATTCTATCCTTGTGATAAATCCAAACTATTTGTAGCAAAAAAAATTACATATGTGTTTGTGGACAAGGAACTATTGAGATATGCAATCATTATATCCGTAGTATCTTACTTGTTCTTGAAATAACCAACAATCTTCTTTCTATATATTATTTCATAGATTCATGGGAGATAATTGATTTTACATCCACTTCAATGAGAATTCGAGATTTATATAGGATAGAGGTTATTGTGATTGGAAAGATTCACTATTTCTCATTTTATACTTTCTCCCAATTCTCTTTGAAGGATTCATTTTTATAAGTTCATTCTCCTACATCAAATATCAAAGTTCATCTTCTTCACCATTACCTATAGTAGAGTTTAAAGGCACAAGTAAAAGGAATCCAAATATTCTTTCCATTAAAACATCACAACGAGAATTTGAGCATCATATCATAGTGGGATACATAGTATCTCATTTCTCTCATATGGGGGGAACATTCATTGTACTTTTCTACTATCTTTTTTTGGAGAGGAGTTTGGTTACTAGTGGGTTTTCTCCTTTTCTCCACTTTATGAGATATTGCATTGTATATGAGTACTTAACATGGCTAATAGTTTAGATCCATCATCATCATTGTATATATTACTACCTAAGTTTCACTTAAGGGTGTATTAGTGTAAGTAGTATCATTATATATCTAGTTAAAATTGTCATCACTTTCTATCTTGACCTATTCATATTTTCTTAAGTTTACTTAGTTATTTTATAGTTTTTTCTCACCTCATGTTGTTAAGAGATGTGTCTTCACCTTGTGAGATGCCTCTTGCATGCACACTTTCCACTCGCTAGAGCACTTATCAAGTGAGCTAGCAAGTGTTCCATCTTTTGAGGGGTATTTAATATTTGTGTTTGACTTGCCTACCTTCATCACCTTTCCTATATATGCAATATTTATTTGTACATTATAATCAACTCTATGATAATTTGAAAATATCATTTGGCTTATTTTGTCTGAACATACCTTCTAAAAGTTTTTTGTTTTTTGTGACCTTGGCAATCATAACACATCTAGCCAATGTAAGATAATTTATTTTCTCCCACTTGTAGAGAAAATAAACATGTTATACATAAATTATCTTGGCTAAATAGGTAAATACAAATCAATTCTTTCAAAAAAGAAGTAAATACAAATCAACTATTGAATAATTAACCTAAAAATATAGTTGAAATAAATTATTGACATAAAAGTGTTTAAATTAAATAACCATATTCAATTTTCTTAGCTTTAGGATTGGTAATAGATAAATGATGTTGATGTTGAATAAGTTCACCTTTATCACAAAATAATTTGGACCCAATTTAATAAAGTCTCATAGTCTAAACTATCACAAAAAGTGATGAAAAACAATCTCAAGCCCTGTGTGTTTGGTCTTGACTACCACTCTGAACCTGATCTCATGCATAGAATTTATTTGAGTTATACATAATTCATCTAATAAAAATTATGTCTAAGTTCCTATTTGTCATCACCTTCTAGGTACATGAATAAATCAAAGTGGTGTTTATAGACATCATCAATTAGTTTGTTGACTCTCTAGATGAGAAAATTCTCATAGGTTTTAAACCCATTGGTGGAATGAATTAATGGTATTAAGAATGAATGATGATGTTTATTTGAAGAAATTCTTATGATCTAAATGATGATTGTGTAGATTTGGTTTATTTTTAACCGTTTAGAATTGAACTATGATCTAATTATTCTCGTTTTCATTATATTCCTCTAATATGTGTTAACAACATAATAATTATTTTTAAATACCATGACATAGCAACATGTCAAATTAATTTTTTGTTAGGCTAGCTCATGTAATAGCTAATAAAAAATGGTAGACAACTTTTAATTTTAATTTAGTATCTCATATTTTAGGGATCATTATCTATAGATAGGGATCAAATGTATGGAAATCAATGTCAATAAGTTGAAACAAAATTGTATAGGTAGCAACTGAGTGGACATTAATGTAAGCGTGATGAATTAAAGATAGATCAAAATTGGGCCACAAGAAAAACCTAACACAAGAGTATATCGCTTTGATATGTTATTGTATTAAGATATTCCCACAAAGTTATGTACAAAAATAAATGAGGAAAGACATTGTTATGCTAATTTCGCCATCACACCATTAAATAAGCTTGCTTCCATATTTAATGTTAACATTTGATTTAACGCTTGATTTTAAAGTATATTTAAAATTTAAGAAAATAAAGAAACTATTTTTTATACTTTCTTTATTCTTTCTTTCTAATCAAATATATAACTAGATGTGAAATTACAAAATTGTTTTTGTGAATAATTTTTTTAAGTATTTGAAAGAGTGCAAATAATTAGGATCTTTTTTATTTTTCATGACCCTTTCTTGCTAAAAATAAATAAATAGTAGATAACTTTCACTTTTAAGATATTTTTTTTCGGGATCAATCAGAAGGAAGAACGATGTCCAAAGCCACTTTAAATAAGGTTGGAAGCACGGACCCTTACAAGTATTTGAAAGAGTAAATAATTAATATTTTTTAATTTTTCATGACCCTTTCCTACTTTAAAATAGTCAATATCAAAAGTAGTAGATAATTGTTCACTTTTAAGATTTTTTTCTTTTTATTTTTCTCAATCACGAGAGAACGATGCCCAAACCGCTTGGTCAATCAGGGGGAAGAAGATGTCCAAAGCGCTTTAAATAAAGCTGGAAGCACGGACCCACACTCCATGTCCAGGAATATGGTCCGAACGTAACTATGGCTTTTTCACATGGGTTAGTCGCAATAGTAGTTAGTTATACCACCCTCCACCAGTCCCTATAAAACGCTCTCTGCTTTTCATTCATCCATACACAAGATAATCTCTTATATTCTTGTTCGCTAAGAATGGCGGAGGCCTCTCTTGCCACCTTCGTACTCATTCTGCTTTCTCTCTCTGCCATTTTGGGCACTGCTCAAAATGGTGATGGAAGAAACGTTTACATTGTTCACATCCTCAAGTCCATGAAGCCCGACCACTTCACTTCCCACCAGCACTGGTATGCTTCAATGCTTGACCAGGCCGTGCAGTCAGATCCAACTGCAAATGAGATGTTATATACATATGATGTTCTCTTGCATGGCTTCGCTGCGCGGCTGAGCAAGGCAGAGGCCCAGGCCATGGAGGGTATGGATGGGTGCTTGGCTGTGATACCCTCCTCCCTCAATAAAATTACCACCACGCACACACCAGAGTTTCTTGGTCTCTCCTCCTCCTCTGGACTGTGGTCAAAGTACTCTACATACGGCAAAGATATCATCGTGGGCATGATCGACACGGGAATATCACCTGAAAGCAAAAGCTTCAGTGATGAAGGCCTTGGACCTGTTCCCTCCAGATGGAAAGGCACGTGTGAAAGCGGGCAGAACTTCGATTCCTCCAACTGCAATGGGAAAATCATTGGAGCTCGATACTTCTCCAAAGGCTACGAACAGCAGAGCCCAACTCTGATTAACGAAACCTTGGATTACAAATCTCCCAGAGACAGTGATGGGCATGGTACCCATACAGCTTCGACCGTTGCTGGGGCTGCGGTTCCCGGGACCAGTTTCTTTTGCTTTGCGAACGGGACGGCCAGAGGGATGGCCCCTCAAGCCAGGCTCGCCATCTACAAAGCCTGCTGGGAAGACCGTTGCGCTGACGCGGACACGGTTGCTGCCATGGAGCAAGCCATTGCTGACGGCGTCGACATCATTTCTATTTCAATTGGTTCACAAGATACGGAATTTTACAAAGACAACAGAGCTATTGCAACATTTGGGGCCATTGAAAAGGGTGTTTTAGTTTCTGCCGCGGCAGGCAACGGTGGACCTAGTTCGTCTACTCTTGGTAACGTTGCGCCCTGGATTACAACGGTGGGTGCGAGCACCATCGATCGAGATTTCCCTGCATCTGTTGTTTTGGGCAACCAAGAGGTGTACAAAGGCACTTCCACCTACAGCCGAGTAGATGATGCAACGTTGCAACGGCCTCTGCCATTGGTGTATATATCCACCAACAGCGACACAAGCGGTTGCCTGCCTGATAGCCTTGATCCTAATTTGGTGAAGGGCAAGATTGTGGTCTGCGATCAAACATCTTACTATGCAGAAGTGGCAAGAGCAGGGGGTGTTGGAATGATTGGTGTAAATGATATTTACGGGTCACAACAGGACATTACAAATCCTAACGCTCTGCCGGCTATCAGCGTGAGTTTTACAACGGGACAAAAAATCAAAGCTTACATCTACAGTGCCGGGACTAATGCAACGGCTACCATGAGTCTCAAAGGATTGACGATTGTGGGAAAGGAAACAACTGCTCCCATTGTGGCTGCATTTTCTTCAAGGGGGCCGAGCCAAGGGTATCCACAAGTTCTCAAGCCAGATATGATTGCACCGGGTGTAAACATATTGGCAGCATACGCCGGAGAGTGGCCCTACAACATCATTTCAGGGACTTCCATGTCGTGTCCTCACGTCAGCGGCATAGCAGCGCTGCTAAAAGCTATACATCCTACATGGAGCCCTGCCGCCATCAAGTCCGCCCTCATGACGTCGTCCTACTTGATTGACAATGCAGGGCAGCCCATCAAGGATTCATATAAAATGACATATGCCAACCCCTTTGCGTTGGGCGCGGGTCACGTGGATCCAAACGCTGCGGTAGACCCGGGGCTTGTCTACGACATGGTACCTCAAGACTACATCGCCTTCCTCTGCTCTCTCAACTACACCGAACAACAAATTGCTCTTCTTACAAAGGAGTCAGTTTCCTGTCCCAACTCCAGTTTGGAGGCCGGCGATCTCAATTATCCATCCTTTTCTGTTGTTATGAAACCAGGGAGCAATTCAGTTCAGGTAAAGAGGAGAACAGTAACATATGTGGGTACAGAGGCCGATGCAGTGTACCAGGTAAGTCTGAAGAATCCTCCTGGCATCCTTATAAGTGTGGAACCACAAACTTTAAAGTTCGTAAAGCTCTTGGACACTGCCAGCTATAGTGTAAAATTAGAAAGCACAGTTGCTTCTAGCGGTGACACATTTGGAGAGATAACGTGGAAATGTATCCAAGGAGGGTCACAGATTGTGCGAAGCCCAGTTGCCGTAAACGTTGAAGCTTGACAGTGGCTGTTTCATCGTATCAGTAGCAATTCTGCCTATCATTATATAATATTTATAATATTATATATTAAAATGTACCGTTCAGTTATTAAAATTGTGCTCGCAGTGAGCGCTACTCATACGTAGTGTGGTGAGAATATTTTATATAGTAGCACTTGCACCAGGATTAGGCGCAAGGAGTACATCGATAGAAAAATATATGGATTCGATAATGTAACTGGTATATTTATTGTCTATATAAATTTGCAATATAACGATATTGTTAGAAAAAATTAAAATTTATTTGTATTACATATTTTTTTTTGTAGTAATTTGAAGAGAAGATTTCAAAAAATATAAATATTGAGGAATTTTAGTGAACAATTCACTGTGCTTGTACAAAAGGAGCCTAGAAAAAGCTTGTTGGTTCATTTATTTTGTGCCTACACATTGAAACAAAAAGTTAGTCAACTTATAGTATAAATGTATGTTTGGTGTTATGTAAAAGGTAGAATTTGTGGATTTTTTAATTTTTTTGTGTGAAATAAAGAAACTATACATGAGATAACTAATGTTGATAATATAATGATTGAGATCAATGCAATTAATTGGGGCCCTTGTCGCAGTAGGCATCTGCCTAGATATTTCTATGTCATGTTCTACAATTTCTAGGATGAGAAATGCACTTACATAAGGGAGTTATTTACAATAACAAGTTTGTGGAGAGATGTAGGTGGTTGAGCCTGATCATAATGTCCTTGGGGGCATTGTATTGATTCAAAATTAAATATTACTATAAAAGTCTCTGATTTGGACCATTCATATTATGGTCCTATTGTGGGTTCATGTTAAGCTTTGGGATAACCAGCATTATAGGCCCTAATATGATGTCAATAAGCTTGAATTTGTACCCTGTTTTAAATAAAACATATACTTTACTTATCCTTATCATAAAAATAGTAAATATTACACAACCTAGACATCCACATTATAAAAGATAAGTCTATTTATTTTAACAGCTATAATAGTCAATGCTAAGTTATCCAAAACTGCAAAGTAGCAAGATTACCATGTATGCATTTCAAGAATAAAATCAAAACTAGCCTGGAATTTTTGTTCTACAACTACAAGTTCTAGTAAAGATAGATTCATCAGTAAAATTAAGAAGAAGTAATACACAACTAGAACCAATGGAAAAAAATTTTCTCCTTCTAATAAACAAATTGTGTCATAATTTGATCTGTATTTTCACTTCATAGATGAAGAACTTGTCTAGGCTCTACCCTGCTTGATCAATGCACAACCACACAAGCTTCTAGGTACCTTGCTTAGGCCTTAGGAACATTCTAACCTTAACAACAAAATAAAAAGGCAATGACTAATCTAAGGAAACTATAAATACAAATTCAAAATAACATTATTCAGTCCATGTTAGCAATAAGGAAGGAATGTTAGGATTTAGTCTGTACACATGTGGGTGTTTGTGTGTTACTACTCCATATTTCTTATTTGTTAATTGGTGAGTGTATGCAATAGTATTTAGATAGTGATTAAAGAGTTATTCATAGTTAGTAATGTTAGTTTTGGGGTAGTTTGTGAGTGATTATAGGGGAAATATTACATATATGTAACTCATTATTTTCAAAATGTTGAAGATGATTAATTGATTAATGTGTTTGAGATTTTTGTTTTACTTCATATCTTGTTTTTGATAGTGGTGTTGGGTCTAGTTGGGCACCCTTGAATATTGATAAACCTCTTGTAATAAACAAGGTGGTAAATTGAATTATGGTGAACCTTAAGTCAAAGCATGGTTGTAGTTATGATTCATAGTTATTTATTACAAATTCATTAACTAAGATTAGGCTTGTTTCTTTTTACAATTCATCAATAGATTAAAATTTATTAAATTTTAGTGAAATAAGATTATTGTAATTGCCTAGAATTTGTCTATTAACAACCCACATTACATTCGATGAGCGTAATACCTTTCTTATTTTTAACTTTTAATTTTGTAAATAATTATTATATAGAGTCTTGCAAGAAACAATTATTTATAGTAGCAAATTGATTCCTAGATTTGATCAATGTAGTGTTTTTTGTGATCATTCTTTGATAAGTGTAACAAGCTTAACAATATAATGTTAGGCAATCATTCCATTGCAATGCCATGAACTAGGCAAGCCCACTTGCTTGATATAACAAATCTTTCAAGATAAATTATATAAATTTTTGGATAGCACAATTATAATATAAAAGTAATCTCAATCATTAAAATATATAATTGAAATATCAGATCTCTCAAAAATTATAATACAAAGTCTCTAAATTTGAAACAAAACTTTGAATTTATCTTTAAATAATAAAAAAATTGCATGTAATTATTCATATTTTTATAGACTTAATATTATTATTTTTATTTTATAATGTTTTGTTTTTACCTATAAATGCCAATATTGATGGGGTTGGAGGATGAAAGTTTAAGGTTTGGCATGAAGAAAGTGAAGGCCATACCATTAGGCCACTAAAAACATGGTGAGACTTAAAAAAAATAATCCTAGGCTTCACATCAGGAGAAGCTAATCTCCCAAAAAAATACACATATGGTATAGACATTATAACATAACACCCCATCCCCCATGCCACTCACTAGACAAAATGCACTAATGGAAAGACTTGACAGACTGAGTTGACAAAAATTTTGCAGTGTGTCATTTGGAGTTCCATCACATGTCCCATCGTTAAAAAAATGTGGCAGCATTAGTAGGTTTTCAAAAAACATAATTTGAACGGACAAAAAGCACAAAACATTGCCATTTTCGACATTCAAATTTTGGAGGTTGTTGGGAGCACGAGAGTTGTAGGCATTCAGAGGCCAAAGAAGAGTAGTCACTCTCCCTACCAAAACACATTTGACAGGAATAGATAGCTAGCTAGTAGGTATGTCTAGAAATATATGCCATTTTTCCATTTTGCTTAGGAACTGTGAAGACTTGAACAACTATTTGTTGTGATGATGGTTTTTTATTTCTGTTTTTGTTATATATATATATATATATATATATTCATTGTGAAAAATGGTTTTTATGTAAAATGCATTACTGTTTATGTGATTTTATGTTGAGGGTTTTTTTATTTTTCCATTTTAATGTTGTCACTAAATCATTGAATAACATTTAGAGAAACCAAAAATAATGCAAAATATATAACCGAGATGGAAAAACACAATGTGGGTTGTGTAATTAAATGATATATTTTAAAACCACATTAAACCCATAACGTCACCATTTTTGGCATTCTCATTTTGAAGGTTTTTGTTTAGCTTGAAAGGGAGTTGTAAGGGTTCAGAGAGCAAAGTAGAGTGACCATTCTCCCTACCAAAACACATGTCATAGGTATAGGTAGCTAGCTAGTAGGTATTTATATCTTCCAAAAAAATATTCCATTTTTTCATTCTACCTAGGGATTGTGAAGAATTGAACAACTATTCATTGCAAAGATGGGTTTTTATTGACACGTTTCCAAGGGGTTTCATTTTTCTTCAGTGTGTAGAGGGCTTTACAATATTGTGTGGGTTGGAGGTTTCATAAATAATGTACTCACCTCCCACTATGGTTTCCAACCTGCAATCATATTGTGCATGTATATCTGGA
Source organism: Sequoia sempervirens (assembly GCA_007258455.2). Taxonomy (NCBI): domain Eukaryota; kingdom Viridiplantae; phylum Streptophyta; class Pinopsida; order Cupressales; family Cupressaceae; genus Sequoia; species Sequoia sempervirens. The sequence goes on from VDFB02193867.1 coordinate 525,787,053, forward strand.
TCATATTAATAAATTGAAACTCAATTTATACTTTGCATAAGACTTGTTTTAAATTTTGAAAGTGTCTTTCATTACATTTGTACTATCTAAATAATAAAAGTTTTTCAAGACATTCATACTATTTTATAAATTTCTAGGTTGAAAAACACTAGTTTTACTAAATATGGCAACTACATAATGTTTTAAAACCCTTTACAAGTAACAAACCAATCACTTAGAAACCCCTCACCTCAATTCGGTTGGTTTTTTGTCTCCCCAACCTACAACCCTGCCCCCTACTCTCCAACCTGTATAATGCAAAACCCCACAACATGGAGTTTTTTATAATAACAATACTTGTTACAATTTAAAAGGCATGCCATTGTCACGTCAACCTTCCCAATTGTGGTCCATGGATAGTTTCTCACACAAGCCACCAAATTGGTGAATTGAAAGCAGTGGGAAAAATGAAGGTTTTCATTTGGCTTTAGTGTGTAGATGGTTTTACAATATTGTGTGAGTTGGAAGGTTTTTAATAAGAGAATTCAATAGAAATTGACACTAATTACCTATAAAAATTCAAAACTTTGTCAGAAAAAGATGTATCTAGAAATCCAAAGTATGTTTGTTGAAATCTAATAGAATAATAAAAAGACTCAATAAACTAGAAAGCCTAATAATTTTTAGCTTGAAGCAATATAAGATATCACCCCATACTATATGTCAATCTCTAGATAAAACACACCGATGGAAAGACTTGATGGACCTAACTGATAGAAATTTTGGCATGTGTTGTTTGGAGTGTTGTCACCTATCCCATCACCGAGAAAACATGACAAGGCTAGTAGGATTTCAAAATCATAATTTTGAATAGAAAAAATCGTAAGACTCAATAAATCATGTACTCACATCCCACTATGTTTTCCAACCTGCAATCATATAGAGTGTTAATGGTTATTGGAAAACATTAGTACATTCCTACTGTCTAACTAACAAAATCTTTTCAAGACATTCATACTGTTTTATAAAAATCCAAGTTGCAAAGCATTGGTTTTACAAAATTTGTAACCCACATAATGTTTTAAAACCCTTTACAACTAACTGTGTGATCGAAAATAATATGCATAATGAAATTAAGTAAATAATATTCAAGCACACCAATAAAACATTGTATCAAAACATAACATAAAAGGTAAGTAAATGCAAACTCAGTATTCTACTTCGATTATCGTCCTATTGTCCTCTATCTTCAATTTTTTTGTCGATTCCAACTTTTGCTCTCAGATTGTAGGCTAGGCTCAACAAACTGTCTTCCTAAAGAACGAGATTTAAATGTGATGCATGATGCAAGATTAAGCTATGATATGAAATAAGACTAAGATGATTGAAATAACCATGATGCTATGATATGAGAATACTAAATGAATTAAATGCATGTACTCTAATTAATTGCCTATTACCAATGCTTGGATTCACACAGGTATTTATAGAGTTTTTCGAATGATTCTGATTGGCTGTCTTGATTGATGGTTGTGATAATTCCTGGCAGATCGAATGGCTAAAGAAGGATGAAACTGAAGAGAAAATAGAAGAAAACTCGAAAACAAGATTTTCTATTTTTATGAAAGAGGAAAAGATAAGAAGATAAGAAATCATCTTTCTTTTAAAAGAATAAAAGAAAGATTTAAAAGCTGATAAATACTGAATTAAAAATTCAATTATTTATTTGTGGAGGATATTCAGCTTTTTCTTAATTAAATGAAATATTTAATTAAGCTTTTAAAGCAGAAGAAAGTTTGTGATAATAATAAAGCTTTAATTGGGATTTTTGAAGAAAGCAGAAGATATCATATTAAATAAAATATTTAATTATGATATGAGAAGAAAACTGAAGATAATAAAATATCTAGTTGTGATTTTAGAAAGAAAGCATAAGATCTTTAATTAAATAAGATTTATTTAATTAAATCACATTTATGAAATTAATTAAATGAAATATTTAATTAATTAGAAGAAGAAATTAAAATAGAAGAAAGAGAAATATTTAAACTTAATTAAATCAAAAGATTTAATTTAAATTCAAACAATGATAATTAATTTAAATAAATAAAATGTATTTATTTAATTAATTAAGTGGACATATGAAAATAATTAAATAAAATAGATTTATTTAATTACGAAAGAAGAATAAGATGAATGAACAATATAATTAAATTAATTAAATTTAATCATATGTAGAGGACTTTTAGATAAATTAATTAAATAATAAATATTTAATTAATTGCCGGGATTATAGACATGACCATTTTTATGTATATACATTTTGCCCCTCTTTGAAGTGATGTGTGAAACGCATTGCTTCAAAGAAAAAAAAAAAAAAATTTGCCCCTGATATGTTTCTAATTTTTGATGTCGATGATGCCCCCTCGGGAGGTAAAGCATGGAAGATGATATCGAGAATGATAGGTAAACAGTGATTTAGTTCCTGATAAATGATGTTTGTGATGGCCCAGTGAAAAATAATATGGAAGGAATGGAAAATGCCATTAACTCCCACCCTAAAAGACCCTTAAAAGGTAAAAAGGGGTAAAATGAAGTGTCATTTTCACCCTGCTGCTAAAGTGAAAAGTGAGCTTTGCTAGTGACCTGGTGAGATGGAGATCCTGTTGCACATGCATAGATTCGAGCGCGCGCGCTGATACCGGAGACCAGCTGCGTATGGACCACCGGTGAGTGATTCCAACCATTTTTTATTGCAAATTTTGCATTTTGAATTGATTTTTCAAATGTTTTAAATCGAATTTTAGTTTTTTTGCATGTTTTAGCGCATTTGAGAAAAGTTTTAGCGAATTCAAAAAATTCCTTAGCGCATCTAGGAAATTCTGTAGCACATCTAGGCGTAGGTCAAAAATGGATCTTTTAGCGCATTCGATAGATAGAGTAGCGCTATAGGCTAGAATCGGCTAGGTTGATCCTATAGTGCATCTAGAAAAAAGTTTAGCGCATATGAGCAAAACTTTAGCGCATTTGTGTTTTAGCGCATCTGGGCAACATAATAGCGCATTTAGGAAATTTTCCACAGAATGCTTGTGTGATGAAAAAATGATGATTTAAATTACTGCCTTAGTCAATAGATAGATGAATTGTAGTACCATCATGTTGATATGATAGAAAATCTGATAGAGAACTTGATAACTTTGCTTCCAAAATAGAAAACAAAGAGTAGATAGCTGATAACTTTGTGACGAACAACAAAGAGTAAAGTGATTGATTGATTGATTTGTGGTTGATAACTTTGCATCTCGCGATTGAAAAACAAAGAGTAGATGTTTGATAAATTTGCTTTCTGTGATAGAAACCAAATAGTAAAATGAGGATATAAATTTGCATTCATGATTGAAGTACAAATAGGAAATGATTTGTGTGTTGATAAATTTGCTTTCCTGAAAAGAAAAACAAATAGTAAATGATGATAGAGTAGATTGATTGGACATTTAGATAGATTGATGTAGCACTTGATATGGGTCAGTGATAGGATTGGGTGATTGTGTTGATATGAGTCATTGAGTGAATTTGTTGGATAGATAGATCACATGATATGAGTCTGATTGATGTGTCTTTGTGATGATCAAACAAAATAGGAGGCTTTCAAAAGCCTCTAGATCAGAGAGCGGTTCCCACTATGTTGGGAGTGGATAGGAAAGCTTACCCCTGTAGAGTTATAGTTGATTGCAGATTGTGGACTGGGACCCTTGTTGATGATACTGCGAGGTATTTAGACCAACAGGGGACTGTTGACCGCTTTAGAAGAGAGATGGCACTCGGAGCATAACACTTTCCACTTGCCGACTAGTGAGATGAGTGTGACACTTGAGGATGTGTATAGGATTCTTGGGATCCCAGTTGTTGGTGCCCTTGTGGTTTATGACCACAAGGAGATTGGTGGGACCGACGCACTGCGATGGATATGTGGCGATGAGAGCATTTGTGGTTACTGGATAGATTGGGAGGATTTCAGCAGGTATCCAGCCTTAGTTGTTGTTTTGGCTGCATTTATTGGAGGCTTCCTTGGACCGGACCATCGGTCGAAGGGATTCGCAGTTGGTTGGGGTAGGATGCTGGAGTGGTTGGTGACACAGCCATGGAGATTTTCCTGGGGGAGTTGTGTATTGGCCGACATGTATCATGATCTCCATCAGGTTGTATACAAAGGATCCACTAGTTTGGTGAGTGGGGTGACGCCGCTACAGATCTGGGCATGGGAGCACATTGCAATCACGAGACCACATTGCACGAGATATAGGCCAATAGGGAGACTGTATGTGTATGCATATTCTGGTGCCATTGTCTAGCAAAAGTTAGGCAAGGTAGAGTATTGGTGACAGGTATTCGATGACATAGATGCAGTGATATGGAGACCCTACACGAATTGTGAGGCATGGGAGAGTGACCACTTGGAGATGCCATTTGTCTGTAGGCTGCGATATCTGATATGGCGGATCCCTTTATTATTGAGAGATTTTTGATATTATGGGTCCTAAGACAGTTTGGATTTACATAGGGGATGCCCCAAGGCGTTGCTCATTATGGGCGGCGCAAGGGTGATCCAGGATGGGGACCATGCATTCGATACCAGGTAGTATACACAAAGTATTCCACCTTATAGCCAGAGGTATGGACCAATAGGCCAGAGGTGTAGGATGCAAGGATGACAGATTATTATGCACAGTACTTTCATACGCATTCATTTCCATGATTTACAGTGCCAAATGAGCCACAGGCAATTTGGATAGCACCATAGCCAAGGGCAGAGAGACAAGAGGATGTGGCCAGTGGAGAGCAGGTGATGGGCGGATGAGAGGAGGAGGGAGAGGAGGAGGAGGGAGAGGAGGGTGTTGAGAGTGGAGATGATGAGGACGACAGCTCAGATGATGGGGATGATAGGGGAGATGATGGTGGAGAGGAGAGGCAGCAAAGGTTGGATAGTCTGGGTAGAGCACAGATTGTTCGATGAGCCAGATCTGGTGGTAGACCTCGGACAGTGATTAGGGTGTCATCCTCCTCTCAGCAGACACAGATTGTTGCATTACAGGCTTAGGCACAGACCTTTCAGGGATAGCAGGCACAGCTACAGAGCCAGCTAGCTTAGGCTCAGAGTGTGATAGTGCAGTTACAGGCAGAGCTTGCACAGGCCCAGACAAAGATATAGGCTCAGGCATAGGCACAGGTTCAGGCTCAGGCATAGGTACAGGCTCAGATGCCTGCCCCTGATTCCCAGGTGGCACAGTTGGTAGCAGAGAGGGATGTCCTTAGATGGTGGGCACTGGAGGCTGAGGGTGTGGCACAGAGAGTCATGGGTACCATAGAGAGTACCTCATTATGAGAGGCCATTGCAGAGGGATTTGAGGCAGCCAGAGAGGCTGAGTACTACAGAGTTCGCTATGAGGAGTTGTGTCCTCCTGAGCAGTGAGAGCCGTATCCCCGATCACATAGCAGGACAAGGACCCGATCACGGACATCGACACATGGCAGAGAGGTTACAGGGCCTAGACAGGATCCTGATGCAGGGACTAGTGGCAGGCCGCCTCCTTCCGGACCAGCTCCTTCAGGGGCATCTACCAGCTAGTGTTTGGGACTGATATATTTTGTACATATGCAGGGCATGTATATTGAATTTTGGTCATGTCTCATGTATTATGTTTTGAACTTTTTAGTGTCTTTGGACATTGGACATTTGTATTATTTTGATGAGCGATGATATGCAGCGGCGATGTTTTTGATGATGATATGTTGTGCATTCTTGATGTGATATGGATGCGGCTGTTTATGCATGTATGATATGAGATGTATTTTGATATGTTTTTATTGTTTTTGTGGACTAATCTTATGATGAAGGATGATCTAATGATATGATGCAAATGGATGAGCTAGGATGTAGATGTAATGCTTTGTGATAATGTGGATATGAGTTGTTGATTTATGAACTTTGTTGCAAATGCAAAAATGAATAGTATGTGTATCATGAAAATTTGATATGAATATGATATTGATAATGATAATGATGAAAAGATAAATGAATATAAAAATGATAATGATAATGATAATGAATATAAATGAGAAATGATGAATGAATATGATAATGATAAAATGATATGAATGATGAATGATAATGAAGGATAAATGCTATGAGAATGATAATGATAATGATAAAATGATAATGAATGATAAATGATAATGATAAAATGATAGTGATAATGAAAATGGGAAATGAATGATAAAATGATAATGAATTATAAAAATGAATGAATGAGAAATGAATCAAATGTCCAAATGTCCTCCACAAAGAGCTCAAAACTACATGACAACCGTTAATGTTTTCCTTCAGCCTTTCAAAACACTGATGTGAATCCAATATGCAGATGTATACAATGATCTAACAAATATGCAACTAAATGAAACTAACCAGTTTGTTGAGCCTGTTATCAGCCTTCTTGAATCATCATAGAGCATTTAAAATGTTGGAAGTATGTACAAGCATCAAAGGGGAAATTAGCACCAATGATGACTAGAGTACAACTTTCATGATTTTTGATATAGCAAGCGAACAAAAGCGTCGAGGTATAATTGAACCGAGATGACTTGAGCATTTCTTGCATAAACAAACAAAGATTAACCACCCTTCCGATGCAAATGTGGAACTGTCATCGATGATATTGCTTTGGTAATCATGTCATGTGACATATTTGCATCAGATTGACTGTTAACCTCAAGACAACAGATAAAGAAAAATCATTCTCGTTCCCTGCCACTCTAGTTCAGTACATCATCGAGTGTGCTCCAGAGTTATGATATCAAAAATCCAACAACCTTTGGTCAAACATGTAATACTATTATTTCATACATTATTCAGATTTTTGGATCATCCAAATAGACAATGATATGGTATCTGCTGAAAATTGTTCCATGATAAGGCTCGATGATTGGATAAGGTTTCACGTGAGTTGGTTGTTTGTTTGTATGATTGGATTTTATGACATTGTCCAGCTATCTTAGAATGCTATGAAAGGTACATGCCCCCAGTTGATTTTTTGCCCCGTTTATTGACACAAATTGCGAAAAGGAATATGTACAATGATCAAGCCATGGTAAGACGTTTTATCATGCTAGGAAAATGATGGCAAGATGATGCAAGTATGACCCTAAGATGCGAAAAAAGGAAAGCTAAAAAAATCAAAGTGCAAAACAAGAACTAATAGATGAGGAGGTACAGATAGTGTCTGTTTGCCAAATTTTCACTATCTGTATTTATTGCATTTTTCTAATTTCTTTTTGATTTTTTTTTTTTTTTGTATTTTTCTGCCAGTAGACTGCCTGTTTACTAGGTTTTCACCCTATGACATTTTTTTTGCTTTTTGAATTTTTTTCGTTCGTTTGGTTTTCACCCTATGATAGTTTTTTTATTATTTTTGTATTTTCCACAATTTTTTGAATTTTTTTTTCAGGACATTTTCTGCTGTTTTTGTATTTCTTTAGGACTTTTTCTGAATGATGATAGCTGACTTAAACATAATACTTCTTAAGATGCATGCTTTTGATGGGTTCATCAAACAGGTCCCCTTCTGGCATTGATAACTTGTAGGCTCCTGAACCGTAGACTACGATAACCACATAAGGACCTAGCCAATTTGGTTCAAACTTTCCTTTCTTTTTTCTGTCTTGCTGATTTCGTGGGTTTTCTTTCAGAACTAGATCACCCACCTGAAAGGTACATGGCTTTACTTTGTGATTATAGCTACGAGACATCATCTGTTGGTATTCTTTCAATTGGTCAGCTGCTCTATGTCTCTTTTCATCTAGAAGCTCTAACTCTTGTAGTCGAGAAACTCTGTATTCATCATCTATTATGAGACCTTTCAGTGATACTCTTAATGATGGTATTTCAACCTCTAAAGAAAATATGGCTTCTGCTCCATAGACAAGGGAAAAAGGTGTTTCTCCTGTTGGCATTCTGACACTTGTTTTGTAAGCCCACAAGGCGGGATTGAGTTGAACATGCCAATCTTTCCCTAAATCATTTACCGTCTTCTTCAAAATATTTAGTATAGTCTTGTTTGAGGCCTCTGCTTGGCCATTCCCTTGTGGATAGTAAGGCGTTGAATATCTGTGCTAAATATGGAATCTTTCACAAAGTTCATCAACATCCTGATTTTTAAAAGGTCGACCATTATCTGTAATAATGGCATTAGGAATACCATATCGACAAATAATGTAGTTGAGTATGAAGGATGAAATTTGTTTTCCGGTGACTTTAGATAGAGGTACCACCTTAATCCATATTCTATTGCCGTGATGATGAACTTGTGCCCATTTGAAGATGAAGGATGAATTTTGCCTACTAGATCTAACCCCCATTGAGAAAATGGCCAGGTTGGTGTGAACGAGTGAAGTTCTTGTGCAGGAGCATGAATAATATTCCCATGAATCTAACATTTTGAGCATTTTTTAACAAAAGTGAATGATTCCCTCTCCATTGTAGGCCAGTAATAACCCATTCAAATCAATTTCTTGGATAAAGTTAGTCCACTTGAATGAGTACCACAAATACCCCTATGAACTTCTTGTAAAGCTTTGTTGGATTCGTCACGTTCAAGACATCAAAGTTAAGTACCATCAAGACCACGGCGATAAAGGGTATCAACAATAAGGGTATAGCGAGAAGATTGTCAGATAAAGTTACATTTTTGGTTACGGGATAAGTCAGGTGGTAAAATGTCATCTTTTAGGTAGGCATAAATCTTACCATACTAGGGCGAATCAGATCCTACCAAGTGGAATATAACTTGGCTTTCGGGTGTGTCATAAGCAGGTGTAAATAATTGTTCCACTAGAAATTCATAGCTAGTCTATTTTTCTGGGAGTTGTACCAATGATGCGATCGTAGCCATAGCGTCAGCCGCTTTGTTATCAATCCTTGGAATTTGTGTGAACTGAATGTGCACAAAGTACTTTTTGAAGTCATCGATCACCTTTTTGTATGGCAACAACTTGTCATCTTTAGTCTAATAATCATCATTGATTTGATTAATAACTAGTTGTGAGTCACCATAAACTTGGAGCTCGGTAATCCTCCATTCCAATGTTGTCTTTAGTCCAGTGATTAATGCTTCATATTCAGCTATGTTATTGGTGCATGGAAACATTAGCCTATATGACCGAGGAATAGTATGCCCTTGAGGGGCGACAAAGAGAATGCCTGCCCCCGATTCATGTAGAGTAAAATAACCATCAAAGTATAAGGACCATAGCTGCTTAGATTCTATAGTGAAAACATCGACATCTAGAAATTCAATGTGCAAGGGGTGCTCTGCTTGTAGGGGAGCGTCTGCTAGTTGATCAGCAATAACTTGTCCCTTGATTGCTTTACGATCAACATAGTGGATGTCAAACTCACTCAAAATCATGACCCATTTTGCTAACCTTCCTATTAGTGATGCTTTACTTAGTAGATACTTGAGTGGATCAATTTTTGAAATAAGATTGATTGTATGAGTTAGCATGTAATGTCAAAATTTTTGTGAAGCAAATACTACTGCTAAACAAGCCTTCTCAATGAAAGTATAGTTGAGTTCATGACTTGTTAGTGTTCTGCTGATGTAATAGATTGCATGTTCTTTCCCTTCACGGTCTTCTTATGCTAATAATGCCCCCAAGGATGTCTCGGTTGTGGCAATATACAGAATCAATGGTTTGTCTGGATTTGGTGGTACTAAAACTGGTGGGTTCATCAAGTACTGCTTGAGTTGTTGAAATGCCATTTCACATTTGTCATCCCATCTAAAAGGAGCATTCTTATGTAGGAGATGTGTGAACGGTAGACTTTTGTCAGCCAATTGCGCAATGAATCTTCTGATGGACTGAAGTCGCCCTTGTAATGATCTCAATTGACTGATGTTCTTTGGGGGAGGCATCTCCATGATTGCTTGAACTTTTGTAGGATCTACTTCAATTCCCTTTTCTAAAACTATATATCCTAAAAGTTTTATAGATGTGACCCCAAAAACACATTTCTTAAGATTTAGGTGAACTTTGAATTTTTCCAATCTGGTAAATATTTTTGATAGTATCTCTACATGTCCTTCTCTAGTGTATGATTTTTCCAATATGTCATCCACATAATCTTCCATGAATGTGTGCATCATGTCATGAAAGATCATAGTCATAGCTCTTTGATAAGTAGCCCTAGCATTCTTTAGACCGAAAGGCATGACATTCCAATAGTATGTTCCCCATGGACAAGTGAAAGTTGTTTTCTCTTGGTCTTCTGGTGCAATCTTGATTTGGTTGTAACCAGATAAACCAACCATTAATGAATACATGGCATGGCTCGCTGTTAAATCCACTATAGTGTCAATTTTTGGAAGCGGAAAGTCATCCTTGGGGCAGGCTTTGTTAAGATCTCTGAAATCAATTCACACTCTAATGCGTTTATCTGGCTTCGCTACTGGGACAATATTGGAGATCCATTCTGCATAGGCAATTGATCTTATAAATCCTGCATCTAGGAGTTTCTTGAGTTCTTCTTTAACCAGTAGTGCAACATGAGGATGCATCTTTATGAGTTTTTGTTTCACTAGTTTAGCTCCTGGTTTAATAGACAAATGATGCATTATGAGATCAGGATCAAGACTTGGCATGTCTGCATATGACCAAGCAAAATTGACTTGATTTTCTTTGAGAAATTTCATGAACTCTGGGATTTCATTATCTGTCATTGATTCAGCTACCTGTAGAATCCTTGGAATTTCTGTAGTTTCTATATTGATTTCCTTTGTAGGCTCTATCAAGATGGGAAATCACTCATGATAATGCTCCAGGAGAGTGTCAAGTTTCCCATCAACTGGTGCCTTGAAAAGGTTTTCACCATCTGATACACTCTTTATTTTATCTTTTGTGTGATATAGTACTACCAGATTTTGGTTTTCACCACTAGATCATTTTTCTTTATTTTTATTTTTGCAGCTAGGAGACTTGACACTCTCCTAGTTAAAGACTTTGTACCAGAAATCGCTAGTGGAACAATCATTTACATCATCTACGGAAAGGAAGTTTATGATAGCTTCGTCATTAGGAAAAATAGGTAAATCAATAGGTTCAGTTAGATCCTAGTCAATGAGATCAGGATGGATCAAAGGCAACAAGTCATTTGGTTGTGTGAAATCGGTGATATTTAGTGTCAAAACAAAGTTATCAGTAGGATCCGAGGCATGAGGTAGATCAATGATGGTACTATTCTCCTGATAGTCTTGTTCGTTAAAATCTGACTCAGTATCACTAGACTCATAGTTGTTTTGTAGTTCAGATTCTTGTGGTTGGGACCCTGAACCTTCTCCTTTGATTAAAGTGGGTGTATATGTGTGTATGACATCTACCTCTTTGTCTCTCCAAAATTCATCATTATGGATGGTATCCCATTCATATTCAGCAAAATCTGTATCAGAGTTATTTTCTATGAAATTCAAGATTGATGCCAAACATGCCTCTTTCTTATTAGAACCTTCTTGTAGTGTAAAAGCATTACCCTGTGATTGGTTGGATGGGGTAGCATCATAGCCTAGTCCAGTTTTATCATATGTAGCAAGCCCTGGAAGATGGATAGGCTCAACTACACCTTCTTTTCTTTTTCCAATAGGGCCATTGTCACAACCCATCTTTCACATGATGGAATACCCTTTCCCATATCTGTCAGTTGGTAAGGTGACATTTAGAACTGTTTCATCTTCATCTTTATAAAGCCAATTCAGAATTGCTGTGTCCTCAGGATCTCCCATGGGGAATTTTTCTTTGATAAATTGTCCATTGAACTTGGTAGTTGGCTCTGTTTGTATTTGTGTTGATGTTGATGCTACTGATATCTATTGTTGTGTAATAGAAGGTTGTCCATGTGATCAAGGAGATGTAGGTAGATTAGCAAGACAAAGAGAATATTCCCCAACTCCACTTTCCTTGAACTGTAGTTTCTTGTCAAAGCTTTTGGCCAATTGACTGATTTGTGTATCATTCTTAGGAGAAGTATTAGCAAGTGATTCTCAATTGTTTGGAACCAAAGTATCCTGATTAGCTTTGACATGGGCACAAGTTTGGGTGTTTGAATTATCAGCTGATATAGTGATTTCCTATCCATCATATGGAAACTTAAGACATTGATGGTAAGTGGATGGAACAACTTGCATTTCATGAATCCAAGGATGACCCAACAAGATGTTGTATGCAAGATCCCGGTCTAAAACTTGACAAAAGGTATTTTTGATAACTGGTCCCACTCTGATTGGTAGCATGATTAGACCTTTAGACGTTCTTTCCTCATCATCATAGGCTTTTATAGTAATCTTCCTTCTAGGATCAATGGAGTCCTCTGAAAATCCTAAAGCTTGAACCACCTTCAAGGTACATATATTTAAACCAGCCCCTCCATCTATTAGGACACATTTAACACGGAACTTATGGATCATGACCTCTAAGTATAATGATGAATTGTGGGGATGAGTCATGGAAACATCATCTTTGTCTGAAAATGAAAGACATGTAGGTGAGGACAAATGTCCTACCATGGCTTGAAATCGGTTCACATCCAAATCTGTGGATATAGTTGTTTCAAAAAGGGCCTTGTCTAAAATTTCCTTATGTGCAGGAGAAATCTTCAAGAGTTCTAAAATGGAAATTTGAGCCAGAGTTTTTCAAAGTTGGTTAACTAGGTCATATTGATGTTGAGGGAAGGTCTCAGTGGATTTCGAAGAGGCACCCTTCAATACAACTTTAGCTTGTGCTCTCGTTGTGACATTAACTTGTCCATTGTCTATTTTCTCATTGATTTTTATAACGTTGACTCGTTCATCGTCCATATAGAGGTGACAGATTACAGTGTCATCGATTTGATTCACATTTTTGTTAGAAGTTTCTCCCTTTTGATAACTTGGCAAAGGATTGCAAAATGCTTGGTGATCTTCATTGGATTTTTGTTGTCCTTCTACTATGATAATGCCATTGTCAATTAGGTCTTGAATAGCATGCTTCAAAGCTTGATAGTTGTTTGTGCGATGACCTCTGCGCCTATGATAGTCACAATAATAAGCTTCATTCCATGATGGAGGTTTTACACTAGTTCATAATTGCGTTGAGGTGGTAAAGTAAGGACTTTTTTTTCCATAACCTCTTTGAAAGAAGATTCCAAGGATTGTCCTAGCGGAGTGAAAGTTCTTCTACTAGAGAAGAATGAAAAGTGTTGTGGGTTCGTGTTTGAGGTATTCCCTAAGGTGTTGTTGTTGTTGTTGTTTCCACGGTAATTTTGATTACTGACAGTCCCTTGATTGAGAGTAGGATTTTGATTCATGTTGTTCCTTGGGGGGAGGATTGTTTCCTTGATTCGTGACAGAATTGACATTGTTGTAATTATTGTTACGAGGAGTATTTGGAGTACTCAGAACAAACGACTTAGTTGAGACATGATTTGAATCAACAACACCATTTTTTAAAATGTTTTTGTTGCGAGTCCAAAATTTAGATTTGTCTTGATTGTTATAATGGTTAGATGAGCTAGGGTTGTCCCTGTCAAGTTTTATTGTCCCTCTTTTGACCAAAGCACCTTCAATGGTGATGGCATCCTCAATAAATTTCTCAAAGGAAGGTGGACAATGTAGATTTAAGCGATAGCTCATTTCTGAATTTAGGCTATTGATGAAAGTAACCATTTTTTCCTTTTAAGGAACATGCCGGGGGTACCTAGCGAACATTCTTCTCCATCTTTGAAGAAAGGTAGTGAAAGGTTCACCAGGTTTTTGTGCAACTTTGCAAAGATCAATCATGGTGATTTGGTGTTGGATGTTGTAGGTGTATTGTGTTATGAACAAATTGATCAATTCCTCAAATGTTTGAATAGGAGGTGTAATCTTAGATAACCATTCCATAGAGTTAACTCCAAGGCTCCTAGGGAACAATCGCAGCAAGTAAGTGTCTTCATGTACAAATTCTAAAGTCATGTTTCAGAAGTATCTTACGTGATCAATTGGATCCGATTTCCCATTATAACGATCAAATTTGGGAATTTCACAATTTTTAGGAAATAGAATCATATTGAGACTTCTATCAAAAGGATAAGGACATATGTCATCAAGAGTGTATTTCTTTGTTGTGGCCCCCCCTTGTAACTCTTTGATTTGTCCTTGGAGTGCCTTAAATTGTTGAGTAAGAGCAGTAAGATTAGATGGGGATGTTTCTTCTTCTTTGCTCTTTAATTTCTCAGTATCAAAATCCTTAGGCAGTTTAGCTCCTTGATCGGCTAGGAAGAGAAAATACTTTTCTTTGTCACGTTGCAGGATCTTTTCTATGGCTTTAAGAAACTTGGGGTCTTGTTCAGCCTCTCTAATGTGGAGTTCTTCCTCTTGCTCATCATCACTATCGACAAGAGTTTTGTTCATGTCTTTGTACTTATGAAAAGGATTTTCTTCTCTATCAGCCATATTGTTGTCACTGAAAAGAGGATTATGATTCACACTAAAATGAGGATTACCACGTTCACCTTCTTCTTGAATGTTATGGGTAGGACTTTCTCGTTGAGAATTTTCTCCTAGTTTGTTATATTGAGATCTCATAAAAACAGGCATATGAAAGGAATCCTATGATATGATCAAAGGTCACTAAAGGACTTGACTAGGATGTGTTGAATATTCAATCGAAGGTTGTGGTATATTCTCAAACTCAAGAGGTTGATTAAGATTGTGATGTTGAGATAACGCTAATCTTTGATAGTAAGCTTGAGTAGCTAAAGGTTCTACAGCGTAATCGTCAGTGAATCCTCTAATGTAGTCTTGGTATTTATGGAGAAATTTGTGATAATGAAGCAAGACGTGTCAACTTTTATACAAAAATTCTCTGCGGTCTAAAGTTTTCTTGTAACTTAAGTTCGTTTTGGGCTTCTTGATTCTATTGAAGACTGATTTCTTGACGAACTTGGTTGATTTCCACTTTCTCAACATGGGAGAGAAATATCAGAAATTCTGGTTTGTGTAAAATTTTGACAGCAACCTAAAAGTGCTATTTTGTTCCCTAAATGTGCTACAGAAAGAGGTATATGCACTGGAGAAAAAGTCAAATGCGCTACAGAATACCTTGAATGTGCAGAAATAGAGCTTAGATGCGCTAAACCAAGAAGCATATGCACTAAAATAGTCTCTAAATGTGCTGGAAAATGACTCGGATGCGCTGAACCAGCCAGTGGATGCGCCAAAACATAGTTTATATGTGCTGCAGTTTTTCCTAGATGCGCTAAAACAGTTCTCTAAAGATAGTTTTTGGACTAGTTTTGAAAATTTAGCTGAAGTTTTTCATGTTCATTTTGGATGATCCTTTATCTAAATTAATGTTCTTGAAAACACAGCAAACAATCTAATTTAAGTTGATCGTAACCAAGCACAGAATAAGACAAGCACAACCTAAGTTAGGCTAGGACAATATCAGCTAGATTCCACGTGGGTTTCCCTAACCACATATCAGTAGCATGTGAATTCAGAAGCTTGGCTGCACGGGCTCCCCCCTACAGTGCACTCTCTTCTCAGGCCAACCAAGCTTCCAACCCCCATGAAACTCCCATGGCGAGCTGATCACCTCTACTAAAGACTGCGAAAGTGTGGAAGGCTTCACACCGACCGGTGCTAGACTAACAAATAGAAGGTTTTTGGCTTTCTAAACAATGGTATTTAGTTTGGGACCCCCATTCGAGTGGCCATAAATGGGGCAAGAGATTAATCACCATTAAGGTGGCACTCCAACTTGAGGAGGTTAAGCTCAACAGGGTTTATGGGAGTACAACTCCGTCCATATGACACATCTGCACAAGCAACCTTAGGTTTTTCCTTAAGATTTACATTTATATACCGATTGGGGGTAGCTTGGCCTTAGCTCTGTTACCGGTTTGAGTCGCATTGAGGTGATGAAATCCCCAAGCAGGCCCAATTTCTAGAGTCAATAAACATTTCTCTTACACCCAGGATCACACAAGTGCACAAGGGGAGAGGATACTTCGATTATCAAGTCAAGGTTACACAAGGAAAAGTGGGTCTGGTTTTCTGATCACCTAGTTTGCACAGGGTGAGAGCATAGTCACCTACCACTTTCAAACACAGTAAAAAAGAGTAGACAAATTCATTTTAGGTGCACCAAAATCAAAAATGATTTAATCTAAGTGAAGATTTTGCTTCACGACAAACATGGGGTTCATTTTAACTACATGATAAAGATGTGGTGGCTACCTTAGATTGATTCATTTTAAATCCAGCAAGAAAAAAAAGAAAGAAATTTTGTCTGCAGAAGGCATTAGACTCAGAATCTCTATTACAACCCAGATGCGCGAGTCTATTTCCCAGATGCGCAGAAACAAAATCTAGATGCGCAATAACAGAATCCAAATGCGTGAAGATAGAACCCGAATGCGCAAGAACAAAACCTGGATGCGCAATAACATAACCTATATGCACAAAAATAGAACTCGGATGCGCGAGAACAGAACTCGGATGTGCAAGAAAAGACACTAGATGTGCTAAACTAAAATGCAAATGTTTTTGTAATTTTTCTAAAGTAGATTTAAATGTACTAAATGATATCCTATGTGCGGTAATTAAACTCCTATATGCTCTTCAGAAATGCCCATATGCGCCAGTCTGTTTCCTATATGATCTTCAGAAATTCCCATATGCGCCGAAACAGTCTTCAGATGCGCTAATGTACTTGCAAAAAAAAAAAAATTGGATCTCCCAGATGCGCTATTGGATGTCAAAAAACCTGCAAGAAACCTACAAGAAAACCTGCAAGCAAGAAGTCTAAAATGGGGGCATAGGCCCCATGGTCGGCGCCAGAAATGTGTGATCAAAAATAATATGCATAATGAAATTAAGTAAATAATATTCAAGCACACCAATAAAACATTGTATCAAAATAGAACATAAAAGGTAAGTAAATGAAAACTCACTATTCTGCTTCGATTATCGTCCTATTGTCCTCTATCTTCATTATTTTTGTCGATTCCAGCTTTTGCTCTCAGATTGTAGGCTAGGCTCAACAAACTGTCTTCCTAAAGAAAGAGATTTAAATGTGATGCATGATGCAAGATTAAGCTATGATATGAAATAAGACTAAGATGATTGAAATAACCATGATGCTATGATATGAGAATACTAAATGAATTAAATGTATGTACTCTAATTAATTGCCTATTACCAATGCTTGGATTCACACAGGTATTTATAGAGTTTTTCGAATGATTCTGATTGGCTATCTTGATTGACAGTTGTGATAATTCCTGACAGATTGAATGGCTGAAGAAGGATGAAACTGAAGAGAAAATAGAAGAAAACTCGAAAATAAGATTTTTCTATTTTTATGAAAGAGGAAAAGATAAGAAGATAATAAATCATCTTTCTTTTAAAAGAATAAAAGAAAGATTTAAAAGCTGATAAATACTGAATTAAAAATTCAATTATTTATTTGTGGAGGATATTCAACTTTTTCTTAATTAAATGAAATATTTAATTAAGCTTTTAAAGTAGAAGAAAGTTTGTGATAAGAATAAAGCTTTAATCAGGATTTTTGAAGAAAGCAGAAGATATCATATTAAATAAAATATTTAATTATGATATGAGAAGAAAACAGAAGATAATAAAATATCTAGTTGTGATTTTAGAAAGAAAGCATAAGATCTTTAATTAAATAAGATTTATTTAATTAAATCACATTTATGAAATTAATTAAATGAAATATTTAATTAATTAGAAGAAGAAATTAAAATAGAAGAAAGAGAAATATTTAAACTTAATTAAATCAAAAGATTTAATTTAAATTCAAACAATGATAATTAATTTAAATAAATAAAATGTATTTATTTAATTAATTAAGTGGACATATGAAAATAATTAAATAAAATAGATTTATTTAATTACGAAAGAAGAATACGATGAATGAACAATATAATTAAATTAATTAAATTTAATCATATGTAGAGGACTTTTAGATAAATTAATTAAATAATAAATATTTAATTAATTGCCAGGATTATAGACATGACCATTTTTATGTGTATACACTAACAACCCAACTGGTTACTCAACCATCAAGTGAATTTAGTATGTTTTATCATTGTCTTGAGAACTTTTTGTAAATTATATAGTAAGAATCTAATAAAATTGGAAAATACTAGGTGTTATGTATAAATCAAGTCATCCTTCCCTCCCATGGTGCACGAATAACTTCTTAGGAAAGCCATCACACCGGTGAATTCAAAGTAGTAGGAAAAAAAAAGCTAACACTGTCATTACCATCTAGCTTCCCTAGCCATGACATTTCCTCCCATTTTCCCTTTTTGCCACTTTTATCATCGATCTTGATGGGCCTTGCACTACACCATCCCATCATGTTATGTATGTTTGTATGTGTGTTTTTATGTATATTTTTATGCATTTTTGTATGTTACATGCCTATATTTAGTGCCTTTTATCAAAAGATTAGCTATGTGCTTAATGGTTGTTTGAAAATAATAGGTGTTTATAAAATAGTTCTTTTCATTACATTCCTACTGTCTTAAAAAAAAATACTTTTCAATACATTCATACTATTTTGTAAAATTCTAGGCTGCAAAGCACTGGTTTTACAAAATCTACAACCCACATAATATTTTAAAACCCTTTACAAGTAACAACCCAATTGATTAATCATTCCTCAAGTGAATTTGGTATGTTTTACAATTATCTTGAGAACCTTTTGTGAATTATATAGTAAGAATGTAATGAAATTAGAAAACATTGGTTGTTAAGAAACCTACAACCCACACATTGTTGTAAACCCTCTAGATATAACAACCCAATTGGTTAGTCATATGTTGGCTCAATTTGGTTAGCTTTATGTAATTCACACCTGCAACTCCACCCTATGCTCTCCACCACATAACTTTGAACATACAAAATAAAATAAATAGAAAGCGACATTGTGTTTTCCAACCTACATTTTATATTCTACATTTATTTTTAAATCATATGAGGAAATTGAAACACAATTTTTAGTGGAAGAGTTACTATAAATTGCCAAGAGTGGCACAGTATGATGGTTAAGTTGTTGTGTTGTTCTTGCCATCAAAGTTCAAACCCCATTGGGGTGTAATTGTTGAATGTTTAAATTGGTGATGAGGTCCCATGTTTGTGACCTCACCGATTCATAGCTCTGAGTCAAAAGCATTTACCCCTTAGAGAGAAAAAAAGATTTACTTTAAATTTTTAAGGTGAATGAACTTCACTACATTCTTACTATCTAGAAACTTAAAGGTTTTCACTATAATCATGATATCTATATATAATTGGATGTTGGATAACACTATGTGTTATGAAACCTATAACTGAAATTTTGTTCTCATCTTTGCGAGTGTCTTTCTGATTAGAGAATGAATATATTTTATTTTTAATAAGTTGTTAATTTTTTTCTACTTTTTCACATAGGACTCGCATGTCTCCACCCAACCGATTCTTTTATATGCACTAGCATATCATATTTCCTTCTTTGTATATGTTTCATGGAGTTCTTATGCTCAATAATCTTTTAATTTACTTGTTCAACTCCACCCATAGCATCATCTCTCACTTTATTTTCCTACACAAATTCTTGTGTGATACAAAACCTCTTTAGTTTCTCCACTTGTGCACTTCCATTTCCCCATTGCATATAATGCACACACTCCTTCCTCAATTTCTCAAGAGCATGAAGGATATTTTTAGTCAATACATTATTTATCTCACTCATTCTACTCTGCTTCTTTTCAATTGTTTTTAGTGAAGATTATTTTTTCATTCTATGTATTCTACTACCTTCTGCCTCTAGTTTTGTACTGGAATTTTCCCATTACACATACTGCACATGATCCTTTGTCAATTTATCAAGAGTACTAAAAATCTCTTCAGTCAATACATTATCTATCTCATGCACTTTTCTCTTTTCTTTTCAAGTGTTCGTTGAGAGACATAGGATGTAAATAGAAGCTTGATAGTGGTACATGGCATCCTTTGCATCTTTCTTCTCTACCCTTATTGATTATTGCAATTTATGGCCTCTATCATATGTCAGGAGAGATGATTTTTTCATATATACAAATTAACATTCAGTGCTTCACAGTTCTAGTGAAGTGGCAAAATGATAGATATAGTTGTTGATATATATTACTAGTGTTAGTGATAGGTTAAATTGGAAATTAAATTCTCATTGTATATTTGAATTATTTTGTTTATTGTGTGTACAAGATGAAATGTTGCACTCACCATGACATATAATCCAATATTGGTGAAATTTAGAATAAAATGAATTCTTTGTGGTAGAATTTTTTTTAATTTTTCAATTTAATCTATCAGTAACACTTGTCTTCCTTCTAGGTGGTTGATATATTTGAGGAAACAAAATTGAATAAAACAAGGGTAGGTGGATTGAAAAGGATGCCTTAGGAGACATGCATCTTTTGCACTAATGACAAGTGATTCTAGCTATCATATCTTGAATTGCAAGTGTAGTGGATAGTTAAATTTCCAAAATTTATTTTGCATTTAGAAGAGCTAATTTATATATAAATGAGATGCTTAATGTGGGGAATGCAAAAAAAATTGTAGTTTAATTTAAATAAAATAAATGTTACACTATTTTGTGCCTATTATATCCCAATATTTTACATGAATGGTTTTTCCTCCTTGAAGTGTGAGTGCTACATGGGAAATACTCAAAAAAATAGTGAATGATGATACTAAATTCTTTTAATTATCCTCATAATTGATTTGTGTTAATTTTATGATGATTTGTTCAACACTACATCCATATAATTTATCTCTGAAAATAGAACATGAACCTTTTGGATCCTTGGTAATTAGATCAGGTATATTTGCAAAAGAAAAAAAAATATCATTTTACATTTACAGTATTTCTCCATTTAAATTATGTACCTTTGTTCAGTTCTGAAGCATCTTTGCATAGTTGGGTTGATAAGCTTGTGATTAAGGAACATTGTTATTGAATTTTTTTTTACTCAGTATAATATATCATACAAAATATCAAGGTGAGACCTTAGTAACACACAAATGGCCATTAGTTTTCCCAATTTTTTTGTATTGGAATTACTATTCAATAAAAACAATTCAAAATTTCTATAAAAATAACATGTTTTGCAATGTAGAAGCCTCTTTACAAATATGAGTATTCCTTGTTTCCCATTTTGGAGCTTTAGAAGAACAATGTGTTGTCAACTATACAGAATCTTATGTGATTCTTTCCCTACACTACCAAGTGCATACAATGAAGTAAAGTATGTGTTGATGGTTAATAGAGTCCTCCTTTAATGAGAAATGTGATCTTTGAAAAAAATAACCCCATTTATACATTTTCATATCTTCATTTCATGACAAAGCTTGGGTATAAGTAAAGGTTGTTATTGTAATTAATTAATTATTACACTAGCATAAGTTAACTTAGGTCTTGCATTAATTTAGTCCTAGGTTGCATAAATTAGAAAATCATTAAATAATGGGGTAATTCCCCCTTCCATGTTAATAGGGATAAGATTCCTTCTAGAAGATGAGTGTCCTTCTAAAACTTATCTCAATCTTTTATCATTTCCTAGGTAGGGTTCACATGTTGTCACTTGTTGTTAGTTGATGACACATGGAAACATCATATTGTATTTTGCATCTCTCATGCCAATATATTCAAGGCATTTGTACATTTGTAATCATCTAATATTCTAGATCAATAGTAATATCCATTTGCATGCCCTTAGTTGCAACACTTTCTATGTGGTTGAATTTCTCTTGGAAAAGGTCCTCTTGAAGGCTACAACTTCAAGGACATTGTGCATCCATCATTTCAACCTGGTATCAAAGCCATTCCATTGAGAGGTCATCCTAGGATCAAGAAAGTTGGGCAAGAGAGATTCATTGTAGGCTTGAAGGTTTCCATTACAGGCTACTTGACTCCACCCGGGGACCAAGCTAATTTCTGGAGCAGATTGAGCCAGATCTGAGCTCGCCATTGTCTTCTGAAGCCCTTGAAACCCTAGGATCGCCTGTCCAATAATCAAAATATTATATTTTCTATAGTTTGACAAAAAATATTTGAGCAACTACAATTATAATTCTCCATCGGCATTTTAGGATTTGATTTGTTAAATCCACATACATAAGGGTTTGATTTTTTCCATCGACATTTTATTTCATGTCGGCATAATATTTTTTTTGTAGATTAAATATATTATATTTTCAGCAAAGTCTTTTTGATTTTTAATTTCCGACTAGGCAATATTAAAAAATAAAATTAAAAAAGCACTTTTTTCAGCGTTCACTATAATTATCTATAGAATTTTAATGTTTTTGGCTGCATTTGGGAATGTTTTTCGCTGCACCAACATCACCTCCCTATACCGTTGGCCCGTACATCAAAGTCTTCATTTCCTAACTGTTGGTCGTTCACTTGTCACATCATCGGGCTCCTTGCCTCCATTGTCGATCGCTAGAAATCTTCTCCGACCATCTCTTTCATCACATGCAACTACCAATTGTTTATCACTAAATCTTATCTCCCACCAACTTCTCCTTATCTACCAGTGTATTTACTTGGTCTCTCTTGTTGTGTTGTGGTCACATCAAGGACCGAGTGTTTGTTCCTCCAATGGTGCTTTGTTTTTTTTGCCTCTACCCACACCAAGGTCACCCAATGACCGAGTGCTAAGCCTAGAGGGGCTTATTTATTGCCCCTAATTAGCCTACAGAGGCCTAATCTAGGCCTTTTTTTATTTTCTCATAACTTTCACCCACAGTATCAAAATTAGGCAAATGAGATACCATTGGAAATAGGATATCATCTACTTTCTAGTGGTCACATCCATTCTGCAAAATTTTCTACCATCAAAATCTACAGTCAACTAAATTCAAAACCCTAACTTGGACATAAAGGCTCATATCTTTGCAACCATTCATCAAATTTCAATGATTCCAGTGGTATCAAGAAGGTAATTCAGAGCTCTTTTCATCATTCTAGTCACTTTGATCAGTTTCAGCTCTAGGTACGTTTGCATTGGTTTTGTTCAATTTGGTGCATTTGTTCAATAACTTGGATATCCTGAAGCTTGGGAAAATAATTTTTGATTCGGGTGGCATCACTTTAGTTGCACATCATCTTTGGAATTTTCTATTTGTTGTTGTAGGTCATTGTCTTTGTTTTTTGGAAAAATTTGATAGTACATTATGGTGCTTGTATATATTCCTTCTCTAACTATGTTGCACAAGGGAAACTATAAACAATGGCAAGATGGGATCATAAACCATCTCCAATCACATGCATTGTGGCATATGGTATATTTCCCCATCCAAGTGAATGTATTCATGAATTTCCTTAGATTTGTTCTAGATACACTATTTTGGAGATCATTTCAATGCAAATTGATTGTGATGCTTTGAGTTCTTTTGATCATTGTGATTGTCCTCATATCCTTTGGACTAATATTTTAGAGATATATGGAGATTCAGATACTCCACCATTCCCCAATGGTCATGATTCAAAATATCATTCTTTAGATCACATACCACATGATGATATTGCTTTGCAGGAGGTTGTTTGTTTGGATTTCCTTGAATCAATTGAAGAGGATGACAAGGTTTCTTTAGATGCTTTTTCTCCATTAGAGACAGTTGGTATCCCTTCACATTCAGTGATTCCTTTTCCAGAGTCATTGATTGAGGCTTCCATTATCATTCATTAGGACACATTCTATTTTCTAGACCTGACATCATAGGATGGCTTTGTTTTAGGTATCATTGACTTGGCTACTTCTACAGGTTTGGAGGACATTCTTGAGGGGATATCACTCATCTATTCAAATATGACTTTGGAGATTTTTCTTAAGTCTTCCCATCCTTTTGTCTCAACCTTGATTGGGGATCCTAAGACTATCTTGGAGACACTTATTTTCTCTTCAGAGATTTCATGTATGAGACTTCTTCCATGTAACTCCATTCAAGATTTGAGGTTTCTTCAACATCTACCATTGGATTCATTTCAGAATTCTTTCAGTGGTTTTGAGGACACTTCATTCAGGGGGGCTATCAAGTCTCCATCATATTAATTTCATTCCATTCTTTGGATCTTGTTCAACATCAGCTTCTACATCATCCTGGTTTGTCACCCTCTTCATTGATTGTGGCATCTTCATCTTCAGGAAAGGAGACACATGAGCAGTTTTTAGAGACCATCCACATTCATCCTACCTTCCTTCAATTCCTATCCAGAATGGGAAGCATCCCTACACTTGCACTTGGTTTGTTTCTTTTGAAACAGAGACAAGTTATTTTTTGATAGTAGATCATGTTTTGTCTTTAGAAACTTACCATTTTTGCAAGTGATCTCATCTTCTGGGGGGGCTATATTGTCTCTCTATTTCCCTACTATGGGGGGGTATTGACTGTATTGTATCCATGTGATAGATGGTGTACTTGGGGGCTATTTGGGAGTCCTCCATCCTTCCCTTCCTTTCTCACTTCTTTGCATATTCATCTCCTTTTTGGAGAGGGGTTTTGTTCCCACTGGGTTTTCCCCTTTACTTCAGTTGTGGGAGATTAGCTACATCTTCATCATGTAAATGGTTACCTAACATGGCCTCGTAGTTGGGACCCATCATCTTAGCATAATCACTACATCTCCTCCCTAAGTTGCACTTATGGGGGGCTGTTAGTGTAATTAATTAATTATTACACTAGCATAAGTTAACTTAGGTCTTGCATTAATTTAGTCCTAGACCTATTGCATAAATTAGAAAATCGTTAAATAATGGGGTAATTCCGCCTTCCATGATTTTAGGGATAAGATTCCTTCTAGAGGATGAGTTGTCCTTCTAGAACTTATCTCAATCTTTTATCATTTCCTACGTAGGGTTCACATGTTGTCACTTGTTGTTAGATCATGACACATGGAAAAATCATATTGCATTTTGCATCTCTCCATTCCTATATATTCAAGGAATTTGTACATTTGTAGTCATCCAATATTCTAGATCAATAGCAATCTCCATTTGCATGCCCTTAGTTGCAACACTTTCTATGTGGTTTAATTTCTCTTGGAAAAGGTCCTCTTGAAGGCTGCAACTTCAAGGACATTGTGCATCCATCATTTCAACAAAGGTATGCTTCAAAACATATTGTGTTTTTATGCATGGAATGCAGACATATATATGTAGAGAGGATGAAACTAACATAGAAACATACATAACATGATAGGATGACATAGTGTGGGGCCTACCAAGACGAACGATAAAATTGATGAAACTGGAAGATGAGAGGAAACGTTATAGCGAGGGAAGCAAATAGATAATGGTCTTGTTAGGTCATTTTTCCCACCAATTTGAATTTTTTGGAATGGTGTCTTGCATGAGAAGTTATCCATTCGCCATGGGTGTGAAGACTAACATGACTAAGACATGTGTTTTAAATTTTAATAAGTACTATTATTAGAAAACACTTTGTGTTGTGGGTTTTCTCATTTTGTAAGTTGAAAGTGAAATGTTGTAGAGAAAGGGGCGGAGTTGTTGGTGGGAAAGATGAAAAAAATGAATTGAGGTGAGGGGTTTATAAGTGATTGGGTTATTGTTTGTAAAGGGTTTTGAACATTAAGTGGGTCGTTGTTTGTAAAAGGTTTTAAAACATTATGTGGGTTGTAAATTTCGTAAAATGCAATGCTTTGTAACCTAGAATTTTATAAAATAATATGATTGTATTGAAAATATTTTGTTATTTAGACTATATAAATTAAATAAAAGGCACAATTTTATAAACACCGAGTGTTTTACAACAACCATTAACACTTTATGTTTCACCACTGTCAACAAGTTTATTCAGTATTACCAATAATGGAAAGAAATTAGTGTTTTTTCTATTTTTAATGCACACCTACATATACAGGATTAAAAACCACAAGGGCTTGGGTATGTTGTGATTTAGTAGTAGGATTTTGACAATAAAACTTGTTGACTTGGTGGCTTACACAAGAAGCTATCCTTTTCATTGAATTATGTGTGCTCGTGAGCATTGGAGGTAGCCTAATGTGAGTAAGACCTATATTCTAAATTGTAAGAAGTATTATTTTTCAAGAAGATGTGTTCAAATATGATATTGTAGAAAATAAATGGAGGTTGGAAAAACCTCTATGTTGTGAGTTCTTTCATTTTGTGTGTTTAAAGCTGAAGGTTTGAGAGCACGAGGTGGAGTTTCAGGTGGGGGATATATAAGAATATCCAAATTCTCTTGAGGGGTGAGTAACCAATTGGTTTGTTACTTGTAAATTTTTTAAAAAAATAGTATTTGAGTTGTAGGTTTCATAACATTCAATGTTTCCAAACCTGTAATTACATATAGATAGTATGAATCTAATTAAACTATTTTGGTTACTTACATAGTAAGAACCTAATTGGTTGGTCACACCTCAGGTTCCACCAAGTGGAGATGGACCATAAAAAGTGGAAAGTGGTTCCACCCTTTAAGGAAGGGGACACCCCAAATTTATCTCCTAGTAATAAAATCACTTCATTATCCTAAGAAAGCTTGATTAGCTGTAGGAAAAATATAGGAATAAGGGAAAATAAAATCCTACACCAACACCATCCCTTAAGCACATCTTGGGAAGATGTAAAAGATGATGTGTCCTAGAAAATGAGACCATGTTAGGTACCCATGAACATATCAAATTCCCTCCAAGGAAGAAGAAGCCCCCTAAAAAATAGAGAGAGAACACCCCCCCATAATAGAGAGAGAAGAAGAGAAGGACTAAGTAGCTCCCCCAAATAGATCAAATGGTAGATGCTTGAAACTAAATGGAGAATATGGTCCATGATCATCAAAAAACATTCCCCCCATTAGGAATAAACACAACCAAAGGTGTATGCAAGCTATCTCTCAAGCCCTAAAAAGAATATGTAGGAAGAAAGTGCAAAATGTATGAATTCTCTAATGTCAACTCAAGTATCCTCATGTCAATGTTCAATACTATCACAATAAAATCAAGCATTCTAGGCCACACTACTAAAGATAACAAATTAGAATCTCCTATAGAATGGTGTAGAGCATAAACCAGAGACTAAAGTATCTCCTTTGATGATGTCTCCTCCAAATGTTGATCCAAAGTATCCACACTCATGTCAAACTATAATGAATGATCATGTAGAGAATGAACAAGAGATTCAAAGTGATGTAGCACAACAACTGAAGAAGAATAATCTTCATCAAAGAGAAGATTAATACACTCAATAGTGTATCCCAAATCTATACTATGTGTCTCCATAAACAAGTCTGTAACACCTATCAAGAGATCATCCCAAGCTAAATCAAGAAGATTATGGATGCCCTATTGCAAGAAGTCATTGTAAGATTTTGAAGAAGCCACACTAAACTTTGAAGTAGAAATAGATATAAGAACAAAATCTAAGTGGTCCTTAAAGAGAAGAAATATGTCCTTAATAGTGTCATCTAGATCCAAGATGAGGGACTCTACAAACAAATAAAATATTTTTGGTAGGAATTTGTCCCAATGGACTAAATCTAGAAGACATAAATTATCTTGTTCCAATGAATCATTGGAGGTTCTCGAAGAAGCATCTCTAAAATCTAAATATACAATAGGTGATGTCGATGTAATCTCAACAAGAGGATGCGAAGTAGGAGAAGTCTCTGCATCATCTGAACAATCAAGACAGGCACAATACTTAACCTCTTGCAAGGCATCATTATTAAATTGTATTGTGATCAGACAGATTAGTATGGATCAATTACACTTGACCCATGTAGAATTGAAGCATAACAAAGCCACTAACATCAAATCTCAATAGGATCATTCAAATGAAAGTTAAACTAAACATTTATCAAAACTAAACATTCTAAACTTTGAAAAGATTTAAATGTCTACTCTAATTCAAAAATTATCTTGTTATGGGAGTGGTGTCATGTTGATGTGGAACAATGGCCCTTTCCCAATCTTGTGGATAAATGATCTTGTTCCAGTCAGTTTTATTAAAGAAAATTGATGGAACGATTGTGAGATGTGTATGAAAACATGATTTTAATCTATAAATGAGCATGATGCAAGCTAATTTAATATGATTTTATGCTAAATGATGAAGATATACAAATTATAATTCTAAATGGATTCTAACCTAAAAGATCCAAACCCTAATTAATTAAACAAGTTAAATGGATGCATTATGTGATCAAATGCAAAGAGTTATACATTAATGGAATCTTAAAGCTAATTAATGCAGTTAAAATGAACTAAAATATGCTAAATATGAGTATGAGTGTGAGTGATTTCAACAACATAAGTTTTCTCTAAAAGATGGATCCCTTTGTCTCCAAATAGTGACCTATTTATAGGAAAGAAAATGAGAAATTAAGGGTTGATATTGAAAAATCTAATCAACAGTAAAAGATGGAAGATATCAGAGGCATGGATCATGGATTCTCATCAATCAATGAGAATGAAAGATGATATTTAATCAAGGGTTAACATTCCTTCAAACAAACACACTTTCAACTTGTCCAAGAGGTCACAAGTTAACTTGCACAAGAGGTCACAAGTTAACTTGCTTAAGAAGCTAAGTAAGTTTTTTTAGAAAAAGGAATATTCCCCTTTTCAAATGAGTGAGGAGGAAGAATATTCTTTTGAATATTCCCATGGGTGAGGGAAAAGGATAATTTAGTTAATTGAAACTAAATTAAATTGTGCAAAAAAGGGAAGGAATATTCCATGGGAATATTCACTTGGAATATTCCCTTGCAAGTGGGTGGAATTAGATTTGATTGATAATTAAGAAATATTAATTATGCAATTAGAGGATTTAGAATAATTAAATGATATTCATTAAATAAAATGATTTAATGAAAGGGGGAAAGGTGGAATGACATTTAATTAAATACCTTAAGGTTATTTAATTAAAAAAGAAAATTTAGGGATTTAAATTAACTATTTTGATTTGTTTAATTTAATAGGACGAAGTGTTAACATGAAAGGGGGGTGAATTAACCCGATAAAATGAATCGGGTTAATATGTGCAATTGATGCCATTAATTAATTAGCAGGCTAATTTAATTAATTAAGCGAAAAGAGGATGGGTTTCAAGAGGAAATGATGTTAGTATGCCTAATTTGAGTGTATGATATGATTCAAGACATTTTTCAATGTGTACATTTTTCCCCTCTTTGAAGTGAGGTACCTGTTATGTTGGTTCAAAGATTGACACCCTTTGAATGAAAAATTGTTGCTTAAATAAAATTAAAAAAAATTCTAATTTGTAGATGCCCCACTATTGCCACAACGAAAGGAATAAGCTAGTTCCCTGCCCCCTCGAGAAATCAGACGAAATTTTTGAATTTTGGGTTGATTTCTTGACAAAGGTAAAAGGCTTCCCCAAGGGTCCAAAAAGGCTACTGGATGCAAAAAACATGCCAAAAACATGAAAAAATGATGCAAAATAAGGTTCATTTTGGAAAAATTGGTGAAAATGATGAAAAATCCTAGTTTGATGGTTGAATTAGGGAAAAAAACCCTAATTTGTAAGCATAAATAGGTGAGGAAGGGTCACTTTCAATTTATTTGTGCATTAACATGATAGATAATTCTTACATTTTGATCTCTAACCCTCTGAAAAAATGGTGCAATGAGTGCTCTCATGACACTTCTTTGACCAAGTACTAGAGCACCAAAGGCTTTCATCTATAGGACCATCGATATTTGATTCAAAACTTGATTTGAAATTTGAATTTTTGGTGCATTTAATGCCTTATGAAATTTAAACTTTCGTAGTGTCACTCTAGAGGGATGCTATTTTGAGAATCGGTGATGCTAATTTGAATTTTAGCAATGCATATGTGAATTGTGACACACTTCACAATTTAGAATTAGGGTTTCATATTCTAAATGATGACACATATGTGTTTAGTGATACTTCTTTTTATTTGAGAATTAGGGTTAGGGTTTCACCAAAATTAAATTGCAACACATATGTGTTTACCAATGTGACTTGTGGTTTGCATTTTAATTTCCTCAGGCATCACAATTTGACATTTGAATTATGGTGATTCTTTCATAAATAGCTACAGTATTGTCATTTAAGAGATGAAAATTCCAAGCTTAGCCAATTTTTTTCAAATTTTGATGTTGTGTTCTTCATGGGTACAGGAGGTTATCTCGCCTTTCATGTCCTACAAGCACTGACCCACAGTTTTTTCCAAACTTAGTGATTTATGTGAGTTGTGATAGGAGCACTTTGGGGACATTGGTTTGTGGTATGTTGCATACATGACTATCGTTTGAACACATTTGGTGATGATGATAGCATTGTGTGAGTGATGGCGCAGTGAGACCTCATCTTTCAGCCTTCCTACTGGCGAGGTGACAGTGATGCTAGAGGATATATGGTGGATATTGAATTTGTCAATACATGGTGAGAACATGATATACGATGTAGACGCTGATTAAAATGTGTTCCATGAGGTGATGGACCAGGAGCACATTGTTCTAATCACTTTGCAGATTGACCTCAAGATGTACACAAGTTGAGTGCCCACTTTTAGAATGATTGTTGTAATGAGCATATCAGGTTTGGTTGCTCTAGATCAATGGAGCAAATGATTCAGTCTAGGATGGGGCTTGGCTTGGCATAGGATGCTATTCATGAGGATGTTGTATGCATGGGGTCCAATGATGTTGGCCTCTTTGTACCATGATATGCATGATTTTGTATATTACGATGGCAGGGCGATTGGCACAAGGATCACCTTACTACACATTTGGGCCTAGGAGAACATTGTTGTGCTTGGACCAATTGTTCAAATGAAAAATGTAGAGCTAGATGATCTAGTTCTTTGTAGGTACAGGGGCACCACCACACTACAACATACAGGGAAACTTGGCATTCCCTATTGGCATAGGGTCATCAATGATCTGACAGTATTTAGATAGTGACCCTAGCTTCAGATGCCAACATGGTATGATGATGTTCAAAAGCTTTTCTTCACTTGGTAGACCTAATCTATGTAGGGTTGAGAGCATACCATTATTGAGAGGTATTTTCCTGATAGGGTGTGAGACAATTTTGTGATAGGTAGGATATGCTAGATGACGCATACATTGCCATCTTCGCCAAGTCTGCATGATAGATATGAGCATGGGGATCTACGATCCTAGCCCACGAGGTTGTCAAGGACTTTAAACAACTAGTTGCTCGACTATGGGCATATGATTAGGGACAGGTGAATGCTCAAATGATGCTTGCATATGATGCATAGTTCACACCCCCTCACTGATTGATAGATCTAGCAGGTGAACCTCCATGAGGGAGACTGAGAGGGAGGGGTGTAGGAAGAGGAAAGGATGGAAAATATGGCCAGTATCAGTAGGATGGATAAGTCTTAAGGGAACCACTAGTGCGGTAGTAGCCTCCACAACAACCTTTGATACAATAATAGACAATCCAATAGTAGCGAGTACAACCACCACCACCAGGGCCAGATCCCCACAATACAAAAATAAAGTAGCTACAACAACAGATACGAGTGATTATGGGTGAGAGGGATCATGCCCGTTGATAGATTTTGATGATTATTGCTGATAGAGATTAGGCTAGGAAATAGGTACAGGTCGTCATGACAGAGAGAGATAGTGAGTAGAAGCTTAGGTAGATTGTCAAGATGCAATTGGCACAAGAGGTTAGGCGGTGTTAGTAGCTAGAGACCATAACAATTGCAACTCAGGGAAAAAAAATTCTGCCAAATTGTATAGAGAGGTCATGACTAAGGTGACCTACTATCAGACGCACTACCATCAAGATCTCCCATAAACACTTAGACAACCAAATTACTCTTAGAGGAGTGGGGCACATGCTAGGGAAAAGGATTGACTAGAGAGACATCTTGGTGTGGGGAGTAGACATCAGGACTAGCTCATATGTACAAACACTTTTTGATCATTTCCCGATTCTTTACATAGATATACATTCATGGGATCCTTTTTTATAACCTTGTGGATATTGTATTTTTGATTAATATACATACATTGATTCAAATATTGCATCATGACATTCACCATTTATATATATATATGATACATATTTGATATGATGTGATGCGTTCATTTTATTTTATACTATGAATGTATGAATGCATTTGATATTGATATGATGTGACATGCTTATATATTATCATGTATGGATGCAATGCTATATGCTTATGATATGTTAATGCAATGTATGTGAGATGTGATGAAACAATTTAAGATGCTTATACTAATAATTCTATATTATTTTTGACAACTTAAATAATAATGATGATGTAGGATATATGTCTTATGAGATGTTATGATTATGTTGTGATGTATGAATAATGATGATTTGTGGATGCAGGATGGATGCATTGATGATTTTTTTTTTGACTGTCATGATACCAGGTTAGCACAAAGAGAAGATAGAAGAAACAAGATGATTAACCATTGATTTTGTTGATTGCTTCAAAAGATCCAACAGGTCTATGATCCACCAAGACTTTATTAGAGACAGTGATGAGAAATGCATATGATGATTTTCTTATAACTTGGGATTGGGATTTCCCATTGTTCCTTATTGTTTGATATAACACATAATATGATGCATCAAAGTATTAATAACCAGGACGATGTTGTATCTAGTGTAATGGAATATGAATTTTCTAACATATATGATAGTTCTTATTCACACCTTAACAAACAAATACCTTGTTGGAATGTAGTTTAGAATTTTAGAATACATTGGACCAAAACATACACAATAGTCAATAATCTACTCCAAAAAACTTCCCTACACACAACTAAGCAAGTATGCACCAAGATTGTTTTACAAGAGCATTCATAAGCACAACAAACAGGAGATAATGATTAATGCCCCATTCCTTTCTCTCTAAATCATTTTGATAGACATCATCAAGAGGTCCTGAGAATGGGTCATTAAGATAAATCAGAAGAAAAGATCAAACACAAATAGTCAGTATTATCTATATCTCTTGCCAATTTAACTTAGCTAAGGTTATTTTTGATGTTGATCTCCATCAGAAGAAGGATATATCATAGGACATGTTGATTAGATGGTTTGATGTAGGATGAGTTTTATGATAAGCCGTTAATACAAACTTAACTAACTTGTTTACCTATGATCTAGAATTTAGATTTTGACAATTAGGTTCTCACTTTATGACTTGCAATACTTGCTTTCTATTTGTTTTGCCAAAGGTTGATGGTGACGATCAATTTATTATGGATGGAAGTTTATTATAGGTGAAAATAAAATCGGGTGGATGGTTTTAGATTTTTTGGAATATTTCTATGTTTTTTGGTATTTTAAAATGTTTTGAGGTTGTTTTTGGTCATTTTCAAAATTTTGTGTATCTTTTGGTTTTCAATTATTTGAGGCTATTTAGGGTTTTTTTTAAGGTTTTCCAATGTTTTTGTATTTTTTATTTTCAAATGTTTTGGGTTTTTTTTAGATTTTGAATGTTTTGGGGTTTTTTGATATTTGAATGTTTAGGGATTTTCTAAGTTTTGACCAAGAACCTAACCTAAAAGACTATCCTAGGGGCCTCAGGGGCTGATCAAAGATAAGTCTTGCCTATGTTATACACATAGAGAACATGTAGTTCAACTGACTTGACTTATTGACAATGAGATACGAACACATGATGGATTACTAGTTTATTATGATAGAATCCTAAAGGACTAACCTAGGGTGTCTCGAGGGCACATCAGTGATGGCCTTGCCTACGTTCAAGTTCAAAGATGATGTAGTTCGACAAGGTACTACTTTTGGATTTTTGATATTCAAACTTTTTTAGGGATTTTGATGTGATTTGGATGTTTTGGATTTTGACTTTACAATTTTATGAATGTTTTTGGATTTTATCTATATAGGAATTTTGAAAATGTTTTTGGATTTTTCGATGAATGTTTTACAAATCATTTTGGTGTTTTCAACTGTGATGTTCCAATAACCTTAGGATAAACATGAACCCGATCTGATCCATAATGAATTTCCCCCAGTGTTTATGTGATAAACTACCTTGATATAGGAAGGAAAAACTAACCTGTGGATTATACCAAGTAGTACTAAAGGGGATAGAATACTTCACAACATCAAGCTATCATAAGGATGTAGATGGGTGAAATAAATAGGATGAATGATACGCTTGATGGATGGTGATGCAAAGAATGATAGAATAAAGAGCCAACGAATAGATGGAGGTGCTTTATTTATGCAAGGAACCTATTTGCTATGTTTTCACCAAGGTACTTGTCCAAAGCACCACCAAAGTGGTTTTTACTAGACGACTTTTTTTTTCTTTACTGGTTTCAATCCTTTTTCTCATATTTTTGGATTTTGATCATTTTTTTATTCTGGGTATGTGCAGGAACATCATGGAAAAAATAGGCCCTTAAGTGGCAAAACAATTAGAAAAATTAGAGTTAGGAAACTTGACATAAAATAAGTTACCTATATTATATCAAAAATATGTAAGAATAGAATTTGTAGCAAATTGAATGTAGTTTCTAAACTACTAGGTTTGTTTAAAAACAAAATCTATTTGGTGAAAATTTGAAATTTCAATGTAGTAGTACTTAAATTTCAGGGAAAAAATAAGAAGTAGGTGTCTGTCTAACCACCCTAACCACAATAAAATGATAATATTTTTATAAGATTTTAGATATAAGTAGAGGACTCATGTCCCAATGTGATGCATATTTTTTGTAAATTTTTTCCAAGTAAATTAATTATGAATTTTTTATTACAACTTTTAAAAAATATAAAAACTTGTATGTCTGACCACCTTAACTTGGTCAAAACTTCATGAAATTCAATTTTTCTTTTTTTAATCCTATAGTATGTGAAGCATAGAATGTGATGCATTTTTTGGATTCAAAAAATGTGAAAGCTATAGATGCTTTTCAATCAGTCTATCAATTAGGACTTTAATTGTAATTTGAATAGAAAATGAATAATAATTACTTCTTAAATTCAAAGTAAATCATAATTTATATTGGTGGAAAGTTGAGAATGTCCTTTAAAAACCCTTTTCATTTCATCAATTTTTTGGTTAAAAAAATGTCGTCAACCACATACCCATCCTATTGCCACTGTTTGGCCCATCATGATCCTGCACATACCCTTTTTTTATATTTTTAGGCTTTACCCTTCAAGACTAGGCATAAAAATTTTTAAGATGCAAGCTTTTGGTTGGTTCCTGCAAGGGTTCACCTTCATGCATTGACAATAGGCATTCTCTAGCTCCATAACTTGCTATGATGATAAAAGGACCCAACCAGTTAGGCTCAAGCTTTCCTTTACTATCTTGATCTGGAAGATTCTTTTGATTCTCCTTTAGGAGAAGATCGCCTACTTGAAGGACTGACACTTGATCTTCTTGTTATAGCTCTATTTCAATCAATTTTGATATACTTGTAAGTGATTAAGGGCATCAAGATGATGACCATTCATGAATTCTAGATCATTCATCAGAGATACTCTATAATCTTCATCTGTAATTAGGTTCTATAGTGACACTCGCAGTGATGAGAGCTCAACCTCAATAGGAAAAATGTCTTCTAGTCTGTAGACCAAGGAGAAAGTGGTTGCACCTAGTGGCATGCGATACTAGTTCGATAGGCCCAACAAGTGGGATTTAACTATATATGCCAGTCATGGCTAGCTTCATTGACCATTTTCTTTAGGATTTTTTAGAATGGTCTTGTTTGTAGCCTCAACTTGACTACTTCCTTACAGGTAATATGGGGTAGAGAGTTGATGTTGGATGTTGAATCTTTGGCATTTTACATCCTAATTCTTGAAGGGTGTTCCATTTCCTAAGATAAGGGTTTGTAGAACAGTGTAACGATAGATGAGGTAATTCAAGATGAACTTAGTGATTTTCTTCCCCATTATGTAGGTCATAGGAATAACTTCAACCCACTTGGTAAAGTACTCAGTGTTTGTTATGATAAACTTGTGGCCATTGGATGAGGTTGGAGTGATCTTTCTTATGAGGTTGAGCCCCCACTATGAGAAAGGCCAAGGTGTGATCATTGATTGCAATTCTTGAGCCAGAGCATGAATCAAATATCCATGTTGTTGACACTAGAAACACTTCTACACATACTAATAAGCTTCTCTTTCCATGGCTGGCCAGTAGTACCCCATCCTCTATAGTTTCTTAGCTAAATTCATACCACTAGAATGGGAACCACATATTCCATCATGTACTTATGTTAAAGCAGTCAAGGCTTCCTTTTGGTTAATACATTGTAGTAATGTCCCTCCAATGCTTCGATGGTAAAGGGTATCACCTAGGATCACAAATCAAGATGCCTTTTTAACAAATGTATTTTTAAGGTTCGAGGTGATATCGGATGTGATGGTTCCTTTGTTTATGTATGTGAATACATGTCATGATACCATGGGGATCTAAGACCAATGATGACACACATGAAGGGATTTTGAAAGTTGGTACAAGAAGTTGTTCTACCAAGAATTCACATTGAAGAACGTTGTTCGACATGTCTAATAGTGATTTGATTGTTGCCATAGCATATGTTTCTTGATTATTCATGTGAGGAATGTGATCAAAATTTATATCTATGAAAAGGTCCTAGAGATTCTCTACCATATTTTTGTAAGGAGTGAGTTTGTCATCCTTAGTTTGATAGTCGTCATTGAAACTATTGATAACCAACTTTGAGTCTCTATAGACTTTCATCTCTTGTATCTACCACTGAACAACTATCCTTAGAAATGTGATTAGGGATTCATACTTAGTGAACATAAATATTTTTTCATCTCTTGTAGTTCTAGGTTTTTGCACCTAAAAGGAGAGAGACAAAGATCAACACTTCATTCAAGAACAAACCCTCGATATTTCAATGCAAAGGAGATTGAAATCTATTAATGGAGGATTTTTCTAAAGGCTAAAAACATATAAAAGGGGTTCACCACTAAGTATAAACTTAGAAAATGCAAAATGTTTGAAAACACATGTGATATGCAAACATATGCTAAATGACCTAGAAATAATCATAAAGCAAAACAAAAAACTATACAACTGAAAGTGTGCACCTAGGAACTTGCTAGAAATGGAATGGAGATTGGAAAAGCTGTTGATCCTGAAATTTTAACCTACAGGGACTCATTTTCCATTCTTGGTGAATTAGTCCTAGATCTAGAAAACTACATTGAAGCCTTTTTCAGGAAAATGGGAATCCAAATCTATAGAAACCTCTGAAAAATAGGTACAGTGGGACTCATTCACCACTAATGGAAAATGAGTCCACTTTTTCTTTTCTAAAAACTCAAAAGTGGAATATATAGCACTTGGTCTACTCTTTTTGTTCCTCCAGGTGTCCAAATCTGAGACCCTAATTTTTGAGGCTATAAGTGACTTTTTGTGTAGATTTTGATCTTCCCAATAAGGAGATGACTCCAACAAGTTTGAAACCTATTCTTCAATCATGTCCAAGCCATCCAAGCACCTAGATCTGCAATCACACAAAGGAAGAGAGAGAAAACGTTCATTGTTAGGAATTGGGGGTTTTCCTTGCTCAAACCCCATTTAGGTAATGGACCATAGATTTTTGGCAATGGGATTTATAGGTTACTCTTCCACTCTAGGTTACTCTTCCACTCAAAATCTAGGTGGTTCAGTCAAATTAGGGAATATTTGATGAAATTAAGACCAAATGAAATGATCTAAATGCAACTAGATGATGAAATTTATTGATTAAGTGTGCAAAAACCTAAGAAATGTAACTTGTTTAAAAACACATTATATAATGTAAAATTACTTAGAAATGAATGCAAATTGTTATAGAACTTGACGAAACTGAAAATGTGCACCTAGAATATGGATGGAGACTAGAAATTGCTTATGGAAAGCTACTGATGCTCATTTTCAGGCCTAGTGGGAATCATTCTACATTTTGGGTGAATCAATCCCAGTTCTACAAAACTGTCCCAAAACCTATTTCCAACAAAAGGGTATCCAAAAATGCAGAAAACCAAAAACTAACCTAGAAGTGGGACTCCTTTGGCACCCATGGAGAATGAGTCCAGTTTTGAATTTTTGAATATTCAAAGGTGGAATCTGGAGCTCTCATTCTACACTTTGGTTCTCTACAGATGTTTTTCTTCTGAAACTTTGATTTTTGAACCTCAAAGTGAGTTTTTGTTGATATTTTGACCTGTCCAATGAAGAGAATAACTAAACAACTTTGCAACTTGATTCTTAATGATTTCTAAGCCTCCAAGATG
The DNA here is from genome assembly GCA_007258455.2 of Sequoia sempervirens. Taxonomy (NCBI): domain Eukaryota; kingdom Viridiplantae; phylum Streptophyta; class Pinopsida; order Cupressales; family Cupressaceae; genus Sequoia; species Sequoia sempervirens. The sequence goes on from VDFB02193867.1 coordinate 525,825,442, forward strand.
TCTAAATCTACAAACACACAAGATAAGAGAGAGAATTTGTGAATGTTAGGGCATGCGGGTTTGCCTTGGTCAAACCCCTTTTAGGAAATTAAACAAAAATAGAGAAAAAAATGTAATGAAAAATGCAATAATGGAATTGATTACCTTGCCATGATATTTGATCTTGAATGTTTGCAACAAAAGATGAAGAATCTTTCCTTGAATGTCTAAAAATTGCTATCTTAATGACTTGCAATGATGAAACCCTAACTTTCTTTCGCTTAAGATGGGAGATTGGTGGATGAATAATGAAGAATGGTTGAGAGAGATGTAAATTAGGGTTGAAAGACTTATGTTTATAGGAAATCCACCTTATTAGCCTATAAATTGGATCCTTAAGGTTGACATGTGAAAATAATAAACTTAAATTTTAGCTTTTCCCACTCAAAGGTCAAAATTGACCCAAATGGGACTCATTTTCCACCCATAGTGAATGGGTCCCACCTAGATGGGACTGATTCACCATGGATGGTGAATGGCTCCCACAGGGGCCATTATGCCAACTAAGATGCTAGGAAGTTAAGAAATAAGATTTATATGAAGACTTTGTGAGGTATTTGATCAATTTAATCCTCAGGATGCACAATATGGGTTAATAGGGTCCTATTAGTGATGATGTAAAGGTCAATTATGGCTTGGGACACATAATTCAATGTGAAAGTGTGATTAAATACACTTTACAACATTAAAATGAGGTCCACATAGCCTAGGAAGGCATAAGAACCAATGTGAATGTGTAAGACACATTACAACACTAGTTTAACATTAAGTTCAATTCAAAGACCTTCTAGATTGATGTGATAATGTTATTAAACACATTTTATAATATTGAATTAAGGGAGAATGGGTTCATTAAGTCTATAAAAGCGTGAAAGTCTTTTACAACACTTTACAACACCTTTACAAGACATTGTTAAATACATGTTATTCAATTTGCAAGGGTCCAAGACCTAGTGTGGATGTGAAAAACACCTCACAACACTAGATTAAGACCTCATTAAGTCTATTTTATCATGAATTATTCCCATGTCAAGCAAGAGGTCTTTTTTTCTACGATACATTTAGCCCCTACTTTTTTGAGAGGATGAAATTGCTTCAAACTCACACTAAAGTAGACATTCAAGAGAGATATGAGTGTACAAATATAGATGAAAAAGAATGAAAAAGATCATTCAAGCCCCTAGGATCCATGATCCTAAGTCAAACTAACAAAATACATAGTCATGCAATGGAAAGAACTATCTAAAGAAAGAAAAATAGGGTGAAAAAGATGTGTTCACTCTGGGGCCACAAAACATTAGGTTGTTTCCAGGGTGAATAATCCACAATGTGCTCACTCTAGGGCCATAGAACATTAAGTCATCCATGAGGTGAGTTGTCCCAAAAGATAAAACATACATTAGTTTGTATGCACATAGGTGGCTATGGGGAAAGTTGTGCCTCAAAATGGGCTTCCTGCTGAACCATATCAAAGTTATACCTCCTGATAAATTTAATATGGTGCCACAAAGGAAAATAGTTTTTGTAATTTTTTTTGAATGTCATGTAAGAATTTTTTTAAAGGGGATTTTTCTTTGTTCATGTAAGGTCTTCTTCTTTGGGAGCATTGTGTCTAATGTCTCTAAGAGAGGACAAGTCAAGGTGTTAGATCGTTATCCATGGGATGCCTCATTCGCATCAAGCCACTTCAGTTGATCATACACTCTTGGAAGGTATCAAACACAATGAAACCACCAAGAAGAGGACACATCACAAGAAAAAAGTAAATCACGCTGTGAAATTTGCAAAAAAATGTTGCCTATGTATTCCCTCCACTTTAAAGCGGTTGCTAACACCATTACTATGAGCAATTGCTTTAAAGTAGAATAGGGTACAAGAGCTTATTCGAAAATCTGCATCATGAAGAAAGGGAGTATATCACATGCGATTCAATCTTAAGGCATGTCATCCACATACCAAGCTTTCTCTTATATGTTCATGAAGGTTAATGACTAGTCAAAAGAGACAACAAAAAGTGATATACAAGGACAAGGCTATTGAACCCCTTGCCCCCACTTACTGTAGGAAAAAGGTGAGCCTGGAATGGATGAAAGGAAGTATTAGATAGATGAATTAGGTGTCCCCACACAAGGAAGAGCACCACACTCCTTGAGAGGTTGAATGTTATTATTGTGCAAAGTCTTTGATGAAAGTGGAGATAAGGGAGATACCCCTAGATCTTTCTTGAAAGATTATGATATGTCAATTTTGTTTATATGTTTATTACATCCATGTATAGGAGGAAGATTGTAACCAATACCATAACAATCTTCCAAGTTAGATGAAGGGGTTTTGTGTTTGTGAGAAGGATTTGTTTCTTTATAAGAACAAAAATCCTTTTCAATGTTATGTGTCATTGCTCCATGAGGGATGTGAGATATTTACCCCATCACCACCATGGGGTGATTTGGTATAACTAAGTTGAGTGCATGGGAAAAAGGTTGTTTGGGTTGATATGTTTATAATTCACCATCTCCCTTAAAGGTAGGTGTGAAACCCCAATTGCTACTACAACTTGACTGAAAATGAACCGTTTGTATGTGACTCTTTGGACCATGAGGGTGAGATTTTGGAAATGTTATGGAAAGGAGGTGTAGAATATAATGACCCCCAATTATCACAAAATATTTTTCTTGTAGGTGAAGAGTTATGACTAACTTGTATAGGTTCAAGTGTTGATCTAGGAATGAAAGGATTAGGGGAGTTGGAAGTGTTGTGATCAGTTGAAACATAGCTTCGCTCATCTGCACCAATCATGTGTATCTTGTTGTTGTATTAAAATTTCATTACATGGTGAAGGGTAGATGGGACTCCTTTCATAGCATGAATCCAAGGTCCCCATAGGAGAATATTGTATGGAAGGGGTCCTTGCATGATATGGATAGAGGTAGGCAACACTACAGGTCTGACCTCAATAGGTAATGTGATCATCCTAAGTGGTTTCCTATGAACATTGTCAAAGCCATGAATATGAACATCATTAAGTTGAATGAGCTTTTTTTCCAGGCCAAGTTTTTTTAGGAGGTCCATACTACAAAAATTAATTTCTACTCCATTGCTGATGAGAGTGTGCTTAACTAAAGTTTCACTAATGGTCACCTTTATCATCAAGGGATCATTATTGTTTTGAATCTCAAGTGAGGGAAATTCATGTGTAGGAAATGTGATTTCTGACTGAGTTACTTGCATGCGATGAGAGGAAGATGTTACATTATTCAATTTTATATAGGATTGGATCTCCTCATTTTGTATTTGCAATATTTCATGAAAAATAGTTTGACTGTTGATGAGAGTTGAATGAGTTCCCATATAGATATATTAGCAGGATCCTTTTTAAAGTCTTCAACACTCGAAAGTTTTTGAGGAAAAGGTAATGGTGTAGGGGTGTTTTGTGGTCCCTTAGATGTTTAAGTCACTAAGTTACAACTTAGTGGCTACAAAACATTATGATGAGTAGAGTGCATCATGTATTTCAAGATAGCTATGAATTTTTTGTGTGATTCAATAAGGCATGGTGACTTAGGAAGCTCACTAATTAAAGGAGATCCCACTTGTGTTGTCATAACCTCAAGAATTTTGTCTTTATTGGCATGATGTGTTGGTGAAGGGGATTTGAATGTTACTTTATGATTGTCTTGCATCATGATAGTTTTCCTAGGAGGAGAGTTTTTAGAAGAACAACAAGCCAAATGATTTTGACATTCATAGGTTGGTTCTTCTAAAAGGACTTTATCACAAGTATGGGAATGATCAATGGTTGAATATTGCTTCTCAAGAGGGGTTTCCTGAAGTGAAGGGGGACAACTAAGATATTCATGACCTTCATTGATTGTGTTGGCTAGCATCAAAGTATCTACTCCACAACTAGGAGAGATACTATCTAAGAAGAAAAAGTGTTGTTACCATGATTACCTATGGTTGTATTGTCTTGTTTTGCAAATGTCTTGTCCACTAAGAGAGGTAAGAGGAGAGAAACAATGAGGATTCTCAAAACTTTCATGGATTGGTTCTTCTACTAAAATATCTTGGTCACCAATGGGAGAGATATTAGGAGAGGAACAAATATGATCATTAGGAATTCATGTCCAAGGTTGTAGTCTCTTTCACAAAAAACACTCTCATAGGGAGAGGAAAGGAAATGTTTCTTAGCATGTCTAAATATGTAAGGTACTAGCATTGTTTGAATAAAAATGAAAATCACAAGTAACCATTTCATGCAATGTTTCAGCAATATGAACAATGTATGTGCAAAGATGCAAAACATTCAAGTATCTAATATATGTAAGATTTCAAGAATGCAAACAATGTACATGAAAGAATGAAAAACACTTTTGTCAAACTCATGCAAATTTTTATGAATAGAAATATTATATTTGCAAAAGTGAAAAGTACTTTGAGCAATGTTATACAAACTTTTAGAAATGTAAACATTGTCAGATCTAAGGATGCATGTTATTGAAATGACTACCCCAAATTGATGTTTTTGACCTATATGTGTAAAAAAAATGTTCCAAAAATTGTCCAGAATAATAGTATATGGTACTAGGAGGCTGAGGAGGCACAAAAATGAGGTTTCTGATGTTGTAACAATTAGTTAAAAATCTAAACAAGGACTGATTCGCCCAACATGGTGAATGAGTCCCAGTACTGGTTTTTTGCAAAAATTTTAGAAATTTTGAATTGTTTGTGATGTGTTTGATGTTGTAAGATGTAGAACTAATATGGAGATGAAGAATTTTAGAGAGGTTTAATGAAATTATATGCAAAAATGCAAGCTAGATGACCCTTTCACTAATGCAAGTTTTTGAAACCCTAGAATGCAAAAAAATACAAAATCTAATGCATGCAAGCTATTGCTAGGATGATAATGGAATCCAAATCAGAAAAGAAGGTTATTCTAAAATATGGTTCACCAAATGAACCATATATTTTTTGGAATGGGATTTATAGGCTACTCTTGCACTCTTAGGATGTTTCACCTAAAAGGAGAGAGATAAACCCCACTCAAAATCTAGGACGTTCACTCAAATAAGGGAATGTGTGATGAAACTAAGAAAAAATGAAATGATTTAAATGAAACTAGATGATGAAATTGATTGATTAAGTGTGCAAAAACCTAAAAAATGTAACTTGTTTGAAAACACATTATGCAATGTAAAACTACCTAGAAATGAATGCAAATTGTAATAGAGCTTGACAAAACTAAAAGAGTGCACCTGGAATATGGATGGAGACTAGAAATGTCTTCTAAAATGTTGTTGATGTTGGCTTTCAGGCCTAGTGGGACACATTCACCATTCTGGACAAATCAGTCCCAGTTCTACAAAATTGTCTCGAAACCTATTTCTAACAAAAGGGTGTCCAAAAATGTAGAAAACCAAAAACTGGCCTCGAAGTGGAACTCATTCACCACCCATGGTGAATGAGTCCACTTTTAAATTTCTACATATTCAAAGGTGGAATCCAAAGCTCTCAGTCTGCGCTTTGGTTTTCTACAAGTGTCTACTTCTGAAACTCTGATTTCCAAACTTGAAAGTGAGTTTTTGTTGATATTTTGACTTTTCCATTGAAGAGCAGACCTAAAAAACTTTCCAAATTGATTCTTGATGATTTATAAGTCTACAAACACACAAGACAAGAAAGAAAAATGGTGAATATTAGGGCATGGGGCTTTTCCTTGCTCAAACCCATTTTAGGTAATAAAACCAAAATAGAGAAATAATGTAATGAAACATGCAATAATGGATTTGATTACCTTTCCATGATGTTTGATCTTGAATGTTTGCAACAAAACTTGAAGAATCTAACCTTGAATGTCTGAAAATTGTTATCTTAATGACTTGCAATGATGAAACCCTAACTTGTTTGACTTGAGATGGAAGATTGGTGGATGAATAATGAAGAATGGTTGAGAGAGATTTAAATTAGGGTTTAAATACTTATATTTATAGGAAATCTATCTTATTATCCCATAAATTGGATCCCCCAGGCCGACATGTGAAAATAATAAACTTAAATTTTAGTTTTCCTCCCTCAAAGGTCAAAATTGACCCAAATGGGACTCATTCACTACCCATAGTGAATGGGTCCCACCTGGATGGGACTAATTCACCTTAGATGGTGAATGGGTCCCACAGGGGCCATTTTTCTAGTTAAGATGCTAGGAAGTTAAGAAATAAGGTTTATATTAAGACTTTGTTAGGTATTTGATCAATTTGAGCCTCAAGATGCACAATATGGGTTAATAGGGGCCTATTAGTGATGATGTAAAGGTCAATTAGGCCTTGGGACACAAAATTTAATGTGAAAGTATGATTAAATACACTTTACAGCATTAAAATGAGGTCCACATAGCCTAGGAAGGCATAAGAACCAATGTGAATGTGTAAGACAGATTACAACACTAGTTTAGCATTAAGTTTAATTCAAAGACCTTCTAGATTGATGTGATAATGTTATTAAACACATTTTATAATGTTGAATGAAGGGAGAATGGGTTCATTAAGCCTAGAAAAGCGTGAAAGTCTTTTACAACACCTTTACAAGATATCATTAAATGCATGTTATTCAATTTGCAAGGGTCCAAGACCTAGTGTGGATGTCAAAAATGCCTCACAACACTAGATTAAGACCTCATTAAGTCCATTTTATCATGAGTTATTCCCATGTCAAGCAAGAGGTCCCTTTTTCTACGGTACAAGTAATTAAACCAAAATGATGAAATAAGATAAGGAAGCATGAAACATGAAATAATGCAATTAGAAACTTTCCATGATGATGGATCTTGAATAGTTGCAACAATTGATGAAGATTCTTGCTCTTGAATTGCTTAGAATTGATTTTGAATGCTATCTTGAATGCTTGGTTCTTGCTTGCTTGGATAATGAATGGATGAAAGGTCTCCTTTTATAGAGGAGAGTTAAGTGACTGGCTAGAATAAGGATCATGATCGAGGGTCAAGATTAAATTAGAAATTAATTTGATCAAGTGTGGAGGTTAATTGAGAAAAGAAAGACATGGATCAAGGACTAAAATTAAATAAAAGGCATTTATTTTTAGTGGCCAACATAGAAGGAACAAATAAAATATTGATTTTATTTATTAAAAAGATAGGTGAGAAAAAATAATTAAATAATTAAAAATAATTATTTAATTATAGAGGAAAGGTGGAGTGTTAAACATTAAATAATTAAAAACAATTATTTAATGGAGAGGGAAGGGATAATTAAATAATTAAAATATTTTTTAATTGGGGAGAGAAAGAAAGGATAAATAATTAAATAAATATAACATTTATTTAATTATAGAGAGAAAAGACTAATGAATAATTAAATAATTGAAATAATTATTTAATTATAGAAGATAGAAAAGCTAAATTTTTAATTAAAGTAATATTTAATTTAAAAGTGGGAAAAAAATGACCATTTAAGGCATAAAGAAGCATAAAATTAAATAAGGAAAGCCCAAACAAGTGTGAAAATGTAAAGGGATACATTTTTCTACACTACATTTAGCCCCCAGTTTAGTGAGAGGATGAACTTGCTTCAAACTCACACTAAAGTAGACATTCAAGAGGGTTCCAAGTGTACCGATGGAAATGACAAAGGATGACAAAGATCAAGGTAGCAGTCAAGCCCCCAGGATCCAAGATCCTAATTCAAACCATCATGAGCACAAAAGGACACACACAAGGTGTATAATATGCAACAAAATAAGATGCACAACAATGAAATGAAATGACTAAAAGAAATGAAAAATAGAAATAAGAATGAGGTGGATCAAGCTTTGACCATTTGTCCAGCATGATGTGGATTAGATATAGGTTGTTTGTTTGAAAGATGCATACTCACTCTGAGGTGACATAACTCATGGTTTTCTATTAGGTGATAAGTCCTAAAAGGTGAGACACATACACTCATGGATAGTATGCACTAACACACACGTAGATGGCTATGGGGAAAGTCATGCCTCAGAATGGTCTTCCCGCTCAACCATACCAAAGTTATACCTCCTGATAACTTTCGTAAGGTGCCACAAAGAAAATTATTTTGTAAATGCTTTTGAATGTTATGTAAAAATTTTGTTAAAGAGGATTTTTCTTTGTTCATTTAAGGTATTTTTCTTAAGGAGAATTATGCCTAATGTTTCCAAGAGAGGATAATTCAAAGTGTCAGATCATTTCCCATGGGATACCTTGTTCACATCATGCCATGTTAGTAGATCATACACTCTTGGAAGGCATCAAACCTAATGACACCACCAAGAAGAGGATACATTACAAGAAAAAAGAAAATTCACGCCATGAAATTTTTGCCAAAAGATGTCATCTATGTATGCCCCCACTTTACAGAAGTTGCTAACACCATTTCTATGATAAATTGATTTAAAGTAGTGAATGATAAAGGAAAGAAGTCATGAGAGAAAACTTGGAAAGCCTTATGCCAAGTCATATGTTGGGTATGTGTAGGATCATCATGGAAAAAATAGGCCTTGAAGTGGCAAAAAAATCAGAGTTAGGAAACTTGACATAAAAATTTGAATAAGTTATCTATATTATTTCAAAAATATGTAAAAATAGAATATGTAGAAAATTGAATGTATTTTCTAAACTACTAGTTTTTTTTATTTAAAAAAGAAATTTATTTGGTGAAAACTTGAAATTTCAATGCAGTAGTACTTAAATTTCAGGGAAAAAATAAGCAGTAGGTGTCTATCTGAACACCCTAACCACAATAAAATGATAAAAAAATTATAATATTTTAGAGATAAGTAGAGGACTCATGTATCGATGTGATACATATTTTTTTGTAATTTTTTCCCAAGTAAATAATTAATTATGATTTTTTTATTACAACATTTAAAAATTTAAAAAGCTTGTGTGTCTGACCACCTTAACTTGGTCAAAACTTCATGAAATTAAATTTTTCTTTTTTTAATCCTATATTATATGAAGCATAGAATGTGACACATGTTTTGGATTCAAAAAATATGATATTGTTTGAAAGCTATAGATGTTTTTCAATCAGTCTATCAATCAGGACTTTAGTCGTAATTTGAATAGAAAATGAATAATAATTACTTATTAAATTCAAAGTAAAGCATAATTTATATTTTTGGAAATTTGAGAATTTCCTTTAAAAACCATTTTTGTTTCATCAATTTTGGGTTAAAAAAAAGTTGTCTGTCACATACCCATCATATTGCCACTTTTTGGCCCATCATGATCCTAGACATACCCTTTTTTTGAATTGAGCTACATCATGAAGAAAGGTAGTGTGTCACATGCGAGCCAACTTAAGGCATGTCATCCACATCCCTAGTTTTCTCTTATATGTTCATGAAAGTTGGTCAACTAGCCAAAAGAGGCAACACCAAGTGACATACGAGGACAAGGCTTCAGAACTCCTTTCCCCCACTTAGTGTAGGACAAGGGTGAGCTGAATAGAATGAAAGTAAGTATCAATTAGAGGAATTAGGTGCTTCAACACAAGGAAGAGCACCAAACTCCTTGAGATGTTGAGTTTTGTTGTTTGAATTCTTAGATGAAAATGGAGACAAGGGATGTAACCCTAAATCTTTCTTGAAAGAATATAAGTTTTCAATTTACTTCATGTGTTCATGTGTAGGAGGGAGATTGTATTTGATACCATAATAATCTTCCAAGTAAAATGAAGGGGGTTTATGCTTCTTAGAAGGATTGGATTCTTCATGAGAACACAAACCCTTTTTAAAGTTCTATTTCATCTCCCCATGAATGATGGGAGTTAGAAAGCCCCTAGCACTACCATGGGGTAATTTTGTAGAACTAAGTTGAGAAAATGAGACAAAAGGTTGTTTTGGTTTACATTTCCATATTTTCCACTCTCCCTTAAAGGAAGGTGTGAAACCCCAATCATTACTAGAACTTGTTTCTAAAAATCAATCATTTGTATAAGACTCTTTGGACCATGAGGGTGAGATTTTATGTAAATGGGGCGTAAAATATAACGACCCCAAATTATCACTAAAGAGTTTTGTTGTAGGTGATTTGAAAATATGAGGGGATTTGAAAATTTTGTGATTATGTGATTCATAGTTGAGTTTATCTATGGAAACCCTATATATCTTGTTGTTGTACTCAAATTTCATTACATGGTGAAGGGTAGATGGGACTCCTTTCATAGCATGAATTCATGGTCTCCCTAGGAGAAGATTGTATGGAAGGGGTATTTGCATGATATGGATAGAGGTATGCAACACTACAGGTCCAACCTCAATAGGTAATGTGATCATCCCTAGTGGTCACTTATTGACATTATCGAATCCATGAATATGAACATTGTTAATTTGGATGATATTTTTGTCCATGCCAATTTTGTCTAGGAGGTACATGCTACAAACATTAATTTTTGATCCATTGTCTATGAGAGTGTGTCTGAATAAAGTTTCATTAATGATCACACTTATCATCAAGGGGGAATTCTTGTTTTGACTCTCAAGTGAGGGTAATTCATGTTTAGGGAATGTGATTTCTGGTTGGGTGATTGGCATGGGATAAAAGGAAGATTTTTCATTATTCAATTTTATGTAAGATTGGATCTCCTCCTAATGTATTTGTAACATTTCTTGAAATAGTTACTTCTATGTAGGTGATAGTTGAATAAGTTCCCATGTGGATATATTAGCAGGACTCTTTTTAAGGTCTTCAACACTAGGCACTCTATGTTTACAAAAAGCTAATGGAGTGGGAGTGATGTGTGGTTGGCTACATGTTTGAGAAACTAAGTTCCAACTTAGTTGCTCAAAACATCGTTATGATTAGGTTGCATCATGGATTTCAACAAATATCTTATTTTCTTCTGTGATTCGGTAATGGGAGGTGATTTATGAAGCTCACTAATTAAAGGAGATCCAATTTGTGTCATCATAACTTTGACAAGCTTATGTTTATTTTCATGATATCTTAGTGAAGAGGAATCTAATGTCACTCCATTATCTTCACCTAAGGAAGGTTTAGTATGTGAAAGACATGTGTCAATGTTCATATTTTCTTGCACCATGATATTATCCCTAGGATGAATGTTCTTAGGAGAACTACAAACCAAATGCTCTTGACATTCAAGGATTGGTTCTTCCAAAATGACTTCATCACAAGTAGGGGAATGATCAATGGTTGAATTTTCCTACTCAATAAGGGTTTCTATAGGTAAAAGGGGACAACTAATATTATCATGGCCTTCATTGATTATGTTTTCTAATATCAAAGAATCTTCTTCGCAACTAGGAGAGATACTAGGAGAAGAACAAATGTTATTGTCATTATTACCTATGGTTGTGTTGTCTTGTTCATCAATGTTGTGTCCACTAGTAGAAGTAAGAAGAGATAAAAAACTTGGATTCTTAAAACTCTCATTGATTAGTTCTTCTAACACCAAAATATCTTCTTCCCCAATATGAGAGATATTAGGAGAAGAACAAATATGATCATTAGGAATGTCCAAGGTTGTATTATATTTCACTAAAACACTCTCATAGGGAGAGGATAGGAAATTTTTATTAGCATGCCTAAATATGTAAGACACTAAAATTGAGTGAACAAAAAATGAAAAGCACCTTTAACCACTTTATGCAATGTTTCAACAATGTAAACAATGTATATCCAAAGATGCAAAACACTTTTAATATCCAATATATGTGAAGCTTTAAGAATGAGAACAATGTGTATCCAAGAATGAAAAGCACTTTTATCAAACCTATGCAAAGCTTTATGAATAGAAACATTGTGTATGCAAAATTAATAACTTCTTTTATCCATGTTATGCAAAATTGAAAAAATGTGAGAATTTTTAGATCTAATGATGCTTGTAATGATTGAAAAATGACTACCCTAAATTGATGTTTTTGACCTAGATGCTTTAAAAAATAGTTCTTGAAACTTTCTAGACTTATAGTATATGTTACCAGGAGGCTTAGGAAGCACAAAAATGAAGTTTTTTATGCTATAACAGGGAATTAAAAATCTGGACTAGGACTGATTCGCCTAGAATGGCGAATGAGTCCCAGTTCTAGGGTTTTTGCTTCAAAATTTTCAAAAAATTTCAATTGGTTTTGATGTTGTTTATGTTGTATGACCTGAAGACTAAATTAAAATATGGATTTTATATGATTTTTGATGATTTGATATGCAAAAATGCAAACTATATGCACTTTCACTAATGCAAAAATTTCAAACCTAGAATGCAAACTAACTAATACAAAATGCCATGCAATGTTACTGCAAGATAAATCTAGGATGATAAAGGACTCAAAATAAGAAAATAAGGTATTCTAAATTTAGGTTCACCTAAATGAAACAAGTATTTTTTTCATCTCTTTCACTTCTAGGGTTTTGCACCTAAAAGGAGAGAGACAAAGATCAACACTTCATTCAAGAACAAACCCTTGAGATTTCAATGCAATGGAGATTGAAATCTATCAAAAGAGGATTGTTCTAAACACTGAAAATAGATAAAAGGGGTTCACCACTTAGTATAAACTTAGAAAATGCAAAATTCTTGAAAACACAATGTGATATGCAAACATATGCTAAATGACCTAGAAATATCATAAAGCAAAACATAAAACTGTAAAACTAAAAGTGTGCACTTTGAAAATTGCTAGAGATGGAATGGAGACTAGAAATGTTGTTGATCCTGAAATTTTTACCTACTGGGACACATTCGCCATTCTAGGCGAATCAGTCCCATATCTGGAAAAGTGCGCCTAAGCCTATTTCAGGATTTAATGGGTATCAAAATCTGGAGAAACCTCTAAAAAATAGGTACAATGGGACTCATTCACCACTAATGGTGAATGATTCCACTTTGGCTTTTCTAAAAACTCAAAAGTGGAATTTGTAGCTCTTGCTTTGTTCTTTCTATTCCTCTAGGTGTCTCGATTTGAAACCCTAATTTTTGAGGCTATAAGTTATTTTTTGTGCAGATATTGATCTTTCCAATAAGGAGATGACTCCAAAAATTTTGAAACCTATTCTTCAATCATGCCCAAGCCATCCAAGCACCTAGATCTATAGTCACACAAAGGAAGATAGAGAAAATATTGATTGTTAGGGATTGGGGGTCTCCCTTGGTCAAACCCCGTTTAGGTAATTAAACCAAAATGATGAAATAAGATAATGAGTCATGAAACATGAAATAATGCAATTAGAAACATTCCATGATGATGGATCTTGAATTGCTACAACAATTGATGAATAATTTTTCTCTTGAATTCCTTAGAATTGAGTTTGAATGCTATCTTGAATGCTTGATTCTTGTTTGCTTGACTTGACAGCATGTAGGCTTGATGATACATGCTTGGATAATGAATGGATGAAAGGTCTCCTTTTATAGAGAAGAGTTAAGTGAGTGGCTAGAATAAGGATCACGATCAAGTACCAAGATTAAATTAGAAAATAATTTAATCAAGGGTGGAGGTTAATTGAGAGAAGAAAGACATAGATCAAGGAACTAAAATTAAATAAAAGGTATTTAATTTTAGTGGCCAACAGAGAAGGAATAAATAAAATATTGATTTTATTCATTAAAAAGATAGGTGAGAACAAATAATTAAATAATTAAACATAATTATTTAATTATATAGGAAAGGTGGAGTGTTAAATATTAAATAATTAAAAATATATATATTTAATGGAGATGGGAGGGATAACTAAATAATTAAAATAATTATTTAATTGGGGAGATAAAGAAAGGATAAATAATTAAATAAATATAACATTTATTTAATTATAGAGAGAAAAAGGCTAATGAGTAATTAAATAATTGAAATAATTATTTAATTATAGAAGAAGAGGGAAAAGCTAACTTTTGAATTAAAATAATATTTAATTCAAAAGTGGGGAGAAAAATGACCATTTAAGGCATAAAGAAGAAAAAATTTAAATAAGGCAGGCCCAAACAAGTGTGAAAATGCAAAGGGATACATTTTTCTATGCTACACTCAGCAATGTTGTTAGTACAAGGAAATGATAGCCTCTATGAATTTTTGGAATGTAATCACCTTTAGTGGTGATGAAAAGAATACCTACTCCTAATCCATGTTGGGTGAATGATCCATGGTGTAGGAGCACTATTAAAGGGTATTGATCCATTTAGGTATATGAGATATAGGTTATAGGGTTTTCAGTGGACTATGTTTAAATAAGGTCTATGAGACCATTTTTGAATGTAAATGATCATATTTGAGATATGTTAGATGTCTAGGGGTTTTAGTCTTCAAAAGAATGTAAAAGGTTGGGAAAATTATTTTGTGGAAAGAATGTAAAATTCCTCCAATTGGGAGACCAATGGTCACCTCTTTCAAAATTTGGTTTTGGAAGTTGAGGAGGTTTTTTTGGGTAGGAAAAATTATAAAAGGTATGAAGAACTCGAATGCAAGGCTATTGAATAACTTTGAAGGCAAAATTTTTAAATAGAAATCTGATTTTTCCTCATTTTCTATGCTTTCCTTTTATAACAGAAATTCTACAGACCTGTATAGCATCATTGGGGTTCTTTTCTTGGTGGATTAACTTTGTGCTTTTTCTTATCTCTCATTTAAGTCTATTTTGAAGGAATATAATTGAATTTAGTTAGTTTGGTGAGTCATTTTCTTGCACCGGTCTGTTTACCCAAATTTAAGGCTTAAAAGGCAATAAAATGAGTAACTGATCCAGTCTGCTTTTTGTCACTTCTGTAAATTGAGGAATGGGTCTGCTCCATCATAAATAAGGTGTGGGAAATTATGAGGAGTGTTGGGGAGGTTTGAAGGAGTATTGGGTGAGAAGCCCTATTTGTGGTTTTGAGTTTTCCTTATGAAATTTGGTGGTATTGGTATGTCAAGGAGAATTTTGTGTTAGGAGAGTACCATTTTATGAAATTTTGAGCATGTACAGGGTGGTTTTGGTCTTGTTTAAGCCCTTGGTTGGTTCTAGAATGTCTGGTAAGTATTACTTTCATTAAACCCCTAGGGTTTTGGCCAAAAGAGAGGGTTTTAGAGTTTACCCCATGAAAGGTGATTTCTTTGAGATCTGATTGTGGAATCTATGTTTTTGATACATTATTATTGCTTCCCCAAGGTTTGATAAAGTTTGGTTAAGCCTAGTGATAAGTTGCTTTAGAAAAATGGGTTTACTTGAGCCCTAATAGGTGTTGAAAGCCTGATTTGAGTGTTTTGTTTCAAAGGAGTCTTAGGTGAAAATTTGATATGTTGTCAAGCATCAAAATGGGTTCCTGAAAGTGGTTTATTTTTAGTCTGAAAGGGACTGGTTGAGAAATGATACCTGATTTAGTGGTTTTGTTATGGTACAAGGAAATAGAGTGGAGTTGTTGAATGATGAGATTCAGGTTAAATTGTGAATTGAAATTTGTTGTCATTTTTGTAATTGTGTTTGGTGAGTTGCAGGCCTTCCCCTACTGCATCAAAGTAGTATTAGAGAAAAGGTACCAGATTCCTATAGAAGAGGATTGAAGATTGTGAAAGAATGATTGGAAGGTGAAGAGGCAAGTCTATAAGATGCCTTCAAAAGAAAAAAACACAAAAAAGGAGATGAATGAAATGAGAAACCAGTACATGAAGGAGATTAGAGAATTGAAAGAGTGATTGTCATCCATAGAGACCAACAAGAGGAGAAAAGTAGTTGAGAGTACAAGTTAGAAGAAGAAAATGTTGAAGATTTTGAGGATGCTGAAGAAGAGCTTGAGCCAGAAGACCAGAGAATAGCCAAGTTGATAAAGGTTATAAAAGGTGATAAATACAAGGTAAAGATTTATGTCAAAAATTTTGGTGGTAATTTTAATGAAGAAGAATTGTTAGATTAGATAACTTATTTCGAGAACTATTTTGAATGTGAAGAGATTCCTAAAGAATAGAGAGTGAAGATTGCCAAAAAAAGGTTAAGGTTCATGCACTTGTATGGTGGGATTACCTATAGTCAGAAAGGACAAAACAAGGCAAGTCCAAGATTGTGGATTGGGACAATATGGTGGCTAAGATAAAAGGTAAGTTTCTCCCTTCAGATTATCAAGTTCAAATGTTTAAGAAGTTGCAAAATTGTAGAAAAAAGGAAATGGATGTCTAATCATAATGAAAATGAAGATGAGAAAATTGCTAGGTACTTGGGTGGTTTAAGAACAAATATACAAGATGAGTTGGCTTTGAATAATCCTAGAAATGTAGAAAAATGTTACAAAATGTCATTGAAGGTTGAAGAGAAAGTGAAGAGAAGACAAGAGAAAATAGTAAGAGGAAGAGACAACACCATGAGAGGAAGAGGAACATTTTCTACTCCAATGAAAGCAACTAAAAATCAAGGAGAAGAATCAAGCAAGAGAGATGAATAGGTTGTTGATTCCAAAGGTGGATATAGAGGCATAAGGGGCTGATTTGGAGGTGGAAGAAGCTCTAACACATTCATAGGAAGATGCTATCATTGCCAAGAATTTGGACATCCTGCTTGGAGGTGCCTTGAGAAGGCTAGTTCATCAAAAATTCTAGGACAAAGAAGGTCTAAAAGAAGATCATAAATAGTTCATGAAGATGAGGTTGAGAGTTCAAATTCTAATTCAATTTGTGTTGCTCCTAAGGTTGGTGAAATGTTGATGATGAAGACTCAATTCTTGAAGACCACAAAGGAAAGAGAGTTGCTTCAAAGAAGGGCCTTTTTCAAGACAACTTGTAGATGCAAGCATAAGGTATGTATATTCATAGTTGACTTAGGTTGCACAAAAAATATTTTGTCGAATGAGATGGTAGAAAAGTTACATTTGCAAAGAGTGCCTAGGGAGAGACCTTCTAAGGTGTCATGGGTCAGTGATAAGCAAACCTTGGTAGTGAATGAACAAGAAAAAGTGGAGTTTCAAATAGGTCAGTATAGACATGAAGTCCTTTGAAATATTCTACCAATGACTTGTTGCCACATGTTGTTGGGTAGGCCCTGGAAGTTTGACAGGTCAACGATATATGATTGTAGGAAAAATACTTACACTATAGAGAAGAGTGGGAAAATATTTTTGTTGACTCCGTTGAATGAAGGAGTGAATGAACATGGTGAGATGATCATGCTTGGGAGAAAGGAGTACATTATTGTTGGTGAAAGTAAAGGCAAGTGTGTGGATTTCAAAGTTAAGCCAAACCAAGTTAAGGTGCAGGCAATAAGTAAAGAGAGTCAGAGTAATGGGCAGATAGTTCCTAAGGAGAATGTTTATAGTTGTCAAACAAAATTAAATGGAGTAGTATCTCAGACTGGTAAAGGATAGATTGAGAGAAGAGAGCCTTTGGAAAGCAAAGATTACAACGATAGCATCATGATTGGGGTAGTGGAATTTCTTATATCATAGAATAAAACAAAGAATTAGTTAAAGGGTGATGCAGGTGGTTGGATAGTGAGCAATTGGACAGTGGTTTTTGATAAGGAAAGGACAATAACAAAAGGAAAAGAGTTTTTTGGTATAAAGGTTTATAGGAATGATAGGGTAGTAGGATAGATGGAGAATGATGTGACTGATGTACAAATTGGTAAGACAGAGTATGAAGCAAGTACAGGTCTGATAAAGAATCTTAAATGCATGGGTAGAGTGGAAAACATAGAGGCAAGTCTAAGAAAGACTAACAATTACAAGAACACAATGGTCAATGATGGGAATGTAAGTGGAAACAACAAGGTACAGAGAATGGAACTAAGTGCAGGGTCGACAGTTGTAGAAAGATAGAGTACAAATGTAAAGAAATATGGTAAGGAAGAGTTTGAAGTTAATAGTGATGACAAACTCCCCTGAGCATAGTATGTATAGTTGGAGTCTAAAGCAAAGGAAGATAAGATTGTCAAGGATAGTAAAGAGAAAAATGGGCTTGATAAAGATGATCAAAGAGGAAAAATACATAGAGAATATCAAGGAGGACATGTTACATTGCACTTTCCAAGAGACTTGGAAACGCTTCAAGCTGGGGTATATGGTGCAGGAGCACCATTCAAGGGTATTGATCTATTTAGGTATATGAGCTCTAGGTTATAGGGTTTTGAGTGGACTATGTTTAAATAAGGTCTATGAGATAATTTTTTAAGGTAAATGATCACATTTGAGTTATGTTAGATGTTTAGGGGTTTTATTCTTCAAAAGAATGTAAAAGTTTTGGAAAATTATTTTGTGGAAAGAATGTAAAATTCTAAAATGTAAAATGCCTCCAAGAGAGAGACCAATGATCACCTCTTTCAAAATGTTGTTTTGGAAGCTGAGGAGGTTTTTTTGGGTAGGAAACATTATAAAAGGCATGAATAACTTGAATGCAAGGTTGTTGAATAAATTTGAAGGAAAAAAGATTGAATAGAAGTCTGATTTTTCCTCATTTTTTGTGTTTTCCTGTTATAATAGCAATTGCATAGACCCGTACAACATCATTGGGGTTCTTTTCTTGGTGGATTAACTTTGTGATTTGTCTTGTCTCTCATTTAAGTCTATTTTGAGGGCATATAATTGAATTTAGTGCATTTGGTGAGTCATTTTCTTGCACTGGTCTGTTTACCTAGATTTAAGGCTTCAAAGGCAATAAAACGAGTAATTGGCCCATTCCTCTTTTTTTCACTTTTGTAACTTGAGGAATTAGTGCAACCACGGTAGGAGGATCCTTAAGCAGAACATTCCAAACCGTGCAACAAGAGTAACACAATGAAAGCAACATAAAATATGGAGGAAAATGCAGATTATAACATTCTCATTAACAAAAATCTTAGTTACATTCACCCAGTAACATCTGGGCCTATAGATTTGGCTTATAGGCCTGATCAATTATGCAACAATCTAACATGCTCCTATATGTTTTCTGAGCTCTTACAATTTGGATCAATATTAATCCCCTTAATCCACTACTAACTCTTCTACTAAATATACTACTAAATCTAATGATCGATTACAAGCTTTATACTATATCCTCAATTCTGGAAGCATCCACGTTGGCCAAAGATCATCACATTCTCCAAGGGAATAAAATTTAACATGTGCATGAATAGATCAGCCTCAAATTTGAATTATTCTTCAATAGGTGCATAAGATGAAGTGTGGACCTAGAATGAAGGTCGGGGACACTCCCAGGGACAATTAAAATCACACAGTTAAGATTGGAAAGTTACGAGGATGATCCACAATGATCGAACTAGCTAAAAAGTTTGAAATTATTTTGGTGTCGTGTAATGAGCCAACACTCTGCTGATTTGTTTTCATTGTGATTGTAGGTTTGATTTTTGTTTTCGATTGATATTCTTTTTATTGTGTTTTTTGCGTTTGTTGCTAATAATGCAGATGATACTATCATATGCATACAATAGGAACTTGAAATGAACTAGTCTATTGAGTTAACTTGAATAATGACTTAATTTCATAGCCAAAGTACTAAGAGCATGTACATGAGTAAAGCTTCTAATAACTAATCCTTTTGGGATACATCAAATATAATAATCTATTTCGAAGCTAAATATAATTTCTTCATTACATTAGGGATTACATAAAATAGATGACATACATAGAATTCAAAACTAGATACATCATATGCAATAATCAAACTTATAGCCATACAACACTATGAATAGTGTTTTGCTACAGTACCAAACCCCAAATAAGTCCTTACAACTTTCAAATGACAAGCCTCTCCCACCAAGAGATGAATTGAGAAGCATTTTAGGGTAAGGGAGCCCCTTTTGGAAGTGATTGCAGCCACAAAAAGGAGGTGTATTTTTCTTTATGCTGATTGAAACCCTCATGAAAGGGTGGCTAGCTATAGGTGCAAAAAATGAGCTCCAAAACCTTCTAAAATGCAAACAACTCCCTTGTAGATGTAAAAGAAGTTAATGGAAGCAAGGTCCCCTTCAAAAGAAAGCTCCAATAGCTTGCCTACAGCAATATATGGCTCCAAATGAAGTAACCAAACTTTGATCAGCAACCTTAAGGTGGTATTTCACACCCTCAAGCAGCTCGAAGACGAACAAAAAGCCCCCTCTAGGCTCACCCACTGCAGAAATTAGGAAACCCTAGTTTTCACTCTCTCCCAAACTCCAACTCACAAGCTCAAGAAAGCAAAATAACTCATAAACATCAGGGGGTTGAAATTCTCCTCATTCTTTTATAATTTTACATTGAAATCACTATTCATTAAAGTGAGTACTATTCACTCAAGTTATAACTTTTTCCACTTTAGTAATGAATAGTAACTGAAAAATATAAAGTGACCCCTTTAAATAATAGACACATGGTCCCTAAGCCAAAGAAGGTGAAATAAAAGGTGGAGATCATAATTTTAAGCGCAATTATGGCACCAAATGCACAAATTCACCCCATCACCATACTCCAGATATCAATACTACAAATTTGCAACCAAGTGCCGTATCAAGTGACCCTCTATCCAGAACCATTAGCCTACGAGGATTGATGTTATATGTTAATACACCATATCTAATGCTCGTGAAAGAATGGGGACATTGCAGTCTGCCCTCCCTGAAATTGCTTGTCCCCAAGCAATCTTCACTACAAAGAAACTTCACTACTTGGAAGGCCAGAAAGAAGAATTGTGAAATGTCCCATGCATCCCTAACTAACTCCTAAAGCTCCAGCATAAACACAACTGCACACCATATTCTAGGATCCCAAACCAAGAATGGCAGTCTACCATGTCCGATAACCTCTAACTTCCTCTGTGCAAATCTGATCACAACTTCACCATGCTAAAAATGGTGAAGCAACCCATCAGAGCCCTTCCAAACTATTGTGCTAGACCTGTCACCAACTGGATCCTAATACAACCTGAACTCACATCCATCTGTCATGAAGTGACAAAAATATATATGGAAACTTCTGCAACACAATATCTCTCTACAGTCTCTCTAAAACACCCATGGAAGTGATAACTAATCAAACCATCATGTCCACTGACACCGTAATCACCCTGTAACCATGTATCCATATGAAATCCCTATGACGTTAAAGTAGCAACCCTTGTCAGATACATATCAGCATGATGGACAATTGATTGTTGTCCCTGCAAGTAATCCCCTATAAGCAACTAAGTCGGGTATGTGTAGCCTTCAGTCCCTTCTTATAAAGATTATAACTTTGGACACAGTAATGAGCTACTCCCCTTGACGACACCAAGAGAATCACCTTGCGCACAAGAATTGGACATCGAATATGAATTGTGTACAAGTGGATCAAAGGAAAAACTGTAAGCATTCCTCACCGTGTACACACTATTAAACTCCTCCATGAGCCCTGTTTGGAATTCTAATGCACTAAGACGATCCCAAACACTATGATTATCGCTCAACCCTAAACTAGTATCAGGAGTGTGATTAGCTTCCAGCTTGAAGAGTGGATTAGCATAGATCAACCTACCATCAAACTCAAATAAGGGATTATTAACAAATAGCACAATCACTCCATGCTGATCAGAATCATCCATCTCTTAGTTCCTGGAACAATACACTGAATTGTACTCCTGAATTGGCTCATCAAGCTACCAATCATAATCAACTATGTGGGATGAAATGATGGATTTTCTCCCGAGAGAGGGAAACAAATCGACATAAGTACCAATCCCCCAACTAGATGTTGCTTTGCATATCTCGTGTGAAGTGGATGGAGTAGTGTCATGAGTTGACACATAACTCTCTAGTGATTCAACTACCATGTCACCAGAGCTATCAATAATCTGTTATGCAACACTTGTCATGGGACTAAACTCAAGGGAACTAGGTGTAACACATGGTTCTCCACAACTCTCAACCAATGCTCTCACCCCATTTGTATCAACTACACCTAAAACTGTGATGGATGTAGTAACCACCTTCTCAACCTGCTCACAACCACAATCTGTGGACATATGCTCTTCACCAACTGCTGCCATGGAAACCTGATCTATATCAGAAGTTGGTGAAGACTGTGCCAAACTCAATACCATGGTAAGCTCCTTGACTCGTGACTGTGACTCTTGAAGGGCCAATTGAGTGCTCTTCAAAGAATCCATAGTCATCTCTAGCTCATAAGTGAGCTTATCAACCTCCTCTTCCTTTCCCTTCAATGCCTTATGACAGATGCAACCCCACTCGAGAAGCGAATTCCTATATGCAAGTAGTTGTAGGTAATTTTGTTTCATAACTCCAACTGCCTCTTGAAGTGCATGAAACTCTGCAAAGGAAAAATTACTATCACCATGCCCATCTATCATAGGAGTGCTCCCACCCAAAGTAGCCAACATCTGACAAGCAACATAAAAATGCTCGATGGCCGATGCAATCATATTGTCATTACACTTAAGTCACTCTATCACATGATGAGGACCCTCGAACTTATCATTCCCATACAAGTTCCCCAATTGGGAAGTTGTATGATGATATGAGGTCGAATCATCTTTGCTCACTAGTTGATAAGCATCATCATGTGTGCTATCAACTTCACACACAATATCAATAAAGGTACTGCTGCTATGTACCTCATAGGATGGCTCAATAGGTATTGTAGAAGCTACTGTTTTGGCAATATCTTTGCACACTTCTTCTTCCAAAGCATCTGCATATCCACCTAACTCGCAATCCTAGGTTTCATTGCCCTTAAATAATTTTTGTGATTGGTTTCCTATGGTCTAAAATGAAAAACCAGACTCACTATGGCATGAATCATCACTACAAATTGCATAATTAGTGCCCAAATCTCACGTACCATCATGTGAAAACTCTATAAAAACATCATCCCTCGGTGAAATTACTATTCTCTCATGTTGATGCAAAGTTTCATCACTACTGTGATGAAAATTAGAGATGTTACCAATGTCGATCATGACTTCTTGAGTGCTACAAATATCCTTTTGGGGTTTCACCATACTATTTTCATGTTGTAACATTCCCTTATCAATAACAACTTCAGTTTCAATCCCATGTCCATCTATAGATTGTAGGTAATTCTCTGTTGACTTATCACCTCTTAACCCCAACACATCATAGAGATATTTGGATACTACACCACGTCTCTCCTTTTTACTTCATGGTAAGGTTCATCCTGAAATATAATCTTCATACTGCAGCAAACTATGAGATAATCTTCATTGCGAAGGCATGAGTTTTTGCTGGGTATTATCCAAGATGTTCTCAACACTGATCCTAACTCCACCATACCATAAGTGGTGAAGAAATACACTGGGACCCATCCAAATGGCCATGCTAACTCTGTCTCCACCTGGATCCCAATATAAACAAAACTCACATCCATCCATCATGAGGAAAGAGTATCTAGAAGCACCTGTTACGCAACATCTCTCTATAACCTCTGCTAGACTCTCATGGATGTGATAACCATCGTGCCATCATGCCAGCTGACCTTACCATCCCTTTGTAAACCTATGTCCAACATTAGCCTATCAGGAAAAGAAGCAACAAACCTTGTTGGATACACATCCACATGATGAAAACTAATTACTAATCTTGTAAGCAATTAACCTCCAACAACTAAGTTGGGTACTTGCAGCCACGAGTTCCATCTACTGAAGATGGTAACTCTCCATCCCAAAATGGATGATACACACTCTGAGCTGGTCCACACTGATGTGTCAACAAATCCTCCATGTGTGGACTAAAGGAGAATTGATGAGTACTCCTCACTATGAAGTCACGGTAAAATGCTCCAACCTCTGTCAATGGCTCATTACTAATAACACTAGAATCAAAAGTTAGCTCGTTCCTTTGATCTTGTAAATCAGACCCGTGTGATTCATGAATTTACAATCCTTGCACATAAACTAAATTTTCATCTTCCAAGTGATCAAAGGTCACATCAGTAATTATTGATACAAAAAATTCAAGGAGGTCAAAACCCTCATTAATTTCATATGGGGCCCTTTCTTCCTGCGCATGTCCCACAACATCATCATCTTGCAACTCTACCTCATAAAGTGGGTTAACATAGGACATATCAATTGTTGTCTCAAAGGGTGGATTATAAAAAATATGGTAGTTATTTTCGGCATGTTGTTTAGGCCCATCACCCTCATGTTCTAACTCTTCCTCATCTTCAAAAGGACTCAAGCACTTTTCCCCTACAACAGCCTTAGAAATTTCAACTTTATTATCAACAAGTAGATCTTCTAAGGTCTGATTGTTGCTCTCCAAAGGATCAGCTATATGCTGGTCGGTGACTACTAGGAATTCATCGTAAAGGATTCTAGATACTGTAGTGACCTCTTGTTTCTTCTTCCCTTCGTTTTGTGGTGTAGACTTGAAGATGGGTGTCACATACCTTGCTACCATGTCTAAGTTTGTAGAGTCTAAAAACAATTTATTTATTTCTTCCAACTCTTTTAAGCTTTGTTTAATATTTTTCATATTCTTGTCCCATTGCTTCTGGGAAATAACCATGTTTTTCAACTAAAACTTTTGAACAATAGTTGAAACATTACCCAACAAGTTGGCAGGAAACTGCTCTGATACCATTGTAATGAGCCAACACTCCACTGATTTGTTTTCACTGTGATTGTAGGTATGATTTTTGTTTTCAATTGATATTCTTCTTTTTTTGTGTGTTTTTTGCATTTGGTGCTAATAATGTAGATGATACTATCATATGCATACAATAGGAACTTGAAATGAACTAGTCTATTGAGTTAACTTGAATAATGACTCAGTTTCGTAGCCAAAGTACTAAGAGCATGTACATGAGTAAAGCTTCTAATAAATAATCCTTTTGGGATACATCGAATATAATACTCTATTTTGAAGCTAAATATGATTTCTTACATTAGGGATTACATAAAGTAGATGACGTACATAGAATTCAAAACTAGATACATCATATGCAATAATCCAACTTACAACCATACAACATTGTGAATAGTGTTTTGCTACAGTACCAAACCCCAAATAAGTGCTTAAAAATTTTAAATGACAAGCTTCTCCCACCAAGAGATGAATTGAGAAGCCTTTTAGGGTAAGGGTGCCCCTTTTGGAAGTGATTGCAGCCACAAAAAGGATGCATTTTTTTCCTTTATGCTGATTGAAACCCTCATGAAAGGGTGGTTGGTTGTAGGTGCAAAAAGTTAGCTCCAAAACCTTCTAAAATGTGAACAACTCCCTTTTAGATGTAAAAGAAGTCAATGGAAGCAAGGTCCCCTTCAGAAGAAAGCTCCAATAGCTTGCAAACAGCAATATATGGCTCCAAATGAAGTAACCAAACTCTGATCAACAACCTTAAGGTGGTATTTCACACCCTCAAGCAGCTCGAAGATGAACAACAAGCCCCCTCCAGGCTCACCCACTACAGAAATCAAGAAACCCTAGTTTTCCCTCTCTCCCAAACTCCAACTCACAAGCTCAAGAAAGCAAAATAACTCATAAACATCAGGGGGTCGAACTTCTCATTCTTTTATAGTTTTACATTGAAATCACTATTCATTAAAGTGAGTACTATTCACTTAAGTTATAACTTTTTCCACTTTAGTAATGAATAGTAACTAAAAAATATAAAGTGGCCCCTTTAAATAATAGACACATGGTCCCTAAGCTAGAGAAGGTGAAATAAAAGGTTTAGATCATAATTTTAAGCACAATTATCACACCAAATGCACAAATTCACCCTGTCACCATACTCCAAATATCAATACTGCAAATTCATGACCAAGTTCCCATTCAAGTGACCCTCTATCTAGAAAAATTAGCCTACGAGGGTTGATTTTATAGGATAATCCATCATATCTGATGCTCGTGAAAGAATGGGGATATTACATGCTGGTTCAATAAACTACCAAGAATTCTAGAAGTGATAACTTGCCGGAAAAAGATCCAATCATGCCCAAATTTTGGAACAAGGAAAATGAACGTGTAGATGATGTACTCCAAGATCCACAGGGTCTAGTGAGCAAAGATGAGGAATCCACCAACATGAATTGAGAAAGATCAAAATAAGAACAAAACTGAAAGAAAATATTTTTGGTTGATGCAAGATTGCCAAGAACCAAGGATGCTCCTACATCAGACATCCAGGGTCAATGAAAAGTGAGTCCCTCACTTTGCTAGGGCTAAAGGAAAACCAAGACAGTCTAGCTCAACCTAAGAAATCCATGAAAAATTCTCCATTGGTCTACCTTTCCACTTCACAAGTTATTCCTTGTAATATCTCCCACGAATCTTTCTACCATCTCTAATATCTAGAATCTCCTCAATCCCATCTGACTTTTGTTTAGGAAACTGATTCTCCAATTCCACTGTACTATCCTCACTGAATCCTACTTCATAATACTGATGTAGGTCTACAATGCTGAATATAGGCGGTATTCCCATGCCATCTACTAACTCCACTTCATATGCATTTCCTAAATCAAACTTCTTCAAGATCCTACAAGGTCCAAACTTGCTCATCTTCAGCTTATTGTATGTCCCAACTATAAATCACTCCTTTTTCAAATATATCATCACTTCATCTCCAACTCTAAATTCCTTATGTCTCTTCTTTTCATCTACCTTCTCCTTATACTTCTAGTTAGTATCTTCCAATTGTTGTTTTACTCAAGAATGCAACTTCTTCATGTGTTCATCAAATTATTTTTCTTATGTGCTCCTCTTATCTTCCATACTGATGTCTCTTAACTCTGATATACCTCTAGGGTGAACTCCAGTAACAATATCAAATGGTGTCTTTCATGTACTCCTATTCACTGAATTATTGTATGCAAACTATGCTTGTGCAAGGACTAAATCCCAACTTTTGGTCTTCTCTCCAATCAAACATCTCAGTAAATTCCCTAAACTCCTGTTCACTGCCTCTATATGTCCATCTGTCTATGGGTGAAATGTAGAATTGAACTTCAAGTCTTTCTTTAGGTTCTTCCAAAGTGTCTTCCAAAATTATCCAACAAACTTTCCATCTCTGTCTAGAACTATACTCCTAGGTAATCCATGTAATCAAGCCACCTCTCCGAAAAAAAAAAATCTGCTACATGTACCACATTTGTTGTCTTCCTACAAGGTATGAAATGTGCCATCTTAGAAAATCTATCTACCACCACAAATACAAAATCATTACCTCTTTGTGTCTTTGGTAAACCAAGTATGAAATCCATTCTGATGTCCTACCAAGGTCTCTCCAGGACTGTCAAAGGTTTATACAATCCAATATTATGACTACTTCCTTTTGTAACTTGACAAATTCTATAACTCTGCACAAATCTCCTAACATCCTTGTGAATCTATAGAGAAAATTAGTTCTCACTCACCAATGCCACTATCTTATCAACTCCAAGGTGTCCTGACATTCCTCCACTATGTATCTCCTTCACCAGGTTATCCCTCATTGAACTTCGGGGTATAAAAAATTTATTTCCTCTAAACAACATGTCCTCCTGAATAAAATAATCCAACCACTGACTTCTATCCTCTAAAATAGGTTCTCTACAAGCTCTCCAAGGTTCTGTAAAATCCAAGATTTCTTCATACAAGCTCTTCAACTCATCAAAGCCTAATACCTCCACTCTCATCTCTATCAATAAATTCCTTCTCCTACTCAAAGCATCAACAACTCTATTTGACTTCCTACTCCTATGCTTCAAAACAAAAGTATAACTCTACAAGAACTCTACCCATCTCATGTGCCTCTGATTTAACTTACCTTGAATGTTCAAATATTGCAATGCTTGATGATCTATATACAACAAAAAATCCTTAGGCAACAAATAATGTCTCCACTTCTTCAAGGCTTGAACTATAGCATAAAATTCCTGATCATACACTGAATATCTTCTCCTAGAATCATTCAACTTCTCACTGAAATAAGCTACAAGTCTTCCCTCTTGACTTAGTACTGCTCCAATTGCATTTCCACTTGCATCACAGTCTACTTGAAATACTTTACTGAAATCTAGTAAATCCAACACAGGCTACTCAATCACCTTCTATTTCAACAACTCAAAACTTTGATCTACTCTAGATGTCCATCTAAAATCCTTCCTATCTCATCTCATTGCTTTTATCATAGGACTGCAAATAGAACTAAAATTCCTAATGAAATTCCTATAGAAACCAGCCAATCCTTGAAATGATCTTACCTCTCTAATGCTTTCAAGTGTAGGGCACTCAATAATTGCTCTTACCTTCTCAGGATCCATCTTCAATCCTTCCACAGATATCACAAATCCCAGATATACCAATTCCTCCTTCATGAAACTACACTTCTTAACGTTTATTAGCAACAACTCTTCTTTCAATCTCTGCAAGACTTGCCATATATGCAACAAATGTTCTTCTCTACTCTTACTAAAAATCAAGATGTCATCCAAATAAACAATCACAAACTTACCCAAGAATTTCTTCAATACTGGGCGGGTGCATGAAGTTGGGTACCAATTTTGTGGCCATTTTTGAAAAAAGTTTTAGAAAATGCACTCACGTTATTTCGCATTAAAAAAAAAGAAAAAATTGAAATTATTTTCCTTGGGATACCAGCCCAAACGCTTGGAGGGCATTCCCAACAAAGCTAGAGACATGTTTTTGCAAATTCTACAATTTTTCACATAATCAAGTCCGTGCTCACCATCAAGATTGCATCTAGTTCAATATCGACAAAATCAAACACATGGGTAACGTTAGGGCCTCTCTTAGGTATCCAACGATGTAATTTTTTTCACTTTTTGACAATGTTAAGCCTTTCATCCATAATTTCTTTTGTTTGAATGTCTTTTTTTTGCTAAAAACTAGTGTTTGGTGTATTTTTTGTTGTAAATTAACCATTCATCAAAATTTCAAATAAATTACATTTTTAGAAACTAGACTCCATTCTACAAATTCAAAAAAAAAAAAAAAAAAATGATTCTTTTCAAAAATTTGTAGGGGGAGCACGGCCAAAATTCAACTTTTCAGGAAGCGCCCACTTAGAAAATTAGTAAAAAATCAAATATTCATTAAAAAATTATTAGAAAAAATGTGCATCAACTAGATTATGTTAGGTAACTTTTGATAGTAGCAATTTTAAAAATACTAAAAAAAATTTCACCGTGCTTAGGTTGTACAAGAGTTGCTATGTTATGTTTTTCTGACAAAAACAACACCAATTAGTGTACATCCCTCTTTTGAACCCCTTAATCTCAACCATTTTCAAAATAAATTAGTAGTGTATAAAGTAGACTTGGAGCACTTCAATCCTTGTTTTTGTTCTATCTCAAAATTTTGAGTGTAACTATCCTCAATTTCACATCCAAGGTCAACATTTCCTGATTTCAGAAAAAAAGTGGCCACTTAAGCCCCATTTTTGGGAACCATCTTGGTGCACTTACCCTACTTCATTCATCAACCTCATGAAAGTACTCAATGCATTTGTCAATCCAAAAGGCATCACCAACCACTCATTCAATCCTTCATTTGTTTTGAATGTTTTTTTCCACTCATCTCCTTCTATGATTCTGATTTGATGATATCCACTCTTCGAGTCTATTTTTGTAAAGTATCTAGCTCCACTCAAATAGTCCATAATGTCACCCATCCAGGGTAAAGGAAATCTATACTTCACCATGATCTTATTTATGTCTCTTGAATTTTTAGACATTCTCTATTCTCCATCCTTCTTAGGTTCTAGCACAGTAGGTACTGCACATGGACTTAAGCTCTCTCTAATCAAACCCTTCTTCAAAAATTCTAGCACTTGTCTATTCAACTCCACATTCTTTGCATGTCTCATTTGCTATGTTTCTTTATTAGGAAAACTAGCTCCATGAATCAGATCCATGCAATGACTAATACTACTTACAAGTTGCAATCCATCAGGTACATTATATGAAATGATCTCCTCATATTCTATCAGTATCTCCTTTATCTCTTTCGGGTGTTTTTCTACATGTTTATCCTTTTTAGGAACTAAGGCATAACACACATTCTCATGTCTCAATCCATCAAGGAATCTCCTTCCATCAACCAAACAAACCCTAGCACTTGTACAAACTTCAATTGTAGGAACATCTTCCAATGGCAATAAAATCTACTTCATCCCATTAGCAACAATAGTGTATATGTTCTTCTTTCCATCATGAATATCCTGTCTATCATACTTCCAAGGTCTTCCCAATAAAATATGACATATATCCATAGGCGTGATATCACACAAAACTTCATCATGGTAATTTCCAATCTTTATTTTCACCAAACATTGTTCACTTACCAGTATCTTATGCTCATCCTGAATCTAAGCAATCTGATAGGGCTTTGGGTGTTTCAACCTCTCCAGCTTAAGCTTAGTCACCATCTCTTCAGAAACCAAGTTCTCTGAACTTCCATTGTCAACAATCACTTTACAACATTTACTGTTCACCTTGCATCTAGTCCGAAACAAAATTCTTTCATTGCAATGGTTCCTTCTCCAACTCACTTTGACATAATACTCTCCTATTCACCAATACTTCTCCATCTTCTAGTCTATTATATGATCCAACATAATATTCCTCAACAATGGTTGTCCTTCTATTTTTCTTTCTCTTCCTTGTTGTCTCACCTTGATTACATTTAAATTCTCTATGTCCTTCTTCACCACATTTATAGCAGGTTCCTTTGAATACCTTCTTCTCCTGCCCTCTATCATCTCTTCTATAACCTTCATTTTAGTAACCACCATAACCTCCTCTTCTGTAAGAGTTTATATCACCTCCATGATCTATATTACCATTCTTGCTAACCTCCTTATCCTTATTATGATATGGAAAAGATCCTCTTCCTCCTCCAACAAAATTTCTTCCACTTTGAAATCTTCCACCTCTTCCTCTCTATCTCTGCTCATGTCTTTTATTTAGCTTCTCCTCTACTTTTAGGGAACACTGGTATGCCTCTTCTACATTATGAAACTTGATCAAACTATTTTCATCCTGTATAGACGACCTTAAACCATTCACATATTTGGCTACTTGCTCAATCTCATCATCTGAATTTCCATATATGATATTCAACTTATAGAATTCCTCAGTATATTCAGTCACACTTGATTCTTTCTACTTCAAATTTTGTAACTTTTTGAACAAACTAATCTGATAATATGCAGGCATAAAATTTGACTTCAATTTATTCACCATTTGATCCCATGATTTTATCTTCTCTTTTCCTCTTCTTTGTCTATCTGTCTATAAATGTTCCCACCAAAGGGATGCATGTCCTCTCAAATTTGTACAACAATATTTCATCTTCTTATCTTCAGTAGTACCTTCAAGTTCAAAATAATTTTCCATCTCTATGATCCAATCTAACAATACATCTGATTCTAACTTACCATTATAATCTGATGAATAGAAATGTGGTCTGGTATCCACCTTCGTTAGGGATCTTATGAACCTTTCTTCTCCTTGATATAGGCTAGGTTTCTCATCTCTCCCTCTTTCTTCCTACACTTCTACTTCATCAATCACATCATCAACTAGTCAACCTCTTCTCTGGCTCGTTTCGATTGCATCTAGTATGGCAGCAATTCCTCTTAACATCTCCATCATAGCTTGGTCTTCATTTCCATGCACTCCATTTCCTCTAACATTTATTCTTCCAGCCATCTTTACAAAAGTCCTCTATAGTTGTAGGTCAAATCTTCTATCCACCACCCCACAACAAACCTTCAACAAGACTCCACAAATTTTTTCAACCTCACACAGATCGAATCTCACTCTAATACCAATCTAGCGCAACCACGGTAGGAGGGTCCTCAAGGAGAATAATATGGACCATGCAACAAGAGTGGCACAATGAAATCAACAAAAAATATGGAGGAAAATGTAGATAATAAAATTCTCATTAACATAAATCATAGTTACATTCAACTAGAAACATTCGGGCTTACAGATTTGACTCATGGGCCTAATCAAATATGCAACAATATAACATGATCCTATATGTGACCTGAGCTCTTACAACTTGGATCAATCTTAATCCCCTTAATCCACTACTAACTCTTCTACTAAATATACTACTAAATCTAATGATCGATTACAAGCTTTATACTATATCCACAATTCTAGAAACATCCACATTGGCCAATGATCATTACATTCTCCAAGGGAAGAAAATGTAATTCTTGCATGAATAGGTCAGCCTCAAATTTGAATTATTCTTCAATAGGTGCATAAGATGAAGTGTGGACCTATAATGAAGGTTGGGAAAACTCCTAGGGACAATTAAAATCACACTGTTAAGATCCACAAGTTATGAAGATAATCCACAATGATCGAACTACCCAAAAAGTTTGAAAGTATTCCAGTGTTGATTCAAGAAATTGCCAAGAATTTTGGAAGCAATAACTTGTCAGAAAAATATCCAATCATGCCCAAATCTTGCAACAAGGAAAATGAACATGTAGATGATGTATTCCAAGATCCACAAGGTCTAGTGAGGAAAGATGACAAATCCACCAACATGAACTAAGAAAGATCAAAATAAGAACAAAACTAAAAGAAAATATTTTTGGTTGGTGCAAGATTGCCAAGAACCAAGGAGGCTTCTGCATCAGGAATGGGTTTTCTCCATCATAAATAAGGTGTGGGAAATTATTAGGATTGTTTGGGAGGTCTGAATGAGTATTGGGTGAGAAGTTCTATGTGTGGTTTTGAGTTTTACTTATGAAATTTTGAGCATGTGTAGATGGTTTTGGTCTTTTTTGAGCCATTGGTTGGTTCTAGAACATCTGGTAAGTACTACTTTCATTAAACCCCTAGGGTTTTGGCCAAAAGAGGGTTTTACATTTTACCCTATGAAAGGTGATTTCTTTGAGATCAGATTATGGAATCTATGTTTTTGATACATAAGTATTGTTGCCCAAAGGTTTGATAAAGTTTAGTTAAAAGTCTAGTGATAAGTTGCTTTGGAAAAATGGGTTGATTTGAGCCTTAATAGGTGTTGAAAGCCTAATTTGAGTTTTTTGTTTCAATGGAGTCTTAGGTGAAACATTGATATGTTGTCAAGCATCAAAATGGGTTTCTGAAAGTGGCTGAGTTTTGATCTGAAAGGGAGTGGTTGAGAAATGATACCCTATTTAGTGGTTTTCTTATGCTACAAAGAAATAGAGTGGAGTTGTTGAATGATGAGATTCAAGTTAAATTGTGAATTGAAATTTGTTGTCATTGTTTAGAATTATGTTTTTGAGTTGCAGGCCTTCCCCTACTACATCAATGTGGTATCAAAGCAAAGGTACCAAATTCTTGTAGAAGAGGATTGAAGATTGTGAAAGAGTGATTGGAAGGTGAAGAGGCAAGTCTGCAAGATGCCTCCAAAAGCAAAGAACATAACAAAGAAGATGAATGAAATGATAAACTAGGACATGAAGGAGATCAAAGAATTGAAAGAGAGATTGTCAGCCCTAGAGACCAACAAAAGGAGAGAAGCAGTTGAGAGTAGTGAGTTAGAAGAAGAAGAAGATGATGAATATTTTGAGGATGTTGAAGAAGAGCTTGAGCCAGAAGACTAGAGAATATCCAAGTTGATAAAGGTTGTAAGAGGTTATAAATACAAGGTAAAGAGTGATGTGCAAAATTTTGGTGGTAATTTGAATGAAGAGGAATTGTTAGATTGGATAGCTTGTTTGGATAACTATTTTGAATGTGAAGAGATTCTTGAAGAATAGAGAGTGAAGATTTCCAAAACAAAGCTTCAGGGTCATGCACTTGTATGGTGGGATTACTTACAGAAAGAAAGAAGAAAACATGGAAAGTCCAAGATTGTGGATTGGGACAAGATGGTGGCTAAGTTAGAAGGTAAGTTTCTCCCTTTAGATTATCAAGTTCAAATGTTTAAGAAGTTGAAAAATTTGAGACAAAAGGAAATGGATGTAAAGTCTTATATTGAAGAATTTAATAGATTGAGCATGAGATCTAATCATAATGAAAATGAAGATGAGAAAATTACTAGGTACTTGGGTGGTTTAAGAATGAATATACAAGATGAGTTGGCTTTGACTAATCCTATAAATGTAGAAGAATGTTACAAAATGGCATTAAAGGCTGAAGAGAAAGTGAAGAGAAGAAAAGAGAAAATAGTAAGAGGAAAAGGAAAAGGAAGCACCATGAGAGGAAGAGGAAAAGTTTCTACTCCAAGGAAAGCAACTGAAAAGCAAGGAGAATAATCAAGCAAGAGAGATGAACAAGTTGCTAATTCAAGAGGTGGATATAGAGGCAAAAGGTGTAGATTTGGAGGTGGAAGAAGCTCTAACACTTTCATAGGAAGATATTATCATTGCCAAGAATTTGGACATCCTTCTTAGAGGTGTCGTGAGAAGGCTAGTCCATCAACAAGTGGAGGAGAAAGAAGGTCTAAAAGAAGAGCACAAATAGTCCATGAAGATGAGGCCGAGAGTTCAAATTTTATTTCACTTTGTGTTGCTCCTGAGGTGGGTGAAATGTTGATGATGAAGACTCATTTATTGAAGATGAAAAAGGAAAGAGAGTTGCTCCAAAGAAGGGCCTTGTTCAAGATAGCTACTAGATGCAAGGATAAGGTATGTAGAGTCAATGTTGATTTAGGTTGCACAGATAATGTTGTGTCAAATGAGATGGTAGAAAAGTTACATTTGCAAAGAGTGCCTATGGAGAGACCTTCTAAGGAGTCATGGGTCAATGATAAGCAAACCTTGGTAGTGAATGAACAAGAAAAAATGGATTTTCAAATAGGTCATGTGATCAATGCTTTTAACCTACTCTAAAGGATGTAAAAAAATATGAAAAAAGAAAGGAAAAGAACACTAACACCTCACGATTAGCTTAGTTGAACTCAAAACAAAATAAAGATAAAAAGAGTATATATTACCTTGTCCTGAATTGATCTTTGGTTGGCCCTTGATAGTTGATTTTTTGTATGCTCCTTTGATGGTAATATGTGACAAAAGTGGATTCAAAATGATCTTGATGAAATGTAGATTGAAATGAGATATGTGGGTAGTTGAGAAGATGAATGCAATGGATGTAGGGAAAGTTTAAAGCTTCAACAATGGAGGATGGAGACCTTGAGAGTTGGAGAGATGAAGTTGAAAATTCAAGTTGTTATGTGAAAATGAAAGAAAATATTTCATTTTATGAGAAGAATCCCTAGAGAAATAGATGGTTGAGATCTTTCCAACATGGGCAAGATGAAGAGTTGTGGTGAGTTGAGGACTCACAAGCCCTCACATCTTGCCATGTGGAAGATGAAGTGTCACAAGGAAACATGAGGGGAAGAGGGTACAAATGATGTGGAGGTACTTGCAAGTACCTTGAGAAGAGGGTGATGTGACCTCTAAATGATCACATGGGGAAGAGGAGATTCCTTGGATAAATAAAACTAAATTTAAAATTCACATGATTGGTAAATCTTAAGGATAAGACAAGGTTCCCAAAAAGGAAGCTGAGAAGTACCTTGGATAAGACAAAGTCCCCAAAAGTAGGACTTTGACCCATGTGAGTGATGTCAATTCTCAATGATCACATGGGAAAGAGGAGATTCCTTGGAGGAATAAAAGTGAATTTTAAATTCACTTGGGGAAGACAAAAAGGAATTAAAAATTCCTTGGGGAATGAGAGGGTTGACTAAGATGTTGATTGGACTAGATAATCAATTATTAGAAGATAGATAGTGGCTAATGAAGATTAGGAGCCAACTTGCAAAATTTGGAGGATATGACACATCCTAATCAAGGATTAGACATGTGCACATCCCTAATGATGGTATTAGAAGGTAGTTTAGGATTAAGTGAAGATTATGAGGGATGTGAAATGTGAGGAATTAAATAAATGTATTATTTATTTAATTCTTGAGGAAAAGGGGGATAAAGGGTAAGGTATTTAATTATTAACTAAATACCTTAGGGATTTAGAAGAATTAAGGGTATTAATTAAATAATAGCAATATTACTTAATTAATGCAAATAAGAGGACATTTAGATGAAAAGGGACAAGTTTGGACAAATGTAAGTTTCTAAATTTAGGTGTTTACATTTTTCCCCTCTTTGAGATGGTGTTACAAAGTAGCATCATTTTAAAGAAGATTAAAAGATAAGACCAAAAAGAAGGCGGTTGGATTGGAAAAGATGCCCCAGTCATTCAAAGTAGTGACTAGGAAGAAAGATGATGGGGGTGAAGATGAAAGTTAGGGATTGAGAATGCCCCCTCAAGAGGACATGTGGGTTTAAGGGAACATGGGTGTACTCTCAAAATGGATGAAATTGTGAAAGGGAAGATGGGGAAGATGATTCAAAGTGATGGATGGAGAGGATGATAAGCGATAGAAGATTGGAAAGCACAAATGGATTTAAAGGAAAAGGTGACGTTTCCCCATTAAAGCTACAAGCCAAAAAGGGTTGATGATGGATGGAGCATTGTTGATGAGGTCATGATACATCCCAAAACAACACCAAAGGATAGGGAAGGATACATCTTGATGAGTGTTGATGAGGGAAGGATACATCCCAAAACAACACCAAAGGATAGGGAAGGATATATCCCAATTATGATGACAATGAAGATGATTGGATCAAGGCTTGCAGCAAGGCTAGGAACAAGACCAAGGATGTGATTAGATGATTTGTGCTAGATTGAATTGATGAGGATTCGATTGAGATGTGAGATGAAGGAAAGGACTAAAATGATGGGGGATAAGATTCTTAGAATAACCAATCTATATTATTCTAAGAATATTGAAGAGATGATGATATGGTGAGGACACTTAGAATAACCAATCGATAGTATTCTAAGAAGATTGAGAAAAGGATGAAATGATGAGGCATGATGAAAAGATGGATGAGAAGAGATGGAGGATGCATGCAATGCAATGGAATGGAAAATGAGATGCAATCGTAATTTCCATTTTTGGAGCACTGATTTTTGCTATAGCATAAGACACCAGGTGCTAGGGTATGTGGAACAAAGGCAAATTAGTGTCCAATGCTTAAAAAAATACAACAAACAAGAAGGCTACTCCAACACCCCAAAGTCATGAAGACCTTGGTCGGACCAGGTATTGGAATAACCATAAGCACAAGAGGATACCCCAACATAACACAAGACTGCATGAGTCTTGGTGGGTGCTACGTGGGACACCCAAGAAGACAACAACAAACAAAAGATCAAGATATGCCCCTATGCTTACTAGTCAAAGCACACCATAATATGATAGATCATGGTGACCATGACAAGGTATGATAGAGAGCTCAAATGATAAACAAAAGCAAAAAGAATCAAAAGATCACAATCAATTTTAAACATCCTTTTCCATAGGATCAAGGGGATGGATGGCATTGATGAGGTCTATAAGGAAGGATGCATCTTGTTGAGACCAAATATGGATACTAAACTAAAAGATTGATATGATGTGGGATACTTGAAACCGATTGGATCTGATGATACTAGTGGATCTCATTTGTTAAGAACTAGCTAGATAAGGGCATAGCTTGATGACATAGCATGACGAGAGACAAGACACGACACTGACACACCCTAAAGACCTAGGGGCTCGGGGGTTGATCAAAGATTAGGCTTGCCTACATGAAAGCATAGAGCCCTCGTAGTTTGATAAAAGTCTAACAAATGACCATGGATAAAGTGTGAAGAGGACGATGGAGACCTCAATGGATGAAAGGATGGACAAAAGCAAAGCAAAGCAGAAAACAAACAATGAAGACTGATGATAGATGATAAAGATAGGATGGATAAAAAGAGCCCCGAGGGCGGATTAGATGATCGACCTTGCCTACATGAAAGCATAGGGGCAACGTAGTTCAACTAAAAATCAAAGACAAATGATCGATAAGGGATGATGATATGATCATTGATAAGAGGATTAAATGATGGGACTGATATGATGAGATAAGATAGATCTGGTGGATGGGATAGGATGATAATGATCACACAAAGCTCAGGGATGGGATAGTTATCCAAAGCATCAAAAGATGAATTGGGAGGATGATATGATGCAGAGATAAGTGAAAAGTTATAGGAGATTGGAGAGATGTGCAAAAGAAGTAGGATTGATGATGATGAGATAGATGGTATTGGGTTGCACAGGGGGAAGCCTATAGCCAAATACCAATGACAAGGGATTATGAGATGGGATGAGGATAGAGATAAATAGATAGCGAGATAAGGATGGGGGATATGAAAAGGATTGTTTGGATCGGTAAGGAGATAAGGATGGGGAGATGAAAAGGATTGTTTGGATGTATGAATGATGTCTCCAAGGACTATATCACAAAGGAAGATAGATTCCCCCACTCTAGATATGTCATATATAATGAGGCATGAAGGATGGGAGACAAAAAGATGAGAAAATAAAGGAGTGATATGGATATGGATAGGAAGTATGGATAAGGAAGAGAGATTAATGGTAGCATGATGGGTGGACAAAGATGATAGATTGATGTGAATAAGGATTAGGAGAGTGTATGGATGATGGGAATGTATGCTAAGAGGTGTCCAAAGCATGTATGTATGTTTGACCATATCTATATCAAGATCACAAGGAGGATGGAGGGATTGGAGATAAATGGGATATGACAAGCAAGATGAGGATGGTATGTTGAATAATTTCTCTTTACTATGTTTTTTTTTGGATTTTTCTAAAAAAAAATTGACTTTTTTGACTTACTAGATTTTTGGATAGCATGTGGGAGGATATGGATAAGGATAGGGATGTGGGTAAGGGGATTTAGAAGACATGCGATAAGGAGATTGATGAAGGACTAAAGCATCAAATTCCATACAAGTTATTAACAACCCATGTTTGAAGCGACTGTTGGATGTTCGTAAAACCTTATTTGGATAAATGGATTATGCAAGAGGATGAATTAGAGGGATTTGATGGGGGAGATATGTGGAATAATGGATGTGATGTTCAAAAGTGTATGGATAGAATTATGTGGTAGATGTGTGATGGGGTAATGAGTTCAAGACCAACATAGGCACATATGGCGGTGGATGTGAAAGGATAGGAGGATTAATGGATGGAGAATGTGGGGATAACGTAGGAGATGGGATATATAATTTTGGGACATAAGGACCCAAAACAAATTTAGGAGATGGTGGATGAGAATGATTAGAATTTGGATTAGAAACTTTGGGTGTTATAGATTTTTCATTTGAAGGCATTGCATTTTTTTTCTTTGGGATCCACATGGATTTGATCTTTGCTTTGGTGGGTCTTTATGGCCGATGGATTTGATTTTTCTTTTTTCCAACATGCCATTTGAAGGGGACATGAGGATCTTTAGATTCAAGTGGATGTTTCGATTTATGCATTTTTACTTTACCATCCAAAGTGCTTTTAATAGTAATAGAATGTGTGCAAGGAGATGGATGATGTGGAGGAAGCATGAGTAGGGTGATGGGGTTAGGATTTTGGGGTGATGGGTAGGATTTTGTGGATGGAGGATGTGTGGGTATGTGCCTTTGTTGATTCTAATTATGGGATATGAGACTGGGTTGTTTATGATGGGTGACATGGATAGGTGATTGGTGGATAAAAGGATAAAAAGGACGAGATCGAGTAGGTGATTGTGAGGTATAAGGGCCCAAAATAGACTTGGTGGTTGGAGGATGCATGATGGGTGATGGAGGGACACAAGGACAAAAAATGGATGGAGCAGATGAAGGAGGAATATGGATGGTTGTTTGGAGCCGATATGTGATTTGGTGGAGCGATGGGAAGAGCCTATATTTCATTTGGAAGAGGCTCGTTCAGGATGTATACAAGTTGTACAAACATTTTTGGATTGCATCGAGTCTTTAGAGATATGTACAAGAACTTGTGTATAGGGTTGTTCTTTGACTTGGATGGGCTCTAAAATACCTTGCTCATGAAGGCCTAAGCCTTTTCCTTGATAATTCATGTTCTTGAGCATTCGATCCAGGATAGGATTTTTGTTACTCTAGAAGAATGATGTGATTTCATTATTAGGCGAAGGAAGATGGGTGGTATATATGCTTTTTTTTTCTTCTACAAGGAGACCACCATGGAAGAATGTGAGAGTACTAAGGGGATATAAAAGTGATGTGGGAATAGTAGGTTTAGGCTATGATGGAGGATCATGAGAGGGAGATGATGGGATAGCAGCATCTTGATCAGGAGGAGTGAGTGGTAAGGGATCAAGAGAGGGATTTGGTGACATGATAGGATATGGATTTGTGGTAGTGGGTGATAAGAGCTCATGCAATGGAGATGGATATAAGGGCTCATGAGATGGAGCAGTGGAATCTTGAGATTCAAGGGTACCATGGGATGGAATGGATGGAGGACTGTGATCTTGAGGTGGACTAGATAGAATGGTAGGATCTTGATGTGAAGAAGGGGATATATTGGTATGCTCTAGATCAAGCTATTGGAATGACTCATCTTTTGTGGGAGGTATGATGACGCAGTGTTGGAGGGCCTCTTCAAGTGGGGGAGATGGAAGGATGTGAGATTCATGATATTTGTGGGAACATATTTCAATGATACTAGGAGTGGAAATAGTGGATTGGATTTGGATTTCTTCATTGGATTGGGTTGATCTAGGAGTAGGAGGTGGTGATTTGGTTTGGTTATCTTCGATGGGCTTGGTGAATCTCAGATTAGGAGATGGGGACTCAATGGATTCAGTGGGTTTGATGATTTCAACAGTTTGAGTGGTGATATGTGTGGTAGCATCAATGATAGGTGTGGGATGGAGAAGGGTCTCATCACTAATGATCGTGGATGAGGGATTGGGATAGCATGGTTCCATGACTAAAATGTGTGGAGTGGGGGATGTCTTCTTTGTCATAAGTCCTTGGAGAGCTTATGGATTGAGAATGGTACATACTCTAGGTTTAGCTAGGTGATGGGCATAGATGAAGGATAAGGGATTGGTGGACGATTAGGATATTGGTGGACTAGGATTAGATGGGGGAACGAGATTAGATGTAGGAATAAGAGTAGATGGAGGATTGGGATTGGATGGAGGGTTAAGGTAAGAATGTTGTGATGGTGAATTTTGATAGGAGGACATAGATGGTGGATTAGGACAAGAGGATATGGGCGTTGTATTGTAACAAAGGTATTGGAACAATAGATCAAGATGGGAAGATTGAGATGGAAGATTGATATAGGAGGACACAAATGATGGATCAAGATAGGAAGATGTGGATGTTGGATTAGGATAGGTTGATGGGGGTGTAGTTTAAGATAAAAAGGTGTGGATGTTGGATTAGGATAGGGGGACATTGATGTGGGATTCTAATAGGAGTATTAGGATGGTAGATTAGGATGAGAAGATTGGGATGATGGATTTCCATAAGAGGATGTGGGTGTTGGATAAGAGAAAGATGTAGATGATGGATATGATGAATATGTGGATGGGGAAGATACTGGATATCCCTTGTCAAAGGTATCATAAGGAGCATGATTAGTCATGGATGAATACATAACAAGATAGCTTCAAGGGGTGATTGGATTGTGGAAAGTGGTTGGGGAGATTTTTAGAAATGATAGCATCAAGGGGATCTATTTCATATACTTCTTGATCAACAAGACTCTCATTATCATCATCGACATAATTAGGGTTTCCCTTGACTACTATTGGTGAAGGATAAGTATTCATGATGATGAAAGGATAAATAGGATGGAAATGGACTAAAGCTCAAATTGGGATTGGATTAAAGCTCAGATTAGGATGATTGGATGATGTGATGGGTTGATTTTGATGATCATATTTATCACAAGATGGTTATGCCACTTAATCTACTTTGAGATGGAAGTAGATTGATTGGGTCGAAGGTGATTGGATAGGGGTGTGATTGGATTATATCAGCTAAGATTGATCGATGAGATGATTGATAAGATAAAATGATGGATTAGATAGGATGATGAAAGGGATTCTAAACCAAGTTCAAAGATTACCCTAGGTGACCTAAGGTGTTGATTGATCGGATTGATGGATAGATAGTTACAACACCAAATCAACCTCAAGATGGAAATGGATTGATTGGGCTGAGGATGATGACTTACAACATCGAATCTACCTCGAGATGGAGGTGGATTGATTGGGCCAAAGATGATGATTGATGTGTAGGATGAAGATCGGATTCAAACACATAGGTTAATTTGGATATTAACCTCTTAAGAAAGTCTTAGGGGATTTGGATTGAGAAAACGATGATGGATATGTAATCTAGAGATGCTTTAAGATGTATCTATTTTATGAGCAGATGGTGAATAGATGACCTGCAAGTTGATTAAAGTGAAGATTATTAGTGAATGGAAGATGCAAATGACTGGATGAAGGTTAGGTTTTCCTATCCATTGGGCAGGTGATGAAAAGATAAATAGGATGCATTTGAAAAATATGGAAGGAGGGATCTTAATATTTGTTTCGATATACAAAGATCTTGGATGCAAACGGACTAAAGCTCAGATTAGGATTGGATTGAAGCTTAGATTAGGATGATTGGAGGATGTGATGGGATTGATTCTACACCAAGTTTAGGGGTT
This sequence comes from Sequoia sempervirens, assembly GCA_007258455.2. Classification (NCBI taxonomy): domain Eukaryota; kingdom Viridiplantae; phylum Streptophyta; class Pinopsida; order Cupressales; family Cupressaceae; genus Sequoia; species Sequoia sempervirens. The sequence continues at coordinate 525,867,974 of VDFB02193867.1, forward strand.
TTAACTAGAGGATGTAAGGTTCTGACAATCAAATTTTTCCAAATTTGGTAGTTTCCAAAGTTATCAAATTTTCCCATTTTAGGAAACTTCACATGCATATGTTTGAGAGTCCAATTTTTTTTCCAAAAGCTTCCAAAAACTAAGATAGGATGAATTTCCAACTAACATCCTAGATCTAAAACATGAGTTTTGAGTTATTAATGAAAATGACTTTTTAAAAACTAAAAAAAACACTAAATTGTCATTTTTGAGGGTCAAGATGAAATTTTGAGGACTCAAAAATTTGCTAAAACAGAGGCCAATCGAAAACCGACATGCTGCCTCATAACGCAACCACTTGTAAAATTTCAGCCTAAATGGACACCCGAGTCAAAAGTTATGGCCTCCGGAAGTTTTTGTGTCAAAATCAAAATCCTTGAAACAAAGTCTAGGTGATTGGGATGGATGATTTGATGATGGATATGGATTCTTATGATGTTCTAAGATGAACCTATGTGATTTGGTCAATGAAACAATGAATTTTAGAAAGTGTTGATGAACAAAAAATGATGACAATGAGAAGATAGATGAAGGTCTACTTTTAGGAAAGGCCACCTATGCACTGGGCCTGGTCACCTATTCATTGGGCCTGCTCTGTCACCTATTCATTGGGACTACTCACCTATTCATTGGGCTTGGTCACCTATTCATTGGTCCTAGTCACGTACTGGAGGGCCTGGTCACCTATTGGAGGGCTTGGTTGCCTATGTCTAGGCCTAGTTGCCTATGTCTGGGCCTGGTCACCTATTGAAGGGCCTAGTCACCTTTTGGAGGGCTTGGTCACCTATGTCTCGGCCTAGTTGCCTATTGGAGGGCCTAGTCACCTATTGGAGGACATGCTCACCTATCTAGCTTTCAAACCCTCAAAACAATTAGACAAACCCTCAGAATGGGTCGACAGATGATCGAAATAAGGAAACTAAAGCTTGGAATGGATGAACAATTAATCGGAACAAGGAAACAACAGCTCAAAATGGATTAAAAAATACTTGGAATGAGTAAACAATCACTTGAAAGGGGAGATAGACTCTCAAAATGGGGAGATGAAAGCTTGGAATGGATGAACAAAATCTTGAAACGAGTAAACAATTGCTTGGAATGAGAGAATGATTGATCAGAAAGGATGAACAATAGATTCAAACGAGTAAACGAAGGTTCAAAATGGACGAATGAGTGTTTGAAATGAGTAAGCGATGGCTTGAAATGGATGAACAAATCTTTGAATGAGGAGATGGAGGTTCGGAATGGATGATTAGAAAGGATCAATTATCTCTCGGAACAAGAGAATGAATGATTGGAAAGGATGAATGATTACTCAAAATGAGTAAACAAAGGTTAAAAATGGATGAACGAATCTCAAAACAAGGAGATGGACTGACACAATGATGGAATGAGCAAAAGAACTAGTGGAACAACCGAACAGGTGGTGGGAATGATCGTTTAAGATGTAAAAATAGCTATTTGGGTGTGGTTGCCCCTTTTAGGGTAGGGTCACCCCTGTTCAGGGCTTGGTCACCCTGTTCAAGGTGGGGTTGCCTATCTAAGGTGAAAAATGAACAATTTTGACTCAAACAGACTAGAAAATGGTTGAGACAGAGGGTGGGGTCGCCTCTCTTAAGGTCAGGGTCACCCCTTTACAGAGCGTGGCCGCCTCTATCAACAGACCTAAACTTGACTTAGGAAAAATGACTATGGAAAAGGATAGAAAACATTCAAAAAATTAGAAAAAGCCAAGACTGACTTAACTAGTAAGATATGCACTGGTTTTTCATAGAAAATATAGTTCAAGTAGCACAATCCTATGATTAGTGTGAAAGGTATGGCCAACACAGTCCTCTAACTAGGTTGAACCAAGCGATCTAGGGAGTCCTTGATATACGCTCAGTACGTGAGGCACAACTATGAACACTAGCCTATCACAAGCATGAGTCATGAACTCTAATGAGATACTAAAGGCTTAGACCAACTCTGCATGTCTATCTAGGTATCACCCTAGCTTTGATGCTCTGCTAGACACGATGTGACTGGATTGGGGTACAAATTTGGCCTCTCCTCTTTATATACCATGTCGGTAAATGTGGTTGGAATTGTCCCTTAGGGTGATGAAATCCCCAAGAAGGTCCCACTAAGAAGAGAATGCTAACAATTTTTGGCTACTCCCCAGGCTCACACGAAATGCAAGGGGAAACTTGAATGATGTAACGCCCCCTTGGGTAACACAAAGGATTTAAGTAAGATATGATTTCTCTTCACCCAGGATTTCCAAACAACGCAAGGGGATTTGATACATCAATAGCTTACTTACAAATAAAGCACACAATGTATTGACTCCTATACTTAGACTATGTGCCTAACTAGTATGAAAATGAAAGCAAACTATCTAACTAAAAAGGCCTAGCTCATTTGTCCTACAACAAACACATTAGAATTTTTATCCTCTAATATTAGTTAAGCTTTATATAGTTGTACAAATGATAGTAAAATCCATCACAATCACCAACAAGATGGGTTGGGAGGTCAATATTAACAAGAGCAATAGAAAATGATCCTTAAAACTGACTTAAAACATAGTTTAACCTCAATACAATGTTGTTTGGGAAGGATCACCCCTATTAGGGCATCATCACCCCTCTGTAGGGCCTCGTTTCCCCACTTTGGGCCTGGTCACCTCTATTGCCAAAAGAGTGAGTGCAACTGACTATTATATCTCAGAAAGGCATCTATGTCTAGGTAGGGTCACCTCTGTTTAGGTAAGGGTCGCCTATCATAGGGTGAATTCACCCTTGTGAGGGAGTGGTCACCCCTTTGTGTCACTTGAACCTGCAAAAACTCAAAAAATAGCAAACATGAAATCAAAAAAAGGGACCCGTTTGTGGGTCCCACTAGGCATGCCGTAAATGTGATCAGTTCTTTTAACCTACTCTAAAGGATGCAAAACAAGGTGCAAAAAGAAATGAAATGAACACTAACACCTCACAGTTAGCCTAGTTGAACTCAAAATAAAATAAAGATAAAAAGAAGATATAACCTTGTCTTGAATTGATCTTTGGTTGGCCCTTGATAGTTGATTTTTTGTATGCTCCTTTGATGGAAATATGTGAAAAAAGTGGATTCAAAATGATCTTGTTGAAATGTAGATTGGAATGAGATATGTGGGTAGTTGAGAAGATGAATGCAATGGATGTAGTGAAAGCTTGAAGCTTCAACAATGGAGGATGGAGAACTTGAGATTTGGAGAGATGAAGCTAAAAATGCACGTTATATGAGAAAATGAAAGAAAATATTTCATTTTATGAGAATAATCCCTAGAGAAATGGATGGTTGAGATCATGCCAACATGGGTAAAATGAAGGGTTGTGGTGAATTGAGGACTTACAAGCCCTCACATCTTTCCATATGGAAGATGAAGTGTCACAAGGACACATGAGGTGGAGAGGGTACAAATGATGTGGAGGTACTTGCAAGTACCTTGAGAAGAGGGTGATGTGACCTCTCAATGATCACATGGGGAAGATGAGATTCTTTGGATAAATAAAAGTGAATTTAAAATTCACATGATTGGGATATCTTAAGGATAAGACAAGGTTCCCAAAAAGGAAGCTAAGAAGTACCTTGGATAAGACAAAGTCCCCAAAAGTTAGGACTTTGACCCATGTGAGTGATGTCACTTCTCAATGATCACATGGGGAAGAGGAGATTCCTTGGAGGAATAAAAGCGAATTTTAAATTCACTTGGGGAAGACAAAAAAAAATTAAAAATTCCTTGGGGAATGAGAGGGTTGAATAAGATGTTGATTGGACTAGGTAATCAGTGGTTAGAAGATAGTTAGTGCCTAATGAAGATTAGGATCCAACTTGCAAAATTTGGAGAATGTGACACATCTTAATCAAGGATTATACATGTGCACATCTCTAATGATGGGATTAAAAGGTAGATTAAGATTAAATGAAGATTATGAAGGTGGGACATGTAAGGAATTAAATAAATGTATTATTTATTTTATTCTTTGAGGAAAAGGGGGATAGAGGGTAAGGTAATTAATTATTAACTAAATACATTAGGGATTTAGAAGAATTAAGGGCATTAATTAAATAATAGCAATATTACTTAATTAATGCAAATAAGAGGACACTTAGACGAAAAGGGACAAATTTGGAAAAATGTAAGCATCCAAATTTAGGTGTCTATAGGTTAGTATAGAGATGAAGTCCTTTATGACATTCTACCAATGACTTGTTGCCACATGTTGCTAAGTAAGCCCTGACAATTTGACAGGTCAATGCTATATCATGGTAGAAAAAATACTTACACTATAGAGAAGAGTGGGAAAACATTTTTGTTGACTCCATTGAATGAAGGAGTGAATGAACATGGTGAGATGATCATGCTTGGGAGAAAGGAGTACATTACTAGTTGTGAAAGTAAAGGAAAGTGCATGGATTTAGAAGTTAAGGAAAACCCAATTAAGGTGCAGGCAGTAAGTAAGGAGAGTCAGAGTAATGGGCAAGAAATTCCTATGAAGAATTCTTATAGTTGGAAAAGAAAATTAAATGGAGTATTATCTCAGACTGGTAAAGGACAGATAGAGAGAAGAGATCCTTTGGAAAGGAAAGATAACAAGGTTAGCATCATGATTGGGGTAGTGGAATGTCCTATAGGATAGAATAAAACAAAGAATCAGTTAAAGGGTGATGTAGGTGATTAGACAGTGAGCAAGTGGACAGTGGTTGGTTATAAGGAAAGGACAGTAACAAAAGGTAGAGAGGCTATTGGTACAGAGGTTTATAGGAATAACAAGGTAGTAGGATAGATGAAGAATGATGTGACTGAAGTAACAGTTGGTAAGATAGAGTATGAAGCAAGTACAGGTCTGATAAAGAATCTTAAATGCATGGGCACAATGGGAAACACAGAGGCATGTCTAAGAAAGAATAACAATTACAAGAGCACAAAAGTTAGTGATGGTAATGTAAGTGAAAAACAATAAGGGACAAAGAATGGAACTAAGTGCAAGATTGATAGTTGTAGAAAGAAAAAGTACAGATGTAAAGAAATATGGAAAGGCAGAGTTTGAAGTTAATAGTGATGACAAACACCCCTCAATAGAGCATGTACAGTTGGAGTCTAAAGCAAAGGAAGATAAGGTTGTCAAGGATAGTAAAGAGAAAAAGGAGATTGATAAAGAAGATCAAAGAGGACAAATACATGGAGCATATCAAGGATGACATGTTACATTGCACTTTCCAAGAGACTTGGACAAGCTTCAAGTTGGGGTGTATGGTGCAGGAGCACCATTCAAGGGTATTGATCCATTTAGATAAATGAGATCTAGGTTATAGGGTTTTGAGTGTACTATGTTTAAATAAGGTCTATGAGACCATTTTTTAATTTAAACAATCATATTTGAGTTATGTTAGATGTCTAGGGGTTTTAGTCTTCAAAAGAATGTAAAAGGTTGGGCAAATTATTTTGTGGAAAGAATGTAAAATTCTAAAATGTAAAATGCCTCCAAGAGGGAGACCAAAGGTCACCTCTTTCAAAAGTTGGTTTTGGAAGTTGAGGAGGTTTTTTTGGGTAAGAAACATTATAAAGGTCATGAAGAACTTGAATGCAAGGTTGTTGAATAACTTTGAAGGAAAAAAGATTGAATAGAAGTCTGATTTTTCCTTATTTTCTATGTTTTCCCGTTATAACAGTAGTTGTACAGACCCATACAACATCATTTGGTTTCTCTTCTTGGTGGATTAAATTTTTTCTTTGTCTTATATCTCATTTAAGTCCATTTTGAAGGCATCTAATTGAATTTAGTGTATTTGGTGAGTCATTTTCTTGCACTGGTCTGTTTACCCATATTTAAGACTTGAAAGGCAATAAAATGAGTAACTGACCCATTCCTCTTTCTATCACTTTTGTAACATGAGGAATGGGTCTTCTCCATCATAAATAAGGTGTGTGAAATGATGAGGAGTGTTGGGGAGGTCTGAAGGAGTGTTGGGGAGGTCTGAAGGAGTATTGGGTGAGAAGCCCTATGTGTGGTTTTTAGTTTTCCTTATGAAATTTGGTGGTATTGGTATGTGAAAGCAAATTTTGTGTTACAAAAGAATCATTTTATGAAATTTTCAGCATGTGAAGATGGTTTTGGTCTTGCTTGTGCCTTTGGTTGGTTCTAGAATTCCTGGTAAGTACTACTTTCATTAAACCCCTAAGGTTTTGGTGAAAAGAGAGTGTTTTAGAGTTTACCCTATGCAAGGTGATTTCTTTGAGATCGGATTGTGGAATATGTGTTTTTGATACATTAGTATTTCTGCCAAAAGGTTTGATAAAGTTTGGTTAAGTCTAGTGATAGGTTACTTTTGAAAAATGGGCTTATTTGAGCCCTAATAGGCATTGAAAGCCTAATTTGAGTGTTTTGTTTCAAAGGAGTCTTAGGTGATACATTGATATGTTGTCAAGCATAAAAATGGGTTCCTGAAAGTGGTTTAGTTTTAGTCTGAAAGGGAGTGGTTGATAAATGATAACCAATTTAGTGGTTTTGTTATGCTACAAGGAAATAGAGTGGTGTTGTTGAATGATGAGATTCACATTAAATTTTGAAATAAAATTTATTGTCATTGTTTGGAATTATTTTTGGTGAGTTGAAAGCCTTCCCTTACTACATCAAAGTGGTATCAGATCAAAGGTACTAGATTTCTGTAGAAGAGGATTGAAGATTGTGAAACAATGATTGAAAGGTGAAGAGGCAAGTTTCCAAGATACCTCCAAAAGAAAATAACACGACAAAGGAGATGAATGAAATGAGAAACTAGTACATGAAGGAGATCAAAGAATTGAAAGAGAGATTGGCAGCCTAGAGACCAACAAGAGGAGAGAAGCAATTGAGAGAAATGAGTCAGAGGAAGAAGATGATGAAGATTTTGAGGATGTTGAAGAAGAGCTTCATCCAGAAGACTAGAGAATATCCAAGTAGATAAAGGCTATTAAAGGTGATAAATACAAGGTAAATATTGATGTGCAAAATTTTGGAGGTAATTTTAATGAAGAGGAAATGTTAGATTGGATAGCTTTTTTGGATAACTATTTTGAATGTGAAGAGATTCCTGAAGAACAGAGAGTGAAGATTTCCAAAACAAAGCTTAAGGGTCATGCACTTGTATGGTGGGATTACCTACAGTCAGAAAGAAGAAAACAAGTCAAGTCCAAGATTGTGGATTGGGACAAGATGGTGGCTAAGTTAAAAGGTAAGTTTCTCCCTTCAAATTATGAAGTTTAAAGGTTTAAGAAGTTGCAAAATTTGACACAAATGGAAATGGATTTAAAGGCTTATTCTAAAGAATTTTATAGATTGAGCATGAGTTCTAATCATAATGAAAATGAAAATGAGAAAATTTCTAGGTACTTGGGTGGTTTAAGAATGAATATAGAAGATGAGTTGGCTTTGACTAAACCTATAAATGTAGAAGAATGTTACAAAATGGCATTGAAGGCTGAAGAGGAAGTGAATAGAAGACAAGATAAAATAGTAAGAGGAAGAGGCAGCACCATGAGAGGAAGAGGAACAGTTTCTACTCCAAGGCAAGCAACTAAAAATCAAGGAGAAGAATCAAGCAAGAGAGATGAACAAGTTCCTGATTCAAGAGGTGGAACAAGCTCTAACACTTTCATTGGAAGATGTTATCATTGTAGAGAATTTGAACACCCTACTTGGAGGTGCCCTGAGAAGGCTAGTTCATCAACAAGTGGATTAGAAAGAAGGCCTAAAAGAAGAGCACAAATAGTCCATGAAGATGAGGCTAAGAGTTCAAATTCTAATTCCTTTTTTTTGTTCCTAAGGTGGGTGAAATGTTGACGTTGAAGACTCAATTCTTGAAGATGACAAAGGAAAGAGAATTGCTTCAAAGAAGGGCCTTGTTCAAGAAAGCTTGTAGATGCAAGGATAAGGTATGTAGAGTCATTTTTGGTTCAGATTGCATAGATAATATTGTGTCAAATGAGATGGTAGAAAAGTTACATTTGCAAAGAGTGCCTAGGGAGAGACCTTCTAAGGTGTCATGTGTCAGTGATAAGCAAACCTTGGTAGTGAATGAACAAGAAATAGTGGAGTTTCAAATAGTTCATTATAGAGATGAAGTCCTTTGTGACATTCTACCAGTGAATTGTTTCCACATGTTGTTGGGTAGGCCCTGACAATTTTACAAGTCAGTGATATATCATCGTAGGAAAAATACTTACACTATAGAGAAGAGTGGGAATTTTTTTTTGTTGACTCCATTGAATGAAGGAGTGAATGAACATGGTAAGATGATCATGCTTGGGAGAAAGCAGTAGATTACTGTTGGTGAAAGTAAAGGAAAGTGTGTGTATTTAGAAGTTAAGCAAAACCAAGTTAAGGTGTAGGTAGTAAGTAAGGAGAGTCAGAGTAATGGGCAACTAGTTCCTATGAAGAATTTTTATAGTTGGAAAATTAAATTAAATGGAGAAGTATCTCAGACTGGTAAAGGATAGATTGAGAGAAGAGAGCCTTTGTAAATGAAAGAGTATAAGGATAGCATCATGATTGGGGTAGTGGAATGTCCTATAGCACAAAATAAATAAAAAAAGAATCAGTTAAAGGTTGATGTAGGTGATAGGACAGTGAGCAAGTGGAGAGTGGTTGGTTATAAGGAAAGGAAAATAACAAAAGGTAGAGAGGATGTTGGTACATAGGTTTATAGGAATAACAGGACAGTAGGAAAGATGAAGAATGATGTGACTGATGTAACAGTTTGTAAGATAGAGTATGAAGCAAGTACAGGTCTAATAAATAATCTTAAATGCATGGGTACAATGGGAAAAACAGAGGCATGTCTAAGAAAGACTAACAATTACAAGAACACAAAGGTTAGTGATGGTAATGTAAGTGGAAACAACAAGGGACAAATAATGGAAGCAAGTGCAAGATTGATAGTTGTAGAAAGAAAAAGTACAAATGTAAAGAAATATGGAAAGGCAGAGTTTGAGTCTAAAGCAAAGGAAGATAACATTATCAAGGATAGTAAAGAGAAAAAGGAGATTGATAAATAAGATCAAAGAGGACAAAGACATGGAGCATATCAACAAGGACATGTTACAATGCACTTTCCAAGAGACTTGGACAAGCTTCAAGCTGGGGTGTATGGTGCAGGAGCACCATTCAAGGGTATTGATACATTTAGGTATATGAGGTCTAGGTTATAAGGTTTTGTTTGGAATATGTTTAAATAAGGTCTAAGAGACCATTTTTTAATGTAAACAATCATATTTGAGTTATGTTAGATGTCTAGGGGTTTTAGTCTTCAAAAGAATGTAAAAGGTTGGGAAAATTATTTTGTGGAAAGAATGTAAAATTCCTCCAAGAGGGAGACCAATGATCGCCTCTTTCAAAAGCTGGTTTGGAAGTTGAGGAGGTTTTTTTGTGTAGGAAACATTATAAAAGGAATGAAGAACTCAAATGCAAGGTTGTTGAGTAACTTTGAAGGAAAAAACATTGAATAGAAGTATGATTTTTTCTTATTTTCTATGTTTTCATGTTATAACAATAGTTGTATGGACCCGTACATCATCATTGGGGTTATTTTCTTTGTGGATTAACTTTTTGATTTGTCTTATCTCTCATTTAAGTCTATTATTAAGGCACATAATTTAATTTAGTGCATTTGATGATTCATTTTCTTGCACCGGTCTGTTTACCCAGATTAAAGGGTTGAAAGGAAATAAAATGAGTAATTGACCCATTCCTCTTTTTGTCACTTATGTAACTTGAGGAATGGGTCTATTCCATCATAAATAAGGTGTGGGATATGATGAGGAGTGTTGGGGAGGTTTGAAGGAGTATTGGGTGAGAAGCCCTATGTGTGGTTTTGAGTTTTCCTTATGAAATTTGGTGGTATTGGTATGTCAAAGTGAATTTTGTGATAGGGAAGCATCATTTTATGAAATTTTGAGCATGTGCAGATGGTTTTGGTCTTGTTTGAGCCATTGGTCAGTTATAGAATGTTTGGTAAGTACTACTTTCATTAAACCCCTAGGGTTTTGGCTAAAAGAGTGGGTTTTAGAGTTTACCATGTGAAAGGTGATTTCTTTGAGATATGATTATTGAATCTATGTTTTTAATACATTATTATTTCTTCCCCAAGGTTTGATAAAGTTTTGTTAAGTCTAGTGATAGGTTGCTTTGGAAAAATGGGTTGATTTGAGCCCTAATAGGTGTTGAAAGCCTAATTTGAGTGTTTTGTTTCAAAGGAGTCTTAGGTGAAATATTGATATGTTGTCGAGCATCAAAATGGGTTCCTGAAAGTGGTTGAGTTTCAGTGTAAAAGGGAGTGGTTGAGAAATGATACCTAATTTAGTGGTTTTGTTATGCTACAAGGACATAGAATGGAGTTGTTGAATGATGAGATTCACATTCAATTATGAATTGAAATTTGTTGTGATTTTTTGGAATTTTGTTTGGTGAGTTTCAAGCCTTCCCCTACTACATCAATCCATCAAAGTGCATCTTCAACTGACTTGTGAGATTGACCAAGAATATTGATTCGTTAGGGAATTCAGATATCAATGGGTTCTCTGCATAGATAGGTGCTTCTGCTAGTTGTCTTGTGCTCTATATACTCTATGTAAAAAAAATTATGATCACCACCCATTGAGAACTACTTTGGATAACAAGTATTTCAATGGATTAATCCTTGCAATGAATTTGATTTGATGTGACAACATGTAGTGTCTAAATTTTTGTGAAGCAAAAACCAATGCTAAGCAGGATTTCTCAATAGATGAATAGATCATTTCATAGCCTACTAAGGCCCCATTGATGTATTATATAGCTCTTTCCTTTCCATTTTCATCATGTTGTGCCAAAAGAGTACCTAATGTTGTTGATATTGTTGAGATATATAGGATCAATGGTTTGTTCGGTATTGGTGGCATCAACACTGGAGGTGTCAAGAGATAGTCTTTGTTATGTTGAAAATCCTTGTCACACTTCTCATCCCACTTGTAAGTTATTCCTTTATTAAGAAGATGCAATAAAAGGTGGATCTTCTCAGATAGTTGCACTATGAACCTCTTGATGGAGTGCAATCTTCTTTGTAACCCTCTCATCTACTTTAGTGTTTATGGTGGTTCCATGTCAAGGATAGATTTTACTTTTGCTAAGTCACTTTCTATCCCTCTTTGTGATACGATATAGCCAAGAAGTTTCCCTAATGTAACCCCAAAGAAACTTTTTTGGATTCAGTCATACCTTTTACTCTCTAAGTCTATCAAAGATGGGTTCCCAAACTTATATATGCTCACTCCTTTTCTTTGATTTTTCCAAAATATCAACCACATAATATTTGACTATTTTGTGGATCATGTCATGAAAGATGAGGGTCATTTCTCTTTGATAGGTCACTCCTACATTCTTTAATGAGAAAATAGCATCACCTTCCAACAATATGTTCCCAATGGACAAGTGAATGTGGTTTTATGTTGATCCTCCTTGGTGATCATAATTTGATTATAGCCTAAAACACCATCCATGAGTGACAACATTTCATGCCAAAATTTTAATTTCACTATGATTTCGATGTTAGGAATAGGGAAATCATACTTTGGGCATGCTTTGTTTAAGTCTTTAAAATTAGTACATATTCGGATGCCCCCTATGGGTTTTGAGACTTGTACCAGGTTTGAAACCCACTTAGGATAATCTATTGGTTAGATAAATCCAATGCCAAGAAGCTTTTGTAACTCAAGTTTGACCAAGAGTGTTATCTGAGGGTGCATCTTCCTTAACTTTTCTTTACTGGTTTGGCTTCAAGATAGACTACTAGATGATGCAGGACCACTTCTGGATCAAGGCCTGGCATATTAGTGTACAACCATGAAAAGTTAGCTCTTTTCTCTTTTAGGAATCTTTCCAAGTTCTTATGTTCTTCATCCAACAAGGATTCGACATAGAAAGTGATCTTGGGTACTTCTTTCGTTCCCACATTGACTGGAGTTTCCTTTTTTGCTAAGACTACTGATTTCTCTAGATGTATTACACTAATGGGGACATTGAATCTCTCATCCTTTTGTGCCTCTAAGAGGTTTTCACCCTTGGATATGTCCTTTCTTTTTACTATTTTTGGATCAAAAAGTGCCATAGTGTGGTTTTCATTCAAATATCTGCAAGTTAGTTGGATGTTATCAATTTTGTGTTTGAAGGACTGAATTGTCTCCCCATAGTATGCTTCTATTTCTATCTCTATGTAAAAACCTACCTTGTGATCTACCCATGGTAAGTTGTCATAGAGTCCCATGGATTCTGAGATCACTTCATCATTTTTGAATAAATCTAGAATCAATGGTCCTTGTTGGTCCAAGTCAATGAGTTGTGGGTATACTAGATGTATTTTATTTGGTTGGTTGCTTAGGGTGAAGGTTGGTGTAGATATCATGAAGAGGGAGTTATTCTCAAATAGGTTAGCAACATCAAGGGGGAAGTCATCTAGGGTAGTATCATGTGATGTTGGTAACCAAGAAGAAGCCTCAGCCCGTTTAGCGGAAGTACCTTTTTCGATAAGGGTAACCTTGTTAGTAGTACAACCTAAGCCAAGATTCTTTGGAATTTGCTCAGGAATGATAGGCTCTAGAAAGCCATTGTCATTTTGTCCCAAATTCTCATTCTTGCTATAGCCCATGTTCTTCAATATCTATAAGCATTTGTTGTCATCTTCCATGGGAAGAACAAGAATAGGTCTTTCATCCTGATATAACAGTTCAGAGATATCTTCCTCATTAACATCTTCTTCATTTAGGTCCCCACATTTAGTGAAGGTAGTAGCTATCATTTTGATAGTTTTTAGGATGTTGTTGCTAGGTGTGGGTTTCCCATGAGATTTGGGAGAAAGAGGTAACTTTACCAACACAAAATTATCCTTCATTAGCTTGTAGCTGCCAGAACCATCATCCTAGATCACTGCTTGGATGTCAGGTATACTCTGCACAATGGGTTTTTTCACTTGTGAGGTTGATGCAAGGGATGATGGGTCCTCAAATGAGGTAGAATGTGTAGGCCCTTTCTCATTCTTGGGTATTTGGGGTATCTTATAGAACTTTGGCTCAATATTTTTATAGTAGTAAAAAGGCTCAGGATCTCCATGGATAGTAATTTCTCTACCCTCAAAGGGAAACTTTTCACATTGATTATAGGTTGAGGCTACAACTTTTAAGGCATAAATCTAGGGTCGACCAAACAAAATATTTTAGGGAAGATCTAGTTCTAACACTTGGAATGTAGTTTCTATGAGGAGGAGGCCCACTTAGATGGGTAGAGCAATGATTCCTTGTGATACTCATTCTTGGTCATCATATGCCCTAATGGTGGTACTCTTTGTCTTCTCAATAGTATCCTTTGAATAGCCTAGATTTTTTATCAACTCAAGGGTGAAAATGTTTAGACCAGCACATCCATCTACTAATACATTTTTAACCTTTTTTTTATGAATGATAAACTCAAGGTGTAAAGCATAGTTATGATATGGCTGCAACAAAAGGTATTGTTTTGAGAAGCTAAGAAGGTGAGAAGGTGATTAGCAATAAGGCCTACCATAGCTTGAAATTGATCTATATCAATATCCTCTAGAATGGATGATGTAGACATAGATTCCTCTAGGATTTCCCTACATGGAGTTGGTAGCCTCAATAGTGCTAAGATAGAAATCTATGTGGGGGTGTTTTTAAGTTATGCTAAAAGATTATACTTGCTAGTGCTTGTCACTCGCTAAGTAGGTTGTGCCCTAGATTGGGATGGGACACCTTGGAAGGTGAATTTTCCATGTCATGTGGTGACTCCACACATCACACTATTCCCTTTGATGGTGACAATGGTGATTATGCTATCATAGTAAGAAACCACATTTGAATAGGTATGTTGTATGTTTGTGTAATCTTTAGTCTTTCTAGTGTTTTTCCCTTTGTTGTGATCCAACATAGGGTTCTTGTATATCTTAAGATCTTGGTTACCGATCAGTAACTCAATAGATATGGTATCCTTCTCTATAAGGTCTTGGATAATATTTTTGAGCCTCATACAATTTAAAATTTTGTGTCCTTTGATCTTGTGAAAGTCAAAATTATTGTTCTCATTATACCAGGATGGTTTCTCTTGTGGTTCTTGGTAGTTTTCAAAGTTGGGAAGAGTTATCAGGTTTGACTCTACTATTTTCTTCATGATTGTTTCGATGGGTTCTAACAACTATGTGTACTTACATTTAGGATAGTTGTTCCTATTAGGGGTTTGTCTTTGTTGTGATTTAGTGTTGTTGATCTGATTGTTCTGAATAGGTGTTGTTTGTTGCACAGTTGGTTGAATGTCAGCAACTTTATTTTTGTTTGGCCTAGGAGCACTTAGGACGACCTTAGCATCTACCACAACATTATTTGTTACATTTTTTTCTTAGCCCATACATGGTGCTTGTCATTTGAACTAGTTGATGGGAGGATATCTTTGTAAGCTTGAGTATTCCCCTGTTAGATTAGAGCTCTCTCAATGTTAAGGGCTCTAGGGACAAGCTCATCATAAGATGCAAAGCATTACATCTTCAAGTGGAAGGATAGATCTAGATCTATATTTTCTATGATTATCCCTACTTGTTGTTCATCTAGAATAGTGCATTTTCTCTTACTAGCTCTTTATGTCCATCATTGCAAAAAATTAGTGAAAGTTTCTCCTCTGTTTTGTTTGATAGTGTTCAACTCTTCTGGGCTTACATCCATTTCAATATTAAAGGAGAAATGATCTATGAATTTATTGGTAATTTCTTGAAATTTTTTATACCAGGAGGTAGCTGAGAAACCAATCCATAGCAAGACTTGTTAGACTTCGAGGGAAGAGGCACATTAAATAAGAATCATTATAATAAACCTCAATACACATGACATTTAATTCTTTGGAATGGTCCATAGGACTTCCTCTCCCTTTGTATTTATTAAATTTGGGGATTTCAAACCTGGGAGGGAATGGTACCATTGTGATGTTTCAATCAAATGGATAGGGACATAGGTTTTGTGTATGAGGCTTCTTTGTCTTTCCCATTTAAAATTCATGCATTTCATGTGACAACACCTTAAGTTGTGATGCTAGATTATCCTATAGATTTGGTGGAGGAACATATGTTGGGATGATGGATGGGTTTTGATATGATAAGGTGTTGTATGGGGTGTATGGTTGTGTGAGATTCTATGAAGGTGATTGAGCTATTAATTTATATGTTCCTAACATGTTTGTATTGATGATGTTCTGTTGAGGGTTATAATAGGAAATTTGTTATTGTTGTTGTTGTTGTTGTGCATACTGCTTAGCTAGTAAGGCTTGTTGTTGAGCTTTCTATTTTTGTTGTTCCACTAAGGATTTTTGTTGGACCCATTGTTGTTGTTGTGCTACTAAGGATGCTTGATGGGTTTGATGTTGTTGTTGTGTTACTAGGGCTGCTTGCTATTAGTGTTGTGTTATTAGGGATACTTACTGTTGTTGTTATTAATGTGCTACTAGGGTTTCTTTTTATTGTTTCTATTATTGGATGGCTTTTTGATAGGCTTGTGCTTGCTGCAAGGATAAGGCATGTGCTTGTAATATAGGATCAGGTGGCTGTTGGGAAATCTATGATGGGTTTTGAATGGTGATGTTTTGAGTGGGTAGAAAATTGCTAATGAGATGTTGGGAGTTACCTTGGTTCAACATTCCTTGTAAGATAGTGGATTGGGGTGGTGGAATGTAAGTTTGAGGTCTCAATCAATTTTGCATGACTTAGGGGACAAACATAAAAGATGAAGATAGCATCATAATGCACTACAATGTTAAGGGAATATTAGGACCTTGGTTCCATTGATTAAAAGGGTCCCCTTGACCAATGTTTTGGAGATTCCCTAGTGTTTGAAATGTGGTCAAGGTATTACCTTGATTGATGGGGTTCATGATCAAGGGATTGTTTTGATGTGGGTTGATGATGGACATGATAAATGTGTCTTGGGAAATTGTTGTGTTTGATGTATCAATAGGAAGATTGGGTTAAGAGGTCCCATGTGGTGTTAAAGGCTAGTTTTACTTGAGGTTATTTACTTTCCCTTTTGGGTCTAATTGGTCCACACTATCTTGCACGATGTTGGGAACACTTGTGGTACTTGTAGGTATAGATGAAGAGGGGTGTCCTCAAAAGGTTGAAGTTATTGTGGAGTAATGAAGTGTAAGTGGTCGATATAGTTTTTTAGGATCTTCAAGAATGAGAGGAGCACCAAAGGAAGGTGTCCAAGTAGTGTTTTGGGATAGAGGATTTGTATCGATGGTACCCACAAGTGTGTTAATTTCAAATGGAAGAGTATGAACAAAGTCCTTAGCAAGACTAGCTACAATGTTGGGTGTTGATGTTTGATTTATCTCTAGGGATGGAGTTGTGAAGCATTGTGTCAAATTTTGTGTAACAAATGATGGGGAGATTAGAGCTACACTTCCCAAGGATTGATGTTCCATTATTTCCTCCATAGTAAGTTTAAATGGATTGTTCGTGATGTCTTCTATCTCATATGGCCTTGATGGTGATGAAGTTTGTTGCAACAAAGTAACGCGACTTCTCAAATAAAATTCTAGAGGATTTGGATCACTTGAGGTAAATGTGGCTTTTGTTTTCTCTATGATTCTCTTGTGTTGTGATCTTGTTTCTACCATAAATTTTAGGTCACCTATGGGAGATTTATGTTCATATTTGTAATGTTTGAACTCTCTAGTTGACTTAAATCTAGGTAAAAGGGACGCTTTAAGTATTTTTGGAGAAATGGTGATAATGAGTGATGAAAAGGTGGATGATGCAAGGAATTATCTTTGAAAATATTTTGGAACAACACTTTTGACTTAATTTTGATGTCTTAATGTTTTGGATAAAATATGTTGGTGAACATGGAAGTCTTTAGGGTAGACTCATGACCTTTAAGATGAACTAGTTCAAAAAGGATAACTAACTTAACCAAATGCATGGCAAAGGATTCATTTCACATACAAAGTAGCTAAGTTAGGGTTTGGGTTGATTGATGTTTTTAAGGAAAAAAAAGTGTTGGTGTATTTAAACTTTTGCAAAGTTAAGCGAAGTGAAGGATGAAATTTGATGAAGGGGTGGATCAAATGTTTGACCAAATGTTGACCTAAAGTGAATTTTTTTTTTATAGGACCATAGTGGTGAGAAACATGCTATACCTCTAAAGTTTTCAACTCCTAACTACTCAATGATTTAGAGAAGTTCAATATCTTGAAAAAGATGAGGGTTTTGACTCCAAAAGAAGGCATACAATTCTAGATTGTTCCTTAAAGCATGTTTATAAAATTTTGCTACTGTAGTGCATAAAAAAGTACTCCTTGTTTGATATATCTAAATAATTAATGATAATTTGGACTTAATGATGCCTTTATTTAATTTTGTAATGTGATTAACACATTCACATTAGGTCTAGGGCCTTTTTGAATTAATAATAATTCTATAATTCCTTGCAAAAGTATTGTGAAGTGTTGTAACACACTTTAACACATTTCTAGGATATTATTATTATGTTTAACTTAAGTAACTTCTTTTTATAATTTACCAAGCCTTATTTCAAAGTGTTGAAAAGTGTTGTGACAAAATTTCATGCTTTCCTAGGCTTTTCATCAATAACTATACCTTTCTTATTCTTTAATTGGCCCCATTTTATGTCTATAGGCCTTACTAAAGTACATTTTGGAGAACAAACCTGATAAACATTATTTAAAGAATTTAATTCTTGACACCCACTTAAAATTCCTTGAGTGGGACCCATTCACCATTAGGGGTGAATGAGTCCCCTTTAGCACAAAAATCAAAATGAATTCAAAATTCTGGTGGGTTTTTATTTTCTAAGACCTAAGGTTGGCCTATGATGTATTTTTGAGAATTAGGGCATAATTGTGTATAAATACAAGGTTTTCTACTCATTTTAACCCCTGATTATTCATTCATCATTCATTCATCATTCATTATCCATCTCAAGTCAAGCAAGCTAGGGTTTTAGCATTTAAGTCATCAAGATAGTTCTCTAAGGCATTCAAGGGTAGATTCCTCATCTATTGTTGTAGCAATTCAAGATCTATCATCATGGAAAGTCTTTAATTGCATTATTTCATTCTTCATTATCTTATTTCATTATTTTGGTTTAATTTCCTAAAATGGGTTTGACCAAGGAAAACCCCATGCCCTAATAATCAACATTTTCTCTCCCTTTCTTTGTGTGATTGCATATCTGAGTACTTTGAAGGCTTAGAGATGATTGAAGAATAGGTTGAAAACTTGTTGAATTCATCTCCTTATTGGCTAGGTCAAAATATCAAAAAAAAGTCACTTACAGTGCCAAAAATTAGGGTTTTGGATTAGAACCCCTGAAGGAATAGAAAAAGAAAACCGAGAGCTTCAGATTCCATTTTTTAGTGTAGAAAAGTCAAAGTGGACTTATTCGCCATTAGTGGCGAATGAGTCCTATTGTACCATTTTTTAAAAGGTTTCTATAGATTTGGATACCCATTTGTTTGAAGCAAGCTCTAGTATAGCTTTCCAAGCCTGGGATTGTGGACAATGATTTTTGGCAATGTAGGGCTCTCTTACACTTCTAGGGTTTTGCACCTAAAAGGAGAGAGGTATAACGAAAATTGTGATGTTCCACTCAAGAATAATGAAAATATGATTCAAATGTATCTAAATGGAATGTTCTAAATGCTGAAAACTAATAAAATATATTGAATAATAAATGAAAGCTAAGGAAATGCAAGATGTTTGAAAACACAATGTTGTATGTAAAAAGACCTAGAAATGTAAACAAACAATAACATAAATTAATGAGGTTTGAGGTGTGCACCTGGAAACTAGAAAGTGATGGAGAGGAGCTCTGGAATCCTACATAAGTCATTATTCAAGCCCACTAGGACTCATATGCCAAGTTGGGCGAATTAGTCCTATTTCAGATAAAATCTACTAGAATAGGCTTTAGACCAAATGGTACTCAGAACTGCAAAAACCTCTATTTTGTGCCTGGTAGTGGGACTCATATGCCACTGATGGAGAATTAATCCACTTCCAAGTTCTGAGAAAATCAAAAGTAAAGTCTATAGCTCCTAGTCTGCACTTATGCTCCTAATAGGTTTATGAATCTGAAACTGCAAAATTTGACTTGTAGGTGTTCTCCAAGCTTCAATTACAGTTTTGACCACTTTTAAGAGATTTTAAAAATTGATGGTTACTTTTTCCACTTTTTCTCTTTGACAAATCTACACACAAGACATGTAAATCACAAGCAAAGAGAGGGGGAAATGGTTGAAGGGTTAGAGAATAGGGGTTTTCCTTGGTCAAACCCCTTGTTGGTAATTAAACCATTGAAAATGAAATGAAATAAGTAAAGAGAATGGTGAATGAAAACCATGCAATGCTACAACTCACCAAACCCTTCAAGTAGAAATTTGAAGATATGCAAATGATAGTTCCAATATGCTTTAAAATTCCTAGAATGCTTGATTGAATGATTAGGAATGATTGCTTGAATGAAAAGGTGAAATGGGGGTTTAAAATGAATACAAAAACCTTATTTATACATAATTATTCCCTAATTCTTGAAGATAGTACATCATAGACCGACCTCAACACATAAGAGAATAAAAACCTGCTAATAATTTGAAATTATTTTTAATTTTGTGCCAACATAGACTCATTCGCCCCTAATGGTGAATGGGTCCCACTCAAGGAATTTAAGTAGGTGACAAAAACTAAGTTGTTTTAAATTATTTTCATCAAGTTTATTCACAAAATACACTTAAGTAAGGCCGATGAAGGTAAAATGGGGCCAATTAAAGCACAAGAAAGGTATAATTATTGATTAAAAACCTAGAAAAGCATGAAAGGTTGTTACAACCCTTTACAAAACTTTGAAATAAGGCTTGGTAAATGATAAAAATAAGTTATTTAGGTGAATTATAATAATAATATCCTAGAAAAGTGTGAAAATGTGTTACAACACTTCACAAAATTTTTACAAGCATCATAGAATTCTTAATGATTCACAAGGGTCCAAGACCTAATGTGAATGTGTTGATCACATTACAACATTAAATCAAGGAAAAATTAAGCCAAAATCACAAGGAGAGCCTAAAGAAGAAGAAAAAGTAGAAGGGTTACTTTTTCAGTGTCCACATGAACTAATTCACCCAGAATGGCGAATGAGTCCCAGTAGGCCAAAATACCAAGATCAACAACATTTCTAGTCTTCAACACATTTCCAAGTGTAGGCTTTTTGTTTTACTTTCTTGTTTTGTTTCACTTCCATTTCTATTAATATTTTTAGGTCCTTTTTCATACTACACTATGTTTTCAAACATCTTGCATTTTCTAAGTTTTTACTTAGTGGTGAACCCCTCATTTGTTGTTATCATTTCTTTAGAACTTCCCCTTTGTTAGATTTAAATCTCTTTTGCTTGAAATCTCAAGGGAATTTTATTGAGTGAAAGATTTAAAATAGCCTCTCCTTTTAGGTCCAAAACCCTAGAAGTGAAAAGAGGGACCTCCTATTTTCAATATTTCAGCTACCAATTGATTTCTATTTTTGTAAAGTGTTAAGAGATGTCTTTTGATAGATTTTGGACTATGATGCCTAATTTTAAAGTTATGACATGTAGACCTTCTTCTGGGGATATTGATTTTTTGTGACATCATTTAGAGAAACTTAGGATCATGAAAAAGAGAATTTTTATTGCCACACAAGTGGTGGTAGTATGGGCCTTCCAACCACAATGTAATTTTGTTCCTTTTCTTTGTATATGATGTATGCTACATTTATCCACTAGGCTAGTGTTTCCTTGGTATCAAAAGTAAAACTTCTCAAACTGCTATTTGTATTGGTTTGTTCTTCATTAATTAGTTTAAAGTTCGGTTGAATGATAGCACCTTCAAGGTTAGGTTTTTCAATAGGAACGATTGGTCTCCAAATAGTCTTGTGGGGTTCAATTAGTCAAGTTACCTTGCTTAAGTGAGTTTCTTTTACCACAAACACTTGTCTTAATTATGTTTTCAAACTAGATGTCTATGTCAAAAACATCATAAATTTCACAATGTCCATTTTGTGAAAAGGATGAAATTCAAGCCATAGTTTGGTATGTTAACTTTGGGAAGTATGGATTGAGATATAATTCAAGATATTTAGAAATCTCTAAGGATAGAAATCCTTAGGACATGCATTAATATCAAGGCTATTTCAAAAAGGTATTCATACTTAGACCAAAGGGTTTGACATTTTGAGGAAGATTGTGAATGTTTGTTTCTAATGTTTTGGAACCAAGAAAAGTATTAAACTAACTCACAAGCATTTACAACCTTAGATTCAAAAGATACTACTTGTAGAATCCCCACTTGGATTGCTCCTAACACTAAGGAAATGTGAATAAATAGAGATTTGGTGACACTACCTCCCCATGGCACACACTTCTCAGTGCCACCAAATCTCAAATCCTAAAGATCCAAAGATTTTAAGGATTTTTCTATTTCAACAATTGAATAGTAAAATGTGGCATGGCTTCAGAACGACCATTCCAACACTAACAAGCATCAAGGTTTTTGGCTTTTAATTAGTTGGTTCGTAATAAGGGATTTCATCCAAAGTGGCCATACATATGGCAAGATTAGCTCAAGATTATGGTGAATCAAGAGGTCTCCCAATCTCTTCCTAATAAGATATTTTAACATATCACAAGGATACTAAGGGTGGCACTTGTTGGTATGACACATCTGCACCTTTCGTTTATGAATTTCATCACAAACACATTTTTATATAGCGACTTGAAAGATCTTGGCTTTAGCTTGTTACTGCTTGGGTGACTCCCTCCTTTTGAAGTGAGGAGGTAGGCCCTCTAAAGATAAACAATAGCAAGGAATTATGTTTGTAGTTTGATCATCCTAGTTTGCATGAAATAAGGAGAGAACACACACCATTCCTTTTCCCTACACTAGCATGGGGTTCATTTTAATCTAATTAAAAGATATGGGTGATTATACAATGTGTTAAGGAATGTTTCTAATTCTCAAGATCACCAAGTGGTATGAGAGAAATGGATATGCATTCAATAATGAAAGTGTAAATCACAAAACATAGTAAGCACTTGTTAATTGTAACCCTTAAACCTAAGATGAATTTATTTTATGCACCAAACAAAATGTTAAGTTGTTTTTGTCCAATTTTAAACCCAAAGTAAACATGAAGTGAGGGTTCAATTTTAGTCCCGTTTGAAAGTTCTTTTTAAACCTAAATGAAAATTAGTGTGGTCCTAGAGCATAAAATGAAAATCATAATGAGTGGGTTATAATTGCCCCAAAAGCGTCAAACACTTGTTGCAATTATAAGATTAAAAAATGAGAATGCTTCTTCACTTTTCCTTTTATCATCCAACCTGTAAAACCCTGTTAGTCTAGAAACAAAAACAATGTTAGAGGCATGTTAGTAATTTGATGAAGTGAAAAAATTAAAACACATGTTGAAGAATGGTCATCAATTTCAATACTAGAGTTGGGTGTGTCACTATTCATAATAGTGTCGCTCTGGTAAACATGGGTGTCATGTTAGAGTATGGTGATCACTGAGAGGGGGGGTGAATTAGTGATCAAAATCAATTGGATTTAAAATGCAAACTTTCAAGATAATTCAAAAAAAATTCTAAATAAAGAAAGCAATCATCACATAAAATTTGACATAGAGAAATTTTCCTGAGTGGAAAACCTCTAGGGTAGAAAACCACTCGAAATTGGCCTCACTAGCCTTATCTTATCAATTTAACAATTACAATGCCTCACTGGAAAGTTATAAGTGTGCTATCTCACTGATAGACTAATGATTTGCCTCACTGGCTTACAATTTCCTCAGTATAAGTCAAAATTTCAACAAATACAAAGTATATGTCTCTGTTTCATTTCATAATCACCCTCTATTCTTCCATCACTTCAGAATTAGAGGTCTAAAAGTAACTAAGCACTAAAGTTCTTTCAAGAAAAAATCAATATTATCAAGAATAAATCTCTGTCATCTTTTACAAAATGTTACATTTTTCATGCAAGAATGACAATCAACAAAACTATTTGCACTTGTATCTCACAGATCATAATAAAAAAAACCCACTTGCTTCATCCTATGTCAAATATATATAGATACATTGCTCTTAAAATTTTTGATAAATGGCTGAATCAACTACCATCTTCATAACGGAACTGACTTTCCTTAACAAATAACATAATGGTAATCATATTGTAGCCTTGCTCATCATATCTGAACTAGGGTTAATAATTTGTTGTATACAAACCTTAATCAAAGAATATTTAATCATAACTGACCATAAATGATCCAGATTTGGGTTACATTTACACAAACCCACAATGATTGAGCATGTTAATCGAATGCATGAAAACTAAATGTGTGTTAATGACACTTGAAAAACTTCATACCCGATTCAGGATTAAGATAATAATGCAGTGAACTATGCATGCTTGGATAGACAAACCACAGAAGAAACCATAGAAGAAACTGACCTCTTAATAGTGGTCATTATTTTAACAAAATTGTAACAAGGTAAACCAAACCCAAACCCTTTCTTTTTTTAAAAAAACTTAAGAAAAAATAAAGTATTAAGGGAATGAAAACACCTATTAACAACTTGGAGAATGCAACCATTCGACCTGAAAAGGAAACATTGTTATTGCCACATCATATTTTGTCTACACAGTTAGCAAATGAATTACCAAATCCTACTTGTCATAGCTACGAATCAATCATTAACTAAATGCCCAAAAACTTTTCCCTAATTTTGTCTTTACTACAACTTCTTTCCCATCCAACCGACACCTGAAACAACCTCTACCATCACTAT
The DNA here is from genome assembly GCA_007258455.2 of Sequoia sempervirens. Classification (NCBI taxonomy): domain Eukaryota; kingdom Viridiplantae; phylum Streptophyta; class Pinopsida; order Cupressales; family Cupressaceae; genus Sequoia; species Sequoia sempervirens. The sequence goes on from VDFB02193867.1 coordinate 525,891,943, forward strand.
GATTAGGGTAAAACAAAAATGAAACAAACACCGATGCTCATCAAAGCTTCATAGAATATTTTTATTTTGACATAATGATTTTTCATATCTGTGAATTATGATGGCAAAAATTCCCATTCAAACAAAAAAACTTACCACCAACAATGCAAGGAATTTTTAGTTTTGACTTTATAAAACATTATCATTGTCACCTTTTGCCACTTCATTATTATCCTTGTGAAAAAAAACTTTTCCACCTACCAAAGATTTCCTCACAAAGATACCCACATTACATTTGCAATCACAAAATCAATACCACTATGATGTGAACCAACCAAGTATGCCAAGTGGAGAAGCAATCAAGAATTATAATCAATGCCAAACTGAAAAACACATCAATCATTGAAATATGCCATGTGCAAGTGATGATGCCAAAATAGAACAGTATGGATATATAAACTCATGCAAATAGAACTGAATCAAAATATTACCATGTGCACAATCTAATACCTCAACTTTTGGTGTTATGACATTAATGCCAAATAATACTGAGGGACAACATGTCACTCTGCAGGAAAACCAGTGATGATGATAGCATTGTTGTTTGAGGTGCATCATCGTTTGCAAATTTTGATACCTCTAAAAAGTAATAGCATCACTATTTGGTTTAATCAACATCAAGATATTAAATAGGCATTGATGCTTCAAATGACAATAGCATTGCTATATGGCGACACCCTACAAAGGCGTTGCTGAAATTCTTTTGAGCATCATTGTGTCCTGCAAAAGTTAGAAAAATAGGATTTGAGATAGAAATTGATTAAATTTGGTTAGTTTTTCCCTCCTTCTAGTGCCAGAATGTGATCAAATAGATTAGTATGGGCTGATTACACTTGATCCATGAAGAATCAAAGCATAACGAAGCCACTAACGTTGAATCTCAATAGGATCATTCAAATGAAAGTTAAACTAAATATTTATCAAAACTAAGAATTATAAACTACGAAAGCATTTAAATATCTACTCTAATCCACTCAAAACTTTTCTCATTGTGTGAGTGTTGTCACATTAATGTGAAATGATGACCCTTTCCCAATCCTATGGAACATAAATGAGTTTTTTCCAGTTAGTTTTATTGAAGAAAATTAATGGAACGATTGTGAGATGTGTATGAAAACATAATTTTAATCTAAATGAGCATGATGTAAGCTAGTTTAATATGATTTTGTGCTAAATGATGAAGATATACAAATGCTAAGCTAATTAAAACTAGATTCTAACCTAAATGATCCAAACCCTAATTAATTAAGCAAGCTAAATGGATGCATTATGTGATCATGGAATCCATTAATGGAAGCTTAAAGCTAATTAATGCAATTAAAATGAAATAAAAAATGATAAATGTGTGCTAAATATGAGTGTGAGTGTGTGTGATTTAAATAGAATAAGTTTTCTCTAAAAGATGGATCCCTTTGTCTCCAAATAGTGACCTATTTATAGGAAAGAAAATGAGAAATTAAGGGTTGAGATTGAAAAATATAATCAATGGTCAAAGATGGAAGAAATTGGAGGCATGGATCATGGATTCTCATCAACAAATGAGAATGCAAGATGAGATTTAATTGAAAGGGTTAACATTCATTCAAACAAACACACTTTCAACTTGTCCAAGAGGTCACAAGTTAACTTGCACAAGAGGTCATAAGTTAACTTTCTCAAGATGCTAAGTAAGTTTGTTGAGAAAATATTCCCCTTTTCAAATGAGTGAGGAGAGATAATATTCTTTGGAATATTCTTATGGGTGAGGGAAAATGACAATTTAGTTAATTAAAACTAAATTAAATTGTGTAAAATAGGGAAGGAATATTCCATGGGAATATTCTATTTGGAGGAATATTCAAAGAGGAATATTCCTTTGGAATATTCCCTTGCAAGTGGGAGGAATTAGATTTAATTGATAATTAACTAGTATTAATTATGTAATTAGGGGATTTAGAAGAATTAGATGGTATTCATTAAATATAATGATTTAATGAAAGGGCGAAAGGTGGAATGACATTTAATTAAATACCTCAAGGTTATTTAATTAAATAAGAAGATTTAGGGATTTAAATAAAATAGTTAGATTGATTTAATTTAATAGGATGAAGTGTTAGCATGAAAGGGGGGTGAATTAACCTAATTAAATGAATTAGGTTAATAGGTGCAAATCACACAATTAATTAATTAGCTAGGCCAATTTATTTAATTAATAAAAAAGAGGACGGGTTTCAAGAGGAAATGATGTTAGTATACCTTATTTGAGTGGATGATATGATTTAGGACATTTTTCAGCATCTACATGAACATTATCTACATCATCAAGTGGAATGAGAATACCTAAAGAAGGATCATTTGGGAATGGAGGCTTGTGTGGATCTCCAAAAATTCCCAAAATTTTGTCCAAATTGTGCATGGGCATGACATGTTTGATAAGATCTTATGGTAGGTCTCTCTGAATATGCTTACATTGAAAGTAGAACCAATCAATCCTATGATATGACCATTCTTATTACCCCAAACATTCTTATATGTTTTTCTAGCTCAAGATTAAGTCTATAAATATGAGGAAAAATATTAACCCACCTACAATGTGTTATGATTCCTTTTCACCATGGCTCATAATTATCCCTAGTCAAAACTATCATAGAAGAATGAGTAAAAAAAATTGATACAACCCTCAAATGATTACAAATGAACACCAAAAAGAATGCCAATACACTCCCACCCTTTTTAGTAGTATTAAATATTGCCCCCCAAATATTATAAGGTTGGCACTTTAGAATTAAGTGTGTTTACAAAGCCTTTTCCAAGATACAACACTCAATAGGCTCAAAATAGCCAAAATTACAAATTCTAATTCAAAATGAATTTGAGAAAATGTATAGAAAAATTAGCCTTATGGATGTGTAGTTCTCTTCAAGAGCTTTCCAATGCCTATTCATTTCTGAAAATTGGAGTGATAGGGCTAAAGTTATGGCATGTTGAAGAAATTAGCACAAGATAGCTTCAACCTAAAATATATGGTACAAAATGGAAAAAAATCTCTTCAATTCCTCTATGGATGGAAAGTTCTCATCTTCATCTTTTTGACGATGTCTGATTTGTTAAAATCCAATGCTTGAAGCCAAAGTTATGAATTTTTGAAAATTTGGCTGAATTTAGCCTACAAGAAACAGGATTTTCTAGAAAAAATAGTGTACTTCTAATTTGATTTCTAAATAATCTATTCATTGGGTGTAAAAAATATCAAAAACTAAAGATGAAAAATATGAATTTTATTTAACCTTCAACCTATATAAAAATGGTGTGTGCTACTTTTTGAACAACAATTTTCTCTAGATCTACTCAAGATAGGAAAAATCTAAAAGATACCCATATGAGATTTTGACCCTGGCTACAAAATCCAAAAATTGTTTCTCTTACAAATGAGTGGAAGCTAATTTCTACAAAAATAAATGAAAATGGCTCCAATGAAAAATAGTTTTAGATTCAAACCGCCATCTACAACTATGCCAAATGATCTCCAATTTGGATGAAATAAAAGCCAAATCTGACTTTCTCGAACCTTATGGATACATTGGAATAGTAAAAAATGCTACCAATATAAGTAGAAATGTTGCAATCGCCCAGATCTTGCAAAACACATATGCAATATGAAGAGGTTATTAGATCTTTGCAAATCCTTTCTAATTCTCCAGATTGTTTAAAACACAAGAGAAGAGGATATGGGAATTTACAAGATATTTACATGAAAACCTTAATCTCTCAATCAGAAACCTATGAACTTAGATTTATCAAAACCAAAGATCTAAAACCATGTTAGAAATATGAAATAGATTGAATAACCCAAGGAACATTTTAAGTGAAAATAGAAGTTACATAAACTGGAAAAACATAAGAATGTAATATAGGACTCTAAGAGATTATTCAATATCAATGATACAATATTGCATTAAGAGCTTCCAAGCTAAAAAGATATAAAAAAAGATGCATCCAATAATGCAAGAGTATGCTAGAGTATCAATGCATGAAGATGCAAATACAAGCTAGGTAGTGAGTTTATATAGAGCTTAGGAGATGAGGTAGGTGGAAAATCCAAGGTCAATAGGAATCAACCACAAAAAATTGTGATGGACCACAAAAAGTGGGGGATCATCCAAAAGTGGAAAGTGGTTCCACCCTTTAAGGAAGGGGACACAACACACTTATCTGCTAGTAATAAACACACTTTATTATCTTAAGCAAGCTTAATTAGGTGTAGGAAAACCTAGGACTAAGGAAAAATAAATTAACCCACTAGGAATATGAAAACCTACACTAACATATCACACTTATAATGTAGTCCATAATGAAGAGGAAGAGGGTGCAAAGGGAGACCCTATGGATGATGAGGGTATCAATGAAACACATGATGATGTGGAGGATGGGAAGGTCGATATAATAACTCAATTAGTGCATCGTTTGGCTATGTATATATTATGTGCATTCAAATTATTTTAATATCAAATATATCAGTAGGAAATGCCACCTAAAGTATTATTGTTTATGGTAGCTTTCTTATAAATGAAAGAGAAAATTTGACATTTAAATTGTTTGAGCTCAACAATTTTTAATATAGCAGTCAATGGTATTGAATAGACTTATTGCATACATGGTATTCAATAGAGTATAAAAATAAATGTTATGTGTATGTATATATGTGGGAAACTTATTTTTCTCATCATGGATACTTTCAAATGAATAATGGTCTTAAATTTTATTTTTAATAGTAAAAATTGCATTTCACTATATTCATCTGATTGCAACAAAAAATGCTTACATTATTTGCAATGTTGGGAAACACATTGTCCCTTGTCTGTTATTTTCATGTGAATTTTTTTTTGTTTCCTACACACCAAGAATGTAATCATGAAGTCCACCTTCAAAATTTGGCACAAATATTTGGTATAGTAAATATGGCATTTCACTATCTTCATCTGATTAACAAAAAAATACTCACATTATTTGCAATGTTGGAAAACACACTCTCCCTTGTCAGTTATTTCCTTATGATTTTTATTTTTTTTTCCTATGCACCAAGAATGTAATGAATTCCACCTTCAAATTTTAGAAAAACTCTTTGCTATAGTAAAAATGGAATTTCACTATCTTCATCTTATTGCAACAAAAAAATGCTAACATTATTTGTAGTGTTGGAAAATATACTAACCCATGTCTGTTATCTCCATGTGAAAGGTTTTTGTTTCCTACACACAAAGAATCAAATGAAGTCCACCTTCAAAATTTTGGAACAAATCTTTGGTACAATAAAAATGGCATTTCACTAGCTTCATTTGATTGCAACAAAAAAAACACATTCTTTGTAGGGTTGGAAAACACACTGTTGCCTATCAATTATTTCCTTGTGAAAGGTTTTTGTTTCCTACTTACCAAGAATGTAATTAAGTCCAACTTCAAATTTTGGAACAACTCTTTGGTATAGTAAAAATATATTTCACTATCTCCATTTGATTGTGTAGACACATAAAATGTACCAATTGACATTGTGCATCTAATCCCGACCACTAACATCGTTTCATCCTGAATCATCCTTCAGTCTAACCATTTAATCAAATACCCCTATCTAATTAAATTCATAAATATTCTTCTCTTAATTAAATAAACCAATTATCTAATTAAGTCACTTCTTCTCGATAATTAAATTAATCATCTTGATCTAATTATCCTATTTAATTAAATAATTTTTTTTATTTGATTAAATCTCTAAAGTCTATCTATTAAATTAAATAAATTAAAACCTTATTTAGTTTAATCTAAGAATCATCTCTTTTAATTAAATAAATCAAAATCTTTATTTAATTAATCCCTTATCACATTCTTCTCATATTTGATTTAAGTAAATCCACAAATTTAAGTCAAATAGGTCACATCATTTAACCCCCTTCATTAAATTAATTAAATTTGATTAATTTAATCTCCTCTCATGTCCCATCCTCTAGCTTTTACCACTTGCACATGAAAATAGATTTAATTGATTTATTAAATCTCTATTTTCCTCAACAAGGAATCTTTTGGGAATATTCTCCAAGTTTGAATTCAAAATCAAAGTTGACATGTACATCCAACAAGTAATTTACTCTCTCTTACATGTCCTTTTCCTTGAGCCAAGTGGCATTTAATGCATTCTGTCTTCCCTCTTGCATGTCATTTCAACAAATTCAAATTTCAAAAATAGGCATTTAGTGGCACAATCCTCAAAACTTGCACATCCTCCATCCACTCATAGGTTGACAAGTGGAATCTTGCCATTGGATGAATGTTAGTCCCACATTGCTCTATTTTGTACATTCATCCATCTTGGAATTCTATAAATAAGAGGCTTCATTCCTCATTTCATCATCCACAATTTGAGTAAACTTACTATGCTCAAATATTTAGCAAATTCCATCCATTATCATTGAATCTTAGCTAGGTTATGGAGATTTTTCCATTGGAGCACTCACCATCCTTCATCAAAGTGGATCATTCATCAACATTTATCAAGTTTGCATCATAGGAATTGGGAAAGGGCCAATTTTCACATCAAATTGGCACCAATTCCCCCATGGGATCATGAGTTTGCTAGTTTTATTAGAATTCAATCTCTATTTCCTTGGTTTCTTATTGTGTTCTTCATCTCTTTTCCTAATTTAAGCTTTGTAAATGGATTTCATGGGGAATCCTTGTTCTTGCTTGCATTTCATCATCTAATGTGTTTCTTCTTTTTTTTTGCAGGTATTAGAATTGGGGTTCACACATTGGTGCTAGAGGGAGGGGATAATCTCATTTTTAATCACGTTTTTCTTAAAAAATTATGTTTTTGTTTTGTACACAGGAAAATTCCAATGCTAGAAGCTTAGCATCACCATATAGAACTGCTGACTCTCCAGCATCGCCATATAGCACCACTAGAAAGTCCAAACTGTGATGCTTTAGCTTTCCCACCTAATATTTTTTAATTTGAATTTTAAACAGCGATGCTGGTGAAAAGGGCGACGCATTTGAGCTCACTAGTTCAGGTACAAAGCACGGCTGATTGGTAAGCGGTGCTATATGACACCACTAGAGAAATCAAACTATGACATAGTCATGGGTTGCACTATTGATATGAAGTAAAAAGTTGGAATTTCATTTTAGCACATGCCTTTTGTCAAATGATAAGTTTATCTTTTATTTTCTGCTTTTTAACCTCTGTGTTTTACAGAATTTGACTGATTTTCTTTCTTGTGGGTTGGATCAATTAAAAACAAAAGAAGGAGAAGCATGATGATGGTATTTCACAAAATCACAGTGTTTTTAAACAATTTAGTGTTTATTTAACATTCTTAGGAAATTTTTATTTCTTCTTTCTTAGGATACTAATTTCGTTTGGGCTTTTAAAAAGAACCTTTTCAATTTATTTGCAAAGGCTTAAAATGAACATTAGGACTACAACTTACTAGATTTTTTTTTTGGTTAACAATTGAACAAAACAACTCTCATTTGTCCTTTGGTGCTTTAAAAAGAACTCACAATTGCTTTGTAGCTCTAAAATGAACAAGTGCAACTTTGTCTTTGTGATGGCTTACTTAAACTAACTTCATTGAAAAAGGACGTATGAGCTTATCTCACGCTTTATAGAGATCTTGAGAATCAAAAGGCATTTTTTGTGATTTTAGGTTGAGATAAAGCAATCACCTCCACACTTCATTTTGGCTTTTAAAAATTCAACAAAACATTGTGCGAGTGTGAGTAGAGCATTATTGCATACATTCTCTCTCTTTGTGTTGCAAACAAAGATTGATCAAGTTACAGCTATTATCTTTACTTGCTTTTTTTTATCTTAGAGGGCCTTCCTTGGGGAAAAAGTACTCACCCAAGGGAACGACTCAACCAGTAACACTCTAAAGCCAAGAGTATTTCCAACCGAGATATAAATGTGGGTATTGGAATAAATGCCAATATCATGCGGTTGGCTCCAATGAGATGGATCTAAAAAGGGACTCTCGTCATATGGGCCAATCTCCATGAATGGAAAGTCCTAATTAAAACCCATGTTTTAGAATTTCTAAAATCCTTGATCTATTTGTTGGTACAAGAATGGTCGTTCTGAAGCCGCCCCACACTTTTACGATCTTTTAGTAGAAATGGAAAGCATGCCATGGAAGTTTCATGGGTGTTGATTCTTGGATGCCCCATATAAGTGAGTGTCGTGGAGGGGAGCCAGTGGGGTCAAGCATTTAACAATTCACTAAAGATAAGCATAGTTTGACTTGTCCAAGTGGGGACTCAACAAATATTGTCTTCCATACCCATAGGGTTGTACCTATTATTGGTTACAAAATTATTTTCTTATTCGAAAACATCTTGGAAACAAACACTTAAACATCATCATCAAAATTTAAACCCTTTAGGAGTCAAATACAATTGACCCAATCCATATGTTATTGCTTGCCCTTGGGATTCTATCCTTAGAGGTTTCTAAACACTTGGATTATCTCTCAATTTTTCTACTAAAGCTAAACAATAGGTAACCCTTGCCTTGAATTCATCAAATTTCCACATAACATACTTCATGGGATTCGAAGAAATTAAGACATTGGGCATCTAGTTTGGAAAACTAATCAAAGAAGTGTTTGTGGTAAAATAAAGCCACTAAGCAAAGATAAACAAAATAAACTCTCATGTATGTGTTGAAACCTCATGATTTCCAAGAAGTCAAATCCCAAAATGAAAGTCCTTGATTCAAAATCTAGAAATGTATGCTCAAATTGAACCACTTCTTGGTTATAAAGGTCTATAGAAGCATTGCATGCTCTTCAATACCGAGGTTTAGGTAAACAAAGTGTCTTTCAAGGTTCATCTTAGGATCAAAAGAAATCAAAACCTTTTCTCATCCATCCTTCAAAAATAAATTCAAAAAATCATCTCACCATCATCTTTTGGGAAATCTTGAAATTATCTTTCATGCTAGGATTTTTGGCAAAAATCAAAGTCATCAAGTCCTTGAGACAAAATCCTTGAAATCTTTATCAAATCATCTTTGGCTAGGTATGTGTAGATGCATCCTTCTACATATACTTAGTCAAAGTTATCAAACCATCTTGTTTAGCTAGGTATATGTAGATGCATCCTTCTTCATATGCTTGGCTAAATTATCATCTTGTTTGAATAGGTGTGGGTAGATGCATCCTTCTCCCTACACATTTTCAAATTATCATCCTTTGAGAAAATCTACCCCTTAGATAATCATCCAACATCTTAGGGTCTATTTGTTCAATCAAAGCAAACCAAAATCAATCAAATCAAGGGCAATCCAAAGAATCAAAAATCAAAATCCAAAACATATCCGAAAGTCCCAAAAGTCTAGCATTCCCCTCAAGATTTATCAATAGATAAAAACAACCACATCATCCATCTCTTGCATCATAATCATATCACCTTTTGATCCTCAAGATATCCTAAAATTTTTCTCTTTTGTGCATAAAGTAAAGATCAATCCAAAGAATTAAGAGATTCATCTCCCATATTCTTGAAAATTGATCCTTGTTTTATGGTTCCAACTAGATCTCAATACAAGAAGAACATGGAAGCCGACAAAGAAACACCCGCTTCAAGTTACCTAAGCCAAATGAATGTTAAAATGAATCCTGTCAAATCAAGCAATCCTTTGACAATCACATCATCACAAAACCCACAAGAGGAAATTCAAGAAGATCTTACCTTTGGGATGTCACATGAAGAAATAACCGAAATGCTCCAAAATCTAGAAAACCATAAGATCACCAACATCATGATGAAGCTTAACCCTTCACTATAAATGCTTGAATTAACAAAGCAAGGGGCCAAATTACTTTCTGATTTTGATGTAAGCTCTATAGTGGAACCATCTTTGGAGACCATGCCTTTAATTTCATCCACACCCCCCATCTCATCTACACTCCCATCCCAAAGCATCACTGAAAACATTCTAAAAATCACAACATCTTTTGCTCCAACCCAACCCAATGTTAATAAGGGAAATTCATTTCTTAATGCTATTCAAACACACCCCCTTGTTAATAATTAAGACTTGGATGCAAATACCATTTTGGAACAAAATATACTCCAAAATCCATTACATAAGTATGTCCCTCTCACTTTCCATAATGATCCATCATCATCATCCTTCCACGCAACACCTCAAACTTCTCTCCTCATGAATTCGCAAGAAGGTGACATGTTCGGACCTAGGGGAATTTTCAACACCACATCATTTTCTCAAGATCTCACACCCCTCACATTTTCACCCCTCCCACCATTAGAACCATTATCCAAACCTCTACTTGGCTTGGGGCTTCCACCTTTACCAAATATCAATCAAACCAACTGTTGGAACTATAAATTTCTAAATATTTTTACATAGTTTTCCATAACCCTAAGTTTCCATATGAGTCATCATCATAAGCACAAGGTTTTGTTTTCATATCATTCTACCCATATTTTTCCCATGTTGCACCATAAAATCCATTGAGTCATGTATTTTTCACATTGTGGTCCATATCGGCATGACAATATCTGGGTCTCCCCGATCCATTTTGTGTTTTCTGCAGACATGAGTCTGTGTTGCCTATTGGAAAGACTCATTTGATGTCACAACAATCGAATTTTACATGTAGGCAGCTTTCAGCAAGACTTTTTATTTGTTTCGGTGACAATGGAGGATTCACATCGGCAAGAGTTATACCATCGAGATGAGGTCTTATTGATTTCAATATCTCCCCGACCGGCCACAAAAGGTGCTCATCGGCAAGAGGCTTTCCTTCATTGTAATATCATGGTGAAACTCCCTTGTCTTGCCGACCGATAGGATGGATAAATTCTTTCGGTGAAACATAATATGCACTACGTGAGGTCTCTCTGACATCAGAATGCTACATTGATAGTGAATGAAACAAAAGAGCATCTCGGTAAGAGACGGGGTGACCGATATGATATCTCCCTGACTATGAATTGTCTCAACGACATACAAGATGGAAAGACAACTTTTGGGAGGACATAATATGATCTATAAGATGTCTCCCCAACATCAGATTATTACATTGACTGGAAACACACTGATGAACTCATCTCGGTATAACAAAGATTTGTCTGTGGGACATCTCCTCGACTCTTAGAGGTCACAGTGAAACATGATGATCAGAGGATATCTATTGGTAGGACATTTTCCTTCAGCATAACTATAGGACATCTTGGTGATTGTCTCATAGATGATTAATAAAGGTCTGAATGCGAGCAGTTGGTTACTGACAAACGAATGAGAAGTGTTGTGTCTCTTTGGTGGCCAATGTATAAATGTTCATTCTCAATTGTAAAGATGGAGAGAGGAGATAGATTAGAGTAGAGAGGGTATATAATATACAGTTGGATAAAATTTTCCACAGAACAGAGACCATGATCCATGTTTCCAAAGTGGAGTTTTGAATGAGAATCAGTTGATGTCATAGCTCATTTCTGGTGTCAATTGTTTGTTGAATTTATGGAAAGTATTACTAAGTTGTCTCCAAGTAGATTCCTTCTGATTGTTTAAATTGATTTAACAAGTTTATTTTTAGTTTATCAGTGCACATTTGTTGTATCTGTGTGATTAATTGATTGATTCTTTCAAGGAGAGATTAAATCCTTTTAGTTGATCATAGTAATTAGAGAGATTCATTTGGATTATTAAAGTAGAGCTTAGTAGTCATATTTTGCATGTTTATACAAGTTATAAATAGTTCATATGCCAACAATTTGAGTTTCTACCAGAATAAGTTGCCCATTTCTATTTCATTTGACTCTGCATACCCAATAAGGCACTAGTCTCTGCATGTTACCATTTAGATTCATTCATTTTCTTTACATTTGTTAATTGAGCATATTAGGTTTTAGTTTGGAACATTGGTATACAATCTATACCAAATTTGTTTTCATTTGTTCACTTCCATCTTCAACTGTGGAAAAATCATTGCAAGAAGGATAATCATAAGTCAAGTTTGCTTCATTCAGATAGGTACACCCACCTAGGTTTAGCAACACCTAAAGAATAGAAGGTTAAATTCTTTTGACCTTGTCTGTTACCCTAAAACATACCAAGAGATTGGCAGCCTCTTGAGGTTTTCCACCTACATTTTTTAGAGCTAACACCAACATTCCAAACACCAATCAAAACATCATTCCAAACTCTCAAAACTTGTCATTGATATCGCAACAATAGATGACAACTATACAAGAAATCTCAACATTATCAACCACCCCCCCAACATCTCAAAGCATGGTCTCTCAAGGACCAACCACATCAACAGCACCATCCACCACTCAAACCACCAACACGACAATTCCATCCACCACTCAAATCACCAACACAACATCACCGCTCACCACCACCACAAATGCCATTCGAAATCCACCACCACCCCCACCACCACCAAATTTCAATTTATCAATCCAATATAGCATGACATTGCAAGCCGCTCACCAAGCTGCTTATCAAAAGGCATTCATATAAGTGCAAAAGAAAAAAGCCACACAAATAGCTGCCCAACAAGCCACACAAGTAGTGCAAAATTTTCAAGACACCCAAATTGTATAGCAAGTGCAACAGGATGCACAAGGCCAAGACTTATTGAAACAACAACAACAAGCTGCTCAAGCTGCACAAGTTGCTCAAGCAACCCAAGTCATATTACAAGCACAAAAGGATGCTCAAGCCCAAATTCTATTACAACAACAAGCAGTACAAGCACAAGCCCAAGCACAAGCAGTGCAAGCACAAACTCAAGCTCAAGTGCACGCCCAATATCAAGCACAAGCACAACTTCTTGAACAAAAAAAAGCAGCACAACTACAAGCCTATCAACAAGCAATAAAACAATATCAAGAGCAGCAAGAAGCAGCCCAATTGGCAGCCCAACAACAAGCATTTTTGGAACAACAACAAGCACAACAACAAGGTCAACAACATGCAATATTAGCATAGCAACAACAAGAACAACAACAAGCATTGTTTATACAGCAGTAAGTGCAAGCATACCTAGCTCAACAGAATGTGAAAATACCATCAAACAACACACCAAACAAGCCATCCATCCAACCCATAATCAAAACACCCCAAAACACCTTCATCCCACCCCCTGATCCACAAAATGATGTAACGACACAAATCAGGTTGCTCTTGCAACAAGTGCTCAATCTTCAATTAGGGAAAACCACAAAAAACACCAAGCAACTTGTGTCCCTATCCATTTGATAGGAGCCTTGTGATGAAACCATTCCCCAAGGGATTTGAGATCCCCAAGTTTGAAAATATCGAGGCACAAGAAACCCTAAAGATCACATTAGGGAATTCCAGGTTCATTGCATGGAAGTCGCATACAACGATACTTATCTAATGCAGCTATTTCCCACGAGTTTGGCTAGCCACACCGTGGAATGGTTCTCTCACCTACCTATAGGCATCAGAAAATTCCAAGAAATTATAGATGCATTCATTAAAAATTATGCATGCAACATTGCAATGGATGTCAGTCTAGAAGAACTCTCAGCTCTGAAACAAGGAAAGATTGAATCATTCGCTTCATTCCTACAATGATAGCAATCCAAGGCCAATCAAAGAAAATGGACCATGCCCAAAGAACAAGAAGTTTGCACCATCATATCCAACCTTGATGGCCTCTTGGAATTTCATCTCAAGGTACAAGGGATCACCACATATGACCAGTTGACCTCCAAGGTGCTCAGTATCGAACGAGCCCTTATGACACAACCCATAGGATCAACTTCATACCTCTAACAACAAAATAACTGCCCACCTACCAATTACAATGATAAACCTAGCACATGGGCAAGGAATAAAAATGTTACTAATGATGGTGTTATTGACACCAAAGTGGTCATTAGTGCCCTGCGCCAAAATACACCTACACCACAAATCCAAATCCAATACCAAAAGAATCATCAGACAATACAACAACCAAACAAAAATTAGGCAATTAACAATCTCAATGATCAAATGGGACCACCCCAACGAAACAAGAATTACCCCAAGCAAAAGTACACCACTCTTGGGGAACCACTTGAAGTCATCATGAAGAAGCTGATAAACGAAAAAATCATCAAAGCACCCACCTATGAGAATTACCAAGAACTGGATGTGAAACCTCCTTGGTATAATGAGAATCAACTTTGCGACTTCCATAAAATCAAAGGGAATACCATGAATAGTTGTATGAGGCTAAAAAACATAATTCAAGATCTCATCAATCAAAGAATTATAAATGTGGAACAACCAACATGAAACCAAAACCTTAAGATATACGCAAATCCAATTCCTAACCATGGAAATAAATGGAATAATAATAACACTGATAAGGGGAAAGTCACCCACACAAATGTGAATCATGTGTATGAAACTGTCATCACCTCCCTAGATGAATATTGCACAGTCATCACCATCAAAGGCACCCATGCCGATTGTGGAGTCACCATGACAAAGTTACCATTGTAGGATCATCTCAGCCAAATAGAGTCCCTACACCTAGATCTATCCTTAATGGATATAATGTCCTTGATCAGCTCAAAAGAACACCAGCAAAAATCTCCATCATGGAGTTGCTAAAAATCTCATCGGCCCATAAGAAAATACTTAAGGAAGTGTTGGCTTCATCCATTGTCCCCATAGATCTTGATGCAAAAAAATTCCAAGCTATGGTCAGAAATATCATTAAACCAAATCTCCTCACATTCTCTGACCAAGATTTCCCTACTCAACCATCTCACAACCATGCACTCCACTTAGAATTCATAGTACATAAAATCCAATTCAAAAGGGTCTTGGTGGATGGAGGTGTGGGATTCGATATATGTTCTCTCAAGTTCACCAAACAATCAAAAATCTCATAGGATTCTATTGACAAAGGAAATGGTATCACAATAAGAGCATATGATGATCAAGAAAGACTGTCCCAGGGCACAATCAAAACCCCTATTCAAGTAGGGCCATCTATCATGGAAACCACTTGTCAGGTGTTGGACGTCGACTTGTCATATAACATCCTCCTAGGATGCCCATGGAATGCGATGAAAGTAGTAGCATCAAATTTCAATCAACATGTAAAATTCACACATGAGGGACAAGAAGTCACCATCAATGGAGATCCTGAACCCTTCTCCTATTGCAAAATCCTCAAAGCAAAGTACTATAAAATCCCCCAAGTACCAAAAAATGATGAGGGTCCATCTACACCATACATTGATCCCACCACTCTCACATCCACTTCTGCAATAGAGACACCCGTCACTCTCGCCATTCCCACCATTTCTTACATTAAGGTCATCATCCAAGAGAACAGTTGTGGAAACTACATGATCCTTAAAAATGATTTTGTGGTAGGAGAGTCACCACAATCTCCTAGATCACGGGGACATCTGCAAATAAATGAAATCTCCACATCCCAAACGTCTCCTGAAGACTATCCCAACTTTACAAGTTGGGGAGATCTTGGCCAAGAAGTTATTGAGGCAGATCCATCTCATATGCTATACCAAGATGAGAGACTAGTAGTTGATTTACCAATGGATGATAGAAGCAAGGGTCTACAAATGATGCTTGCAATGGGCTATGACAGAAATCAAAGACTTGGAAAAAATGAAAATGGGCTTATAATACCTATCATTTCGGAGACACGAGTGATAAAAAATCTTGGTCTTGGATGTACCCCTCTAAGGATAACCATACATGGTTGAGATCCTCTAGTTAGAAAGGTTAATAATCCTCTTCAGCCAACCGTAGCAGAACTACGCTTACCAGTATCTACAGGTAGAGTCATAGATAACTTTACATTTGATGTAACCGATGTTTGTAGTGGTAGTGATGATGAGGAGCCCATGACCAACTTACCTAGGCTATTTGAGGATACCACTCATTTCATGATTAGCACCTTATCTTTTGAATCAAACCACCAAAATCATGAAATTCACCTAGTATATCCCCAACTCATAGACTACGACCAACGAGGAGCACCAATTCTCGATACATTCAAAAATGATGAGGTGCCCTCAGAATTCATGGGACTACAAGATAACATTCCATGTGGGGATCACAAAGAAGGGTTCATAATCGAGCTAGATACACATGCCTATTATGGGGAAATGATTGAGTCCCTAAGTCACAAAAGTGAAAAAAATTAAGAATAATATCTAAGTCCTTGAGTGAAAACCACACTGTGGCACTCTCTGACCAGAAAAAAAGTAAAAATAAAGGACACATCTAATGGTGAAAACCTCTCTGAGGCACCCAAGGATGGGGGATTCAATCTTCCTTTTAGAGCTCTTCATCAAGAAAAATCAGCAATCCTGGTAAAAAGGTGCAATCTAGTCAATCTAGGAACAGAGGAAACCCTGCACATCACATTCTATGTGGAGTCACTACTATCAAAGGAACAAGAGCTCCTAGCATCCTTCCTAAGAGAAATACAGATAAAATTTGCATGCAGCTATGATGACATGCCAAGACTTGATCCAAAAATCATGGTTCACTACTTAGAAGTATATCTAGAAGCAAAGCCTGTTAAACAAAAGCTTCAAAAAATGCACCCTCAGATCACCGTATTAGTCAAAATGGAGCTAAAAAAGCTATTAGATGTGGGATTCATCCAACCAATAGATTATCTAGAATGTGTGTCAAACTTGGTACCTATCTCAAAACCCAATGGGGCCATCAAAATCTGCACATACTTCAAAGACTTGAATAAAGCATGTCCAAAAGATGACTTCCCACTTCCAAACATTGACATGATCGTAGATATGATAGCCAGACATGATAGCTAAAGAGGACCAACATAAGACGAATTTCACTTGTCCATGGTGGACTTACTGCTGGAATATGATTCCATTTGGCTTAAAGAATGCAGGAGCATCATACCAAAGGGCCATGACATTGATATTCCATGATATGATCAACAAGACAGTCAAAGATTATGTTGATGATATTCTAGCCAAATCCAGAAAGAGAAAAGATCACATAGCAACCCTAAGTTCCATTTTTGATAGGCTGGAAGAGTACAAGGTCAGATTAAACCCAAAGAAGTGTGTCTTTGACATACAATCAGGAAAATTTCTAGGATATATAGTGTCAATGAGGGGTATTGAGGTAGATCTAGCAAAGGTAAAAGAAATCCTTGAAATGGAGGCACCAAAAACATTAAAGCAATTGAGAGGTCTCTAAGGCAAGCTCCAATCCATTCAAAGATTCATAGCACAGTTGGCAGACAAACATAACCCATATTCCCACCTACTTCACAAGGGATTAGCATACAAATGGGATACCAAGTGTGAAGAGGCATTCAATAAAATCAAATAATATCTATTGACACCACCGGTCTTAATGCCACCAATCCCAAGACAACCATTAATTCTCTACGTATCAGCAATAGTAACAGCCCTTGGAGCTATCCTAGCTTAGCATGACAAAAATGGAATAGAAAGGGATATCTATTACATCAATAAAGCAATGGTTGGGCATGAGATAAACTACTCGTTCATAGAGAAAGCATTCCTAGCAGTAGTGTTTGCACCACAAAAATTTAGACATTACATGTTGGCACACAAAATAAAACTCATCGCCAAAATTAACCCTCTCAAGTACTTATTGTCAAAGGAAATGCTCACAGGAAGAATGGCCAAATGGGTGATGATACTATCAGAATACAACATTAAATATGTGGAGTAGAAAGCAGTCAAAGGCCAAGTCATCACAAATCAACTTGTAGAAGCACCAATCTATTCAGAGAACCCTCTCATTTTAGAGTTTCTAGATGAATCTATTTTCAATCTCAACGTAGCTGACCACTAGAAACTATACTTTGATGGCTCATACACACAACATGGATCAAGAGCTGGCATCTTCTTTATCACCCCACAAGCAGATTGCATACCAAGATCCTACAAACTGACATTTCCCTACACCAATAACATTGCAGAATATGAGGATTTAACCATAGCTCTTAGAATAGCAGTGCAGTGGAACATTATAGCTCTCAAAGTATACAAAGACTCTCAATTGATAATAAATCAAGTGAATGATGAATACCAAACCAAGGACGATCAACTCACTCCATACAAGAAATTGGTGGAGACTCTCAAAGAATCCTTCATTGAAATCACATTTGAGTAGATTTCTAGAGCCAACAATAGAGCAACAAATGCCATGGCAACAATTAGATCCCTATTGAATGTCCCCAACAATGTTCCAAAATATGAATTCCTGATAGAGCAGCTTCTCGTTCCTACATTCGAGGTACCAGAATTAGAATTTGTGTGCAAAATCATTGGTCCCGGTGATCCTTGGTACCATGACATTTATACATACCTTCGAATAGGAGTCATACCTGCCAACCTACCTTCAACCCTAAAATGAACCTTTATAAAAAAAGCATCCTGATTCATCATCCTAGGAGATACCCTATATTGTAGAAGCATAGAAGGAACCCTACTACACTGCTTAAATGGTGAGGAGGCATTGACCGCTCTAACTGAAGTACATAATGGTATCTATGGTTCACACTCGAGTGGAATGACTATAGCCAAGAAATTGCTGAGGATGGGGTATTATTGACCCACAATGGAAAGAGAGGCACATAACTATGCCAGAAGGTGTCTACAATGTCAGCAACATGGGGACCGCATCCATGCTCTAGCTCAAGAGCTTCATCCCATCATCACATCATGGCCCTTTTCGTAGTGGGGACTCAATCTCATTGGAAAAATCACTCCCACTTCATCTAACAGCCACAAATTCATCATAACCGCCACGAAGTACTTTACTAAGTGGGTGGAAGCCATACCCATTATGTATATAACTGGGAAGTAGATATCAAAGTTCATCTTGAACTATCTCATTTGTAGCTATGGTGTCCCACAAGCCATTATCTTAGATAATGGGACACCATTCAAGAATCAGCATGTCTGCGACTTATGCAAAAAATTAAAAATACATCGCTTCTCCACCCCATACTATCCCCAAGGAAATGGCCAAGCAAAAGCTACTAATAAAACCATTTTGAAAATCCTCAAGAAAATAGTCAATGACGCAGGTTGTGACTAGCATCTGCAGCTTAATCCCACCCTCTGGGCCTACTGAACCAACATCCGCACACCCACCGGTGCCACCCCTTTCTCCTTAGTCTATGGATCAGAAGCAATACTCCCCATTGAGATCAAGCTCCCATCACTAAGGATATCACTGCAAAACCTCATCACGGAAGAAGAGTACCGAGTATCGAGATTGAATGAGTTGGAGCTACTGGATGAGCGACGTACAGATGCTTTGAATCATTTGCAAGTCTATCAAAATAGACTCAAAAGGAGCTATAATAAGAAAATCAGAAGTAGAACTTTGCAAGTCCGAGAACTAGTATTAAAGGAGAATAAGAAGAATGTCTCAAACCCAAGTAGCAAAGGAAAATTTGAACTTAATTGGTTGGGACCATTCATTATCATAGCAAGTTATAAGTCAAGAGCCTATTAGTTATCAACACCCAAAGGGGAACCTCTGCAAGAGCCCATGAATAGATTTCATCTCAAAAAGTTTTATGCCTAAATTTTCAAGGTATAGAACCAAAAAATCCAAACAAAATCAGAAAATGTCCCGAAAAAGTGGTTACTTCAGCAAAAACCTAGCAAACAAGCCTCTTGGTGATAGCGAAAAAATAAAAAAGCATAAAAAATAGTAAAGAGAAAAATCATCCTCTAGTGAAAACCACTTTGGTGGCACTTTGGGCAAGTACCTTGGTGAAAACCTAGCAAACAGATGCCTTGTGTAAATAAGCACTTTCCATCCACCAGGATCTTTATGGCTTGTTCTACATCATCCATCCATTATGTTTCCATCATCCATCACTCATCCACCTGCATCTGCATCATAGCTTGGTCCTGTGTTTATATCATGATCCCTCCTAGTACTACTCGGCCCATCCTCGAGGTTAGTTTTTCCTTCCTTTATCGGAGTAGTCTATTGCATCACTTTGGGGGCATGTTCTCATTGGATCAGATTCATGTATATTCTTAAAGTCCTAAAATCAAAAAATGAAAAAACATTAAAAAATCAAAAAATCCAAAAACATCGAAAAATCAAAAAATCCAAAAACATAAAAAATCAGAAAATCCAAAAACATGAAAACATCAAAATCCAAAAACATTCAAAACATATCAAAATCCCAAAATAGGTCAAAAAGTTAGTCAAAAAGTAAAAACTGAAGTCGTCTTATCGAACTATGGGTCTCTAAGCCTTGAACGTAGGCAAGATTGATCTTTGATCATCCCCCAAGACACTTAGGTCACTCCTTTAGGAGTCTATCATAATAAACTACCATCTCACCATGTATATTGTCACCTATAAATCGGTCAACTCGTCAGTCGAACTACGTGGTCTTTGTTTATATAACGTAGGCAAGGCTAATCTATTGATTAGCCCCTGAGGCCCCTACGATAAGCCTTAGGTAAGTCTCTTGGTCAAAATCTCAGAAAACCCCAAAACATTGGAAAATCAAAAAATCAAAACATTTGAAAATCTCAAAAAATACCAAAAACAGCCTCAAAACATTGCAAAATGTCAAAAAATCCAAATATTTCAAAAAATCCATCTGTCTCATCTCACTTTCACTCACAATAAAATCACTCATAATAAACAATCATCATCCTCAACCTTTGGTGAAACAATTGGAAACAAATCTAGTAGGTTAAAAGTGAAAACTCAAAATGTCAAGTCTTAGGTCTAAGTCAATACGTAAACAAGTTGGTCAACTCTTTGTGCCGATAACCCATCATCCAATTGGTCCCATATCAATCATTTGAAAGAACACTTTGGATTAAAAAAATGATGTTCTTCCATCGACTAACATGTCCTAGGATGTGGGTATGTGCAGGATCATCATGGAAAAAATAGGCCCTTAAGTGGCCAAAAATTCAAAAAAAAAAGAGTTAGACAACTTGACATAAAAAAAAAGAATAAGTTATCTAGATTATTTCAAAAATATTTAAGAATAGAATATGTAGCAAATTGAATGTAGTTTCTAAACTACTAGGTTTTTTTAAAAAAGCTATTTGGTGAAAAATTGAAATTTCAATGCAGTGGTACTTAAATTTCAAGGAAAAAATAAGAAATAGGTGTCTGTCTGACCACCCTAACCACAATAAAATGATGATATTTTTTTATAATATTTTAGAAATAAGTAGATGACTCATGTCTAGATGTGATGCATATTTTTTTATAATTTTTTTCCTAGTAAATAATTAATTATGATTTTTTTATTACAACTTTTAAAAAATATAAAACTCATCTATCTAACCACCTTAACTTGGTCAAAACTTCATGAAATTAAATTTTTCTTTTTTAATCCTATAGTATGTGAAGCATAGAATGTGATGCATGTTTTGGATTCCAAAATGTGATACTATTTGAAAGTTATAGATGTTTTTGAATCAACCTATCAATCAGGACTTTAGTCATAATTTGAATAGAAAATGGATAATAATTATTTATTAAATTCAAAGTAAAGCATAATTTATATCGGTGGATAGCTAAGAATATCTTTTAAAAACCCTTTTCATTTCATCAATTTTGGGTAACAACAAAGTCATCAGCCACATACCCTACAAATACCCATCATATTGCCACTTTTTGGCCCATCATGATCCTGCACATACCCATGTATCCTTCCTACAATGGGCATTATCTTTTGGCAATAGTTTTGATTCTTATCCTTAAAAACACATCCCCTTTTGGTTAGCAGTATTGGAGAACATCAACTTGTTTGTTTACTTTATCTTTATTTTTGACTTATCTTATTATGCTCATTCCAAGGACTTCTCGATGATATCTAAATAGACGATTTAGAGAAATAGGAATGGGGAAACAATCATTATCTTTTGTCTTTTGTGCTTATGGGACGTTCTTGTAATATAACCTTGGCAAATACTTTCTTTGTTAAGTATGTATGGAGGAAGTTTTGGGCAACTTGTTGACTATTGCATTGATTGGTTAAACCTTTCCGTGTTTTGGTCTGAGGTGTTTGAAACTTCTAAAGTGCATCCTAGCAAGGTTTTTGTATGTCAAGTGTGAACAAGGATACTCCTATCTATTTTTCAAGTCAAAGTCCATCACACTAGGTACAACGCTATCCTGGTTCTCTATACCTTGATGCATCGTACCATGTGTGTCATCAAACATAAGGACATTGGCCCTTTGAAAATCCCAACTCCTCGGCAAGTAATCATCATCATTTCCATATTCATCATCTTATGTCTTGTTGAAATGTCTTTCTTTTTCATTCCTTCTTGCTCATCGCACTAACAAGGTAATATGACAGTTTATCATTATCATCATCATCTTCATCAATCCTACATCCACAAATCACTAGCATATTGCATAAACATATCATATAGGAAACACATGCATTACATTTTCATCATAATATAAACATGTTATTACAAGCATTCTTCATAGATAACCACATCCATTTTTATGACATTGCATCCACTTTTTTCCATCACATTGCATTCATCACATAAATCATCTCATAACATTCATGTGCATAGACATTTCATAGTCACTTCATATTTTAATTTACTACATAATCATATATAATAGGTACATAAGCATTATAGATAATCCATTGGATACATACTCACATAGCATCATAAAGTCATCTCACACATTACGTTCATTTTGCATAAAACATCATCATATCATTGCATATATTACATCACCGTAAATACATCACATACATTACATTATCATTTAACATGTTTAGGATAATATTTGTTATTCTAAGCATCTTAGAAAACCATTTCATTTTGCATCATCAATACACATCATATAAAACATGAACATTACATTTGCACCACATTATATCATTCACTAATCATCCATATCATCTTATAAATAGCATCACAATATTTTTTTTTTCATTCCATTGCATAAATCATTCTACATTTTTATAAACATAAATAGGAACCAAAAAATACATTACATGCAAAGCGTACATCCATTCATAATCATTTCATATATAAGCATGATTCACATCATTTTGCGTATACACCATAGATCATTTCCATATCATTTTGCATATTTCATATTACATATAATATCATTTCAAAACATCATATAGACTGCAGCATCATCACATATCACATAAATACATCGGCATATCATAAGTCAATAACATAATATAGATCTATAGTCATAATCATTACATAATGCATATATCATTGGAAATAAATGCATCCATAAAGACATCATATAACACCATAACATCATTGCATGACATATATAAATAGAATCATCCATCCATGCATAAACAAATGATACACATCACATCACATCAAAATCATCATCTCATATATATGTCATCATCGAATAACTATCATAGTACAAAATAATTGGATCACTGTACATATCTGTCAATCAATACAAAAAGGCCCATCAGGCTATCAAAAAGGAGCCCATAAGGCACAAAAAGTATCATCTTGATCAAGGTCTACCCATCATGTCTACTTCCCTTGCCCCTATCACCATGACCCTCTGCTGGTCTGTGGCTGGTCCACTACGAGTAGTCTGGGGCCCACTTTGCTCTAGGCATGGTCTGGTGATAGTGCATGTGGTAATAATGTGCCTCCCGAATGGCCTCCCTGTAGTACCTAATGGACACTATGCTCTGAGAGGAGGAGGCTGCCATGCTCTCCAACTATTGTCTTCAACCCATCTCTATAGCTGCCTATAGCTCTACGGCCTGTCTCTGCAGTATAACCTGGTCCCTCTCAACCCTAATCTAGTCCCTCTCAGTTCGCACTTGATCTCTCTCCCCTATCAAAGTCTGCACCTAGGCTTGTAGCTGTGCAATCAATGTATCTCAGAGATCCACCTACCCTACTGGATATGCTCGTGGAGGTTGTACCTAAGGCTGATCCTCGCCCCCAGCCTATGGTGGTGCACCTGCCAACACCTGTTGTTGATCCTACATCTACACATCAGCCTAACCTGGCTGAACTAGCTGAGCTAGCTGAACTGGAGGCCCGACCGACTGGTCCTATTGTACACCATCCCTCCATCCTCATCCTCCCCCTCTACCTCTCACCCTCCATCAATCAGGGACTACTCCTCAAACTATCAAATGTAGGGGAGGCCAGAGCCAGTCTCTGTATGCCTAGGTGACACCTAGATCCATAGGACACTGATCATAAGCCCACGGCCAAGGTAACAAATGCCTAAAGTTGTCCACGGCCTCAAAAGAAAGAATGTATTGTCCCCAAGAAACTTGTGACATGGTGTGCGAAAATACAACCACATAATCATCATTTGGCCGATCCTAAGGCTCACCAAACTGGCGCTGAATGTGCCTAGGTAGATATCTCTCTATCATCGTGTGCTCTCTCCCCTACATGAAGTGATCTTGGTAGGCATATAAAATCTGATGTGCATCATCGGCCCATCCGGGCTTACCAAGGTATGGATGCTATATAAACACTTGCATCTCATCTAGGACCCTCCTCTAATAGGGAATCTCGTGCTTTCCTATGTGTGTGAAGGACACACCACCTCTGTGGTGCCATACAAGGGGATCATCAAGCTCCATCAGAACTGCAACAAGCCATGGCTGAAGGATAGCAATGTGCTCCCACGCCCATACGTGGAGGAGTGTGACACCTGCTTCGAGTGCTCTGCCATCCAGGTAGACATACACGTGAAGATCTCTATACAGTGACACAAGAAGAACTGGCCCCCAAGAAAAATGAGTAGGCTTGTCACGCATCACCATGTGCTCCCAGTAGAGTCCCCAACCAGGACTGAAGTATCGGCCTCATCGATCTAGGTAAATGAGACCCGAGATAATCATCACAATAACCAAGTGAAAGGGAGGGGCCAGATCCCTATGACGCTCGAGCTCGATCTTCCCCTTGCAAATGACAATGTCCTCTATGGCAAGGACTATGTGACAGGCATTCTGCCCCTCATCTATATCAAAAATGACATGTCGACCATGAATCAGAAATCTCAAGATGCACCAAACATCCTCTAAGGTGACAGTGGCCTCGCTGATGGGAAGGTGGAAAGAAGACGTCTCTCTGTGCCATCTCTCGGCAAGCACTGACATCATCCCAAGGTGGGTGTGAATGGGCACTGCATAGGCAATGTACCACAACCCCACATCTCGTAGTTGATCTTAATCTCTGTCACTCAGGTCCGCAAGTAACCAAAGAGATCCCGCGACCTGTGCTCTTGGGAATAGAGCTCCCTCGCCGTGTCCTACATCAGGAAGGGTCATCATGTTAAAAATTTTGAATTTTTTTTAGTCGGGCATCCAAGAAACCACTCTAGCGTTGCTATCTGTGAAGGCATCATAGTTTGATTTTTTATCAAACTATGACATTGGGGCACAAAATGCCAAAAGCACACCACCACGGTGCACTTTGCTTCCAAGCTGCGTAGTTTGAAAAGATTCCTATCACTAGAGCACCGCCGCGTTGCTCTTTGGAAATGACCCCGCCAACCATAATCTCAACGTCGGAGTTTGGAATTTATTTTCAAACTCCAAACTCCACTGGCGTAGCGCAATTTGACACCGAATGAAACAGTTTGATTTTTGAGCAGTGCTATATAGCACCGCTATAGAATGACTAACTTTGAAAGCATTAAATGAACACTAAAACCAAAAAATAAAGCTCAAGGATCACTTACCGGTGCCCCAATGCTAGGTGGTCGCTAGTATGTCCGGGCTCAGTCAGAAATGTGCATCGAGAGCTGTCATTGTGCCATATCATCAGGAGGTTGGAGCTCAAATCTCAAGGTTGCTAGATGGATGTGTGTGAAAATGAATTGAAAGTGACCCCTCAGAGCCTTTTTAAGCTTAAAAATTATGGTTTTTTCATCCTAATTGGCTATCTTGCTAGGGTTTTGGACCCTTGAAGTTGTTTTTGTCCAGTTGAGGCCTATTTTACATTGTTTTATGGCGTTTAGACACATTTTTGGCCTCCTGGAGCCTTTTTTGACCTGTCGGACACATTGTCCTCTTTTTTCGCGATACCACCCAAAAATTGAAATTTTTGTCCAATCTCTCAAGGGGGCAATATATTGGCATGTTTTCTCTCGTCAGGCAATAGTGGGGCAACTTTCTTTTTTAAAACAATTTTTTTTGGCTTTGATCGAGATTGTTTATTCTTTGAACCAATGCAACAACTACATTGCTTCAAAGAGGGGGGAAATGTAGAAACGTAAAATGTACCTATTGACATTGTGCATCTGATATCGACCACTAACATCATTTCATCTTGAATCATCCTTCGATCTAACTATTTAATCAAATACCCTATCTGATTAAATTCATCAATATTCCTCTCTTAATTAAAAACCAGTTATCTAATTAAGTCACCTCTTCTCGATAATTAAATTAATCATCTTGATCTAATTATCCTATTTAATTAAATAATTTATTTTATTTGATTAAATATCTAAAGTCTATCTATTAAATTAAATAAATTAAAACCTTATTTAGTTTAATCTAAGAATCATCTCTTTTAATTAAATAAATCAAAATCTTTATTTAATTAATCCCTTATCACATTCTTCTCATATTTGATTTAAGTAAATCCACAAATTTAAGTCAAATAGGTCACATTATTTAACCCCCTTCATTAAATTAATTAACTTTGATTAATTTAATCTCCTCTCATGTCCCATCCTCTAGCTTTTACCACTTTCACATGAAAATAGATTTAATTGATTTATTAAATCTCTATTTTCCTCAACAAGGAATCTTTTGGGAATATTCTCCAAGTTTGAATTCAAAATCAAAGTTGACATGTACATCCAACAAGTAATTTACTCTCTCTTACATGTCCTTTTCCTTGAGCCAAGTGGCATTTAATGCATTCTTTCTTCCCTCTTGCATGTCATTTCAACAAATTCAAAATTCAAAAATAGGCATTTATTGGCACAATCCTCAAAACTTGCACATCCTCCATCCACTCATAGGTTGACAAGTGGCATCTTTCCATTTGATGAATGTTAGTCCCACATTTCTCTATTTTGGACATTCATCCATCTTGGCATTCTATAAATAAGAGGCTTCATTCCTCATTTCATCATCCACAATTTGAGTAAACTTACTATGCTGAAATATTTAGCAAATTCCATCCATTATCATTGAATCTTAGCTAGGTTATGCAATTTTTTCCATTGGAGCACTCACCATCCTTCATCAAAGTGGATCATTCATCAAAATTCATCAAGCTTGCATCATAGGAATTGGGAAAGGGCCAATTTTCACATCAAATTGGCACCAATTCCCCCATGGGATCATGAGTTTGCTAGTTTAATTAGGATTCAATCTCTAATTCATTGTTTTCTTATTGTGTTCTCCATCTCTTTTCCTAATTTAAGCTTTTTGAATGGATTTCATGGGGAATCGTTGTTCTTTCTTGCATTTTATCATCTAATGTGTTTCTTCTCATTGTTTTGCAGGTATTAGGATTGGGGTTCACACATATTGCAACAAAAAATGCTCACATCATTTGTAGTGTTGAAAAACACATTGCCCTTGGATCCTTCAAAGGAAGAAAGTGGAAGAAAGGGTAATTTTGAAATCTACTTTTGAATGTGTATTGTTGTATTTTGAATGAATTGGTTGCATGTATTTGAAATTTTATGTGAAATTAACATTCCTACCATTACAGAGAGAGGATGAACAAGCAAGTGGTTGGCGTGAGTAGGCTAGTGTCCATTTGGGACATGAAAATGTGCCTCGGTTGGTTAGCAAAGATTTAATTCTCTTTTTCTGCACTTAGATGTGATTTTTCCTTTTAGTTATCATCTATTTCCAATACATCAATGTACTAGGAGGAGGCACATTTTCTAGTCCTAATTGGACACTAACCTATAAATTTATCAATTTCTCAATTTCTGGCAAAGGAGCAAAAAAGTTAGGTCTTGACCTTATTGGTGATGTTTCTTGGATAGAGTTTTAAATATATTGAATACTTTTATGTTCCCTTGTAGTCACTTTTTTCTCATATTTTAGAGTGTCTTTCTAATTAGAAAATGTAGATGTTTCTCTAGAGAAGTTTGTTACAAAAGTTATCTACATTTTTAGATAATAATTTCATCTCTGCACCCAACCGGTTCTCTTTTTCTACACTTAGATCTATTCTTTTATTTTTCCTTATCATCTATTTCCAATTGTATTTGTCTTCCAAAGGTACATATAAATTATTTCATTTTGTATACATCATAGTATCTTATAATTTTTTCCATCCATACGTTAATTATTGAATGTAGTCATTTATATTGATAGGTTTGCTATAGGGTGAAGGTGTTGAAAGTGGAATGGTCAAAGAAAATGATTCCCAAAACCCTCTTCTTATATGTGCAAAATCAATCCATGCAAGTGGAATCACTGAACTATCATTTCCAAGGACCTAAAGAATCCTATACTATTTTATCTAAGTGTCTCATTAATTGCACAAAAAAGGAAATGTAGGAGAGGATGATAGAGGCTTAGAATAGTCATTTTGCATTCATTCTTTGATCATGTAATTATTGAAAAAATATGGTGTGGAATTACATTATTTTGGTATGTTTGAAGACTACGATCTTTTTCCAATAGTGGCATGGTGTGATTATTAAGTAGTATTTTTATTCTTTCCATCAAGGCTTTAACGCCATTGGGGTGTAATTTTTGACAATTTATATTGGGGATGAGGTCCCTCGATTGTGACCTCACCATTTCATAGCTCTGGGTCAAAAGTGTTTACCCCTCTTAATTAAAAAAGAAAAGACTATGTTCAAGTCTAGATTCCATATGACACTTTTTGTTGCCATGTAAAATATTATTATAAACAATGTCAAATGCCATCAAATGATGGTAGGAAATGCCACTTCAAGTCTTATTATTTATTTCAATTTACTTACAAATGCAAACACATGTAATATTCATTTCTTACATAATTGAAAACATTTATAGTAGTAAATGTTGTGTATGTAGAAATGTGGGAAACTATCACTATAATCATATATAAATTTTGCTCAATTATCGTCTTCAATGGTATCTTTAGATGCTTGATAGATGCACAAACACAAATAATCCATATGACAATGAAATGGCTAGCAAAAATGAGCACTTTCTATTTTGTAGACTACAATATTGTATTGAATTTCACCTTCATATTTTATAATAACCCTTAGTTTGAGTAAACATTACATTTGAATATCTTCATATGATTGGAACAAAAATGCACAAAATAGTTGTAGGTTGGAAAACATAGTGGGTTGTGACTTACTCCTCAATTCTTGTTTAATGCTAAAGGGTCTAGAGTTCAGGGTGGAGTTGCAGTGTAGGTGATAACATAAAAGTAACTAGATGGAGCTGAGAGCTGACTAACTAATTGGTTTGTTGTGTGTAGAGGGTTATACAAGGGTATGCAAGCTACATGTTTTATAGCACACAATGTTTTCCAACATCCAAGTATACAAAGAGAGTATGGTTGTAATGAAAATATTCTATTATTTAGACATTAAGAATTTAATGAAAGGAAACTTCAAAATTTATAACAAATCTTAGGTAGACTAAATTTTTCATTCAATTTTGTCATACGATGGTAAAAAAATGCATTAAATAATTGTAAGCTAGAAAACACAGTGTGAGATATCAGTAGATGATTTTATGAAACTTGCACAGACTCCAAACATCTCCTCATTTATTCAATACAATGGAAATTGACATACTTTTCTCTTATCCCGATACAAGGGCCATGGTAGAAAATCCTAGCTACCGCTCTATTATCCTAAAACTAAATTTTCTCCTCGCTTCATACATGACTCCTTATTCTGAAAGAATAACTAATTATTGAAAATTAGTTACTAAAAAACCTCCAATTCTACATAGAATCTGAAAATTATTACCTTTCATATGTCAATTCCAACATTTTGTAAATATTAATACTTAAAATAAAACTATAATCTTGAATTATCTTTTGAAGGGGAGCAAGTTGAGGAACACAAGTATTTTGATGTTCATGTTTTGCTAACACTTCAAGCTTGCACATTTGCAACTTTTTTCCACTGTAGCAACCATTTCAGTCAATGTATGGTTCTCATTTTTGTGATGTCTATTTTCAAAAAGTGAAAGATAATAGGACTTCAAGTCTAGGCAAGATTTCAAATGTGAAAGCCTCTTTTCTAATGGAAACCATCTTGTAATTTTTTCTTCCATTCTTGCTAGCATGTTTTGATGAATAACACATTGACACTCTACCTCAGAAAATTTATGAAGATGCATTAAAAATTAACCTCTTTTCCTATGACTTCCAATAGTAAGAAGACCACTTGGCTAAAAAATGTCCCCTTCAAAAGTTACACGTGCAAATCACATATCTCTATGACAAGGAATCTCCTTTGCAACATCTAAATTACTGCAAATAAATGCACTAAAAAATACAAATTACATAGCTACTTCAATTTCATCTTCATATACAACAAGAGATAGTGGCAGCCTTGTGTTTCCATTTCCCACCAATTTGGTTGTTGATTGTTGATTTTTTAATGAAATGGTGTGGGCTTGGATTTTGTTTAGAGGGGTAATCATTACTCTTCTTTGTAGATGTCTTATTCAAAGTAGTAGCTTTCCTATTTGTTTTGTAGTATCGTATCACACAACTTCCCTCCTCTAGAAACCTCTAATGTAGCCATTGTTGTGGCATTTTTAACTTTAATAAGTTGTACAACAACACCTTTGACTTTTGAGTAATCAAAATGCTTTGCAGGACCATTATAGGTAAATTGAACATTTCCTAATTGAGCCTCGAGGAGCTTGATATCATCCTTCAAATTGTGAACTGTGTCAAATTCTTGGAAACACTCATTTTCTAGTATCTCCATGCGCCCTTCTTCATGGGAAACACCTTCCATTACTGTCTTTGTTTTCTAAACTTCCTCTCTTTTAGATTTTAGCTCTCTCCAAATAGCGTTAAGCTCCTTTTCTTTTAACTGTGAGAACTTCTTGTCTTTTAATTCCTTTTATAAATGCTTAATTTTAGTCTTCATGTTTTTTTCCTTAACTTTGAGTTCTTCTAACTATTACTTTTGCATCTACAAATTGATCATTGATATGATTTTCCTCATCGCCACTGCTCTTACCTCTTAACACCCTGTACTATTCATTTTCTTTTTCATATCTTTTACTTTACTTTAGATAAAATGCTACCTCATCATCCCTTAAAGTAGCTGCATCCCTTTCTTGGATAGATTTTTTAATTTCTTGATCACTTTTATGTACCTTTTGTAGCCCCTTTTTCACAACTTTGAGAGTGTACTTATGATTAAATAATTCAGATGTTTCTTTTAACCAATTCTTTGCAAAAATTATCTACATTTTCATATAATAATTTCATGTCTCCACCCAACTTATTATCTTCTTCTACACTTAGCTCTATTTTTTCCTTTTTGTTATCATCCATTTCTGATTATATTTGTTCCATGAAATTTCTAACTTCAAGAATGCTTGGCTTCATTTTTTCAACTCTACTTATAGCATCATCTCTCTCTTTCTTTGATTTCATGAATTCATATGCAATATGAAACCTCTCAATTTTATAGATCAATAAATATACACAATTCATATGCTTACATATAATAAATACATTCTTGGTATACTATTATATTTTAGTTTCCTTTTTGTCCTCTTTTTTTTGTAGCATCTCATACAATTATCATGATATTTTTTTGGTTTTGTCTAATTTTTTGTAGGTGAAGGTGTTGGTTTCCCAAATAAATAGATCCACTAAATCCTAGAAGTATGACACATTTCATGCTCACATCTAGTGTAAAAAATTTCCAACTAATAGGAAATAAGATTGGAACACATTTCCCCTACACTTTAGGCCCTGTAGGACCTAGGGGGTGATCCTTTTAACAAAACCTAAATATTTAGACACACAATTAATAGGGTATCACTTAATAGATAATGCTCTCACATGAATATTCCAAGAAACATGAAATAACACTCAAAATTGGCTAAGATATTGGGAGAATTTCATTAACCAGCATAGAGAGCATGGTAGATACAAATAAACCATGAAATAGGAAAAACATAAATGAAAGGTTTGTTTAGATTTTAATATTTGGGACCAAACTAAAAACAAAAGATGCACAAGGCTTGACTAGTGCCAAGAAAAGGGTTATGGAGTCATATAACGAGCATTTTATCATGCAATGTTAAACATGTTTTGAAGATCTTTGAAAATATTATCACCTTATGAAAATAAGACCACTGAAGCTTTATCATATGACCATTCTTAGAAATCCATCTGTGAACACAATACTACCATTACATTTATTAAATTAATTACTCTATTCTTTGAACATAATGTAGTAACAAATGCAACTCAAATGCAACAAATGTCATGAAAAAACCCATGTAATCTTTTATTATTAAATTCAAAAGAGTATTACATCTCAACCATGGAGATAGTCACAAAATAAAATATTCATGTATCATAATTGAAAACTTAGAAACACCTCAAGCTAATGGCTAACATTTATATTTCACCCTAACTTTACAATTTATCTAGAGCTTTTGTCTACCTTGCAAAACTTTCAAAAAATGCAACCCCTACAAAATGAGAAAGAAAGAGAATGAGAAGAAGAAGAAGCATCCCTAAGATCCATTTGTGGAAGACACCTAGATCCTTCATCTTTTGTTGATCTACAGTGAGAAACTGGAAAAATATTCTCTCTTCTCTCTTCATTTTATCCCTTTGTTCTGGAAACAAATCCACAATAGAAAAACCACTTAGTGAACAACCTGCACCTCCAATTGACCTTGAAGTGAAAAATATCCCTCTTCATGAACAAAATTCACTCATCTTGTTTTTCCCTAAAGCTGAAAATTTACTATTTCTCCTTGAAAGCATCTATCCTTCACCGACTGTGGAAAACCCTTTAGTTTTTCTTGTGAAAGTCTTTCACTATGCCTTTGTTTTTTTGTAGAAAAATTCACTCTCAGTAAATAAAATATTCTTGCCTCTATAATAGAGCCATTTAACCTTTAAATTTTCACCATCACCCTTCACCTTTCACCCAGCAAAGAGTATTCAAGTTAATTTTAATGGTGAAAGTTTTTGACCTGGGCAATTAAAAATACTCCCCATGCTTTTACTTTTCATATTTAAGAACTTGGTTTTAAATAGTGAAAACCCCACATCACTCCATCAAGAAAAAATTTATTTTTGTAAATGTCATGCCTTCTACAAACAAATGAAGGATTTCAATTATTAAACCATCGAGCTTTTTATTTTTTACAGGTCCACCATTTGCTTACACCACGCACCCCGTAGTTCCTTGGAAACTATTACTTTAATTCTACAGGGCTGGCAGGCTGGGGTGGATATTTGTCCACAATATTCCTTGCATGTTGGCTATTGATCTCCTGGATCCTTAGTTTTCCATAGCTCTGGCTCTACAACTTCTTTCGATCATGGAGACACTCGAGCAATTGTTTACAGTAGTGAATATGTAATTCTTAATTCTCATGAAGTCATGGTATGAAGCTCACCCTAGCTGATCCCTGGCACTCTTCTGCATCATAATATGCTCGATACATATTTCAAAAAGGAACTTGGGTTTTATTGTTAAACATAAAACATCAAACAACATTGAAAATATTTATTGCAATCTCGAATTGTTGTCATTCATCGAGCACAAATTGTTGCCCCATCAACAGTGTAAACATTTCCTTGTTACAGTCAACACTTAACACTATAGTTTTCTAGTTGTCTCAAGACTTTTTGAATCATTCTTCAGATCCTTCCTCCCATTTCAAAAGCTGCAACATAATTCCAACTCCCACGTGGAGAGTCAACACAAAATTCACATGTCATTTACCTTATGGAGCTTCAATGGTTTCTCCTGCTTTAAATGAATCATCAATGTAAGATATTTTCCCCTTTTGGTTTGCATGATGGCTGCCTCTACAACACAAACACTTCTTTCTCTCCTCATGACCCTTCACAAGGAAATTATCTAGCCTTTACAAAATGTTCCGCCTCCTTCTTTGGATCACTCCTCCATCATACCATCACTCCATTCAACAAATTTGGATAGATTATTTCCAACTAGTTGTATTCCCAAGAGCATAATTTCCTACCCATTATTGGTTTGCAAGTCTATACCCATAACAATACTTGTTCCTTTATCTTTATGCCCAAGCTCACTTTTTTCCACTTCAAAAATTTATATTTGAAACTTTATTGAATGAGAGGTCTGGAGCATTATTGCTAGATGTTGTTGATGTTGAGTCACTACTAGCAAGTTTACTATCTGCGAACACATCAAGAAGAATCTTGAATGTTGAAAATACATAATCATAGCCCATGTCATAGTAGTATTTGCAAGGAGGTATTGACTCATGTTTGAATATGAACCTCGTCTTATCTCATTAGAATACAAGTGAAACACCAAAGTGTGCCCTATGAGTAGCAACCTAAAATTTTAGTCCAATTATCTCGAGTTCAACCATGGAAGTCTCTCTTTTGATATTCAAGTGTACAGCAGCTAAAGTGTCACTATCTTCTGAAATTTTATTTCTCTTCAACCTTAGTACTCTGCATTTTTACTTCATGGTTAGAAGATTTAAACCTTTTATTTGCACTAGAGAGATGAGCAATGTTCATTTCATGTTGCTTAATTCTTTCCTTTAGGTCTTGAAAAATAGATACCAATTGATTATATGATTATTTTTTCTTTTTTAACTCCAACTTAAGATGGTTATTAGTTGTCTTTATTAATTTCTATCTCCTTCTACAACTTTTGAATGGTAAAGTTTGCATTTTCTACATCAAGACCTGTAGTATCTCTGATGTTATGGCTTACCATGGAAGCTTGCAGGGCTGATCTTAGCTCTTCAACCTCCTTCAGGTTATCCTTTTCAACCATAGATTGAAATATTTTCAACCCTATATCCATACTCCTTCATAGTCTTATTTTTGCATCTTTTATGAAAACTTCTCTAGCTCTGTATTTTGTTGCTCAATAGTCTCCTCTAGCTCTTGGAGAGCAGAAACAAGCTCCATATTGGACTCTTGTGTTTTCCTTAATCGTAACTCCAAATTAGTGTTAGATTTCTTTTAAATCTCTACATTCCATATTCAACTATTATTCTCTCACTTTTGACCATTGCAACACTTACAACTTCATAATTGTGTAATGCATGCTAGGTCCCCATGTGGGCCCAACTAAAAGAAAATTGTTTTGAAAAAAATTTCATCTTCAATTGACTTGAAACTACTTCTAAATGCTCTTGGCATGAAAATTTGAAGTCAGTTGTGATTAAAATTAGCTTTCTAGCATATTTGCACTATAGTCAAAACAGAACTAGTGGCCTCTACAAAGACCCTGGAAAACTAGTCGAACAACCTCCTAGAGTAATAAAAATGCACAAGCATGCAGAAATTTGACCCAAGAATTCAGTGCAACAAATAGTTTGGAAAAAGAGATTCGAGGAGCAAAATATTCAATGCCAAAGTGGCTCAGTCAAACTTTTCTACAACTGCACCTATCAAAAACCAATTTGAGCACACCAAGTCACCTCCTCGAAAAAATACCAAATCATCTCTTGGGAAGCTACCACTGGAAACATTAGATCATTTACGTTCACTAAGTATGTGAGCAAGAGGGATTCCCTTCAATCCACATTCTTCGCAAGATATTAGCGGTCAAAGTTGACCACCTTGAAACATTTTGAAAATGTAAATGTAAAATCAGAACAAATTGCATTTGCTTTTGATCTTCAAAAAATATCAAATCTAATCTTGAGACTCTGAAACCAAACCAAGGAGAATATGAATGTGAGGTAAATGTTGAGCATGAATCCTTCTGTCATGAAAATCATCCAACTATGAAATATCCACTTGAATAGGAGGCCACTTCACAGGACTGAGAGTTTGCAAATAGTAAAAACAGTCCCAAAACCCTCCAGCTTTACATTTCAAAACCTTGTCAAAACTCATCACAAGAAACTAAAAATGAACAGGAATGTTACCATATGCCAAATGATTACTCTCACCAAAGGGATTTGGCATGAAAGTTAGTTGGCTATGAATTATGACCCTCCAAAGTAGGTCATTGGGGCAGATTTTTCAGGGGCATTTCTGAGTGTGCAAATCAAATTTTTCATTATGTGGGTATGTGCAGGATCATGGTATGCCAAAAAGTGGCAATATTTGTAGGGTATGTGGCTGACAACTTTTTTCACCCAAAATTAATGAAAGCGAAAGGGTTTTAGAGGAGATTCTCAGCTTTCCAAAAATATAAATTATGATTTAATTTGAATTTAATAAATAATTATTATTCATTTCTATTAGAATTCGACTAAAAGTCTGATCGATAGGCTAATTGAAAACATCTATAACTTTCAAGCGGTATCATATTTTTGAATCCAAACATGCCACATTCTATGCTTTACATACTATAGGATTAAAAAGAAAAATTAAATTTCATGAATTTTGACCAAGTTAAGGTGGTGACGAGTTTTTATATTTTCTAAAAGTTGTAATAAAAATTCATAATTAATTATTTACTTGGAAAAAATTACAAAAAATATGCATCACATCCGGACATGAGTCCTCTACTTATATATAAAATCTTACAAAAAATTATCATTTTATTATGGTTAGGGTAATTGGACACCTACTTCTTATTTTTCCCTGAAATTTAAGTACTACTACATTGAAATTTCAAATTTTCACCAAATAGATTTTATTTATTTTAAATAAACCTAGTATTTTAGAAACTAAATTCAATTTTCTACAAATTCTATTCTTACATATTTTTGAAATAATATAGATAACTTATTCAAATATTTACGTCAAGTTGCCTAACACTGATTTTTCTGATTTTTTTGCCACTTAAGGGCCTGTTTGGCATACCATGATCCTGCACATGCCCATGTGCACTTCAAATATGCAAAATTTGAAGGTTCCATTAGTGGCTCCAACTGGGGATGTATGCCCTTTGTGGGAATAGAAAGAACTCAGATCCTCTAGAGAAGTAGACCAATTGTTAAGTCCATTTGGTAGCTCTACAACTTCTCCTTTAATTGTTGCACACTTGAATATCAAAAGAGAGACTTCCATGGATGAAGTGCGGATAATTGGAATAAAATATGAGGTTGTTGCACACAGGGAACACTTTTGGTGTTTCACTTGTATTCCTGTGGGATAAGATGAGGTTCATATGCAAACATGAGTTAATACCTCCTTGCAACTACTACTATGACATGGGTTGTGATTATGCATTTTCAACACTCTAATCTTATTGATGCGCCTGCAAATAGTGAGCTTACAAATAGTGACTCAACATCAACAAGATCTAGCAATAATGCTTTAGACCTCTCATTCAATAAAGTTTCAAATATAAATTTTGGAACTAGAAAAAATTGAGCTTGGGCATAAATAGAAAGGAAGAACTATTGCTATGGGCATAAACTTGTAAACCAAGAATGGGAAGGAAATTATGCTCCCGGGAATAGAGTTGGTCGGAAATGGTCTAGCTAATTTTTTTGAATGGAGCACTAGTACGATGGAGGACTGATCTAAAGAAGGAGGTGGTACATTTTGTAAAGGCTAGATAATTTCCTTGTGAAGGGTTGCAAAGAGAGAAAAAAGTGTTTGTGCTACATAGGCAGCCATCGTGCAAACTACAAGGGGAAAAGCTCTTACATTGATGATTGTTTTAAAGTAGGAGAAACCATTGAAGCATCACAAGGTAAATCAAATCTAAATATTTTGTTGACTCTCCACGTGGGAGTTGGAATTATGTTGCAGCTTTTGAAATTTGAGGATGGATCTGAAGAATGAGTCAACAAGTCTTGAGATGACTAGAAAATTGCAGTGTAAAGTGTTGACTATGAAAAGGAAATGTTTATTCTACTTATGGGGCAACCATTTGTGCTCGACGAAAGGGGGAAATTTGAGCTTGCAATCAATATTTTCAATCTTTTTTTAGGGTTTCTATTTAATAATAAAATCCAAGTTCCTTTTTGAAATATGCATCACGCACATTATGATGTAGAACAGTGCCCGGGATCAACTTACATATTCACTGCTGGAAACACTTGCACGAGTGCAACCATGATCAAAAGAAGTTACAAAGCCATAGCTAGGGAAAAATAAGGATCTAGGAGATCAACGACCAATGTGTAAGGAAGATCATGGACAAATCTCCACCCTAGCCCACCAACCCCACACAATTCAAATAATAGTTTGCAAGGAGTTGCGGGGTACGTGGGGTAAGTAAATGGCGGGCCCGTAAAAATTAAAAGCCTGATGGTTTAATACTTTAAATCCTTCATTTTTTTTAAATGTAGGACATTTCAAAAATTAAAATGTTGCTTGGTGGAGTGAAGTGGGGTTTTAACTATTTAAAACCAAATTTTTAAATATGACAAGTAAAAGCACAAGGAGTATTTTTAATTGCCCAGGTCAAAAACTTTCACCATTAAAATTAACTTAAATACTCTTGTTGTTGGGCATTGAAAATGTAAATGCAAAGTGAAATAAATAATTTATCTTTGTTGGGTGAAAGGTGAAGGGGCATGATGAAAATTAAAAGGTTAAATGGCTCTGTTACTGAGGCAAGAATATTTTATTTGCTGAGAGTGAATTTTTCTACAACAAAAAAAAAGGAATAGTGAAATACTTTCATGAGAAAAACTAAAGGGTTTTCCAGAGCCGATGAAGGATAGATGCTTTCAAGGAGAAATAGTAAATTTACAGCTTCAAGGAAAAACAAGATGACTGAAGTTTTTTTAGGAAGATGGATATTTTCACTGCAGGGTAAAATAGAGGTGTAGGTTGTTCATGAAGTGGTTTTTTTGTTGTAAATTTATTTTCCAGAATAAAGGGGTAAAATGGGGAGAGAAGAGAATATTTTTCTAGTTTCTTGTTGCAGACCAATAGAAAATGAAGGATCCAGGTGTCTTCCACAAATAGATCTTAGGGCTGCTTCTTCTTCTTATTCTCTTTCTTTCTCATTTTGTAGGGGTTCCATTTTTCTGAAAGTTTTGCAAGGAAGACAAATATAATGGATAAATTGTAAAGTTAGGGTGAAATATAGCTATTAGCCATTAGTCTGAGGTGTTTCTATGTTTTGAATTATGTTTCATAAATATTTTATTTTGTGATTGTCTCCATGGATAAGATGCAATACTCTTTTGAATTCAATAATCAAAGACTACTTGGGTTTTTTCATGCACATCTATTGCATTTGAGTTGCATTTGTTATTTCCTTTTGTTCAAAGAATAGAGTAATTGTTTTAATAAATGTAATGGGATTATTGTGTTCACAGTTGGATTTCTAAGAATGGTCTTATGATAAAGCTTCAATGGTCTTGTTGTCACAATGCGATAATATTTTCAAAGATCTTCAAAACATGTTTAACATTATAGAATGAAATGATGGTTATATGACTCCATAGCCCTTTCCTTGGCACTGGTCAAGCCTTGTGCATCTTTTGTTTTCAATTTGGTCCCAAATCTTAAAATCTAAACAAACCTTTCATTTTTGTTTTTCCTTTTTCATGGTTTATTTGTATCTACCATGTTCTCTATACTGGTTAATGAAATTTTCCCAATATCTTAGCCAATGTTGAGTGATAATTCATGTTTCTTGACATAATCCTATGAGAGAATTATCTATTAAGAAATATCCTATTAAGTGTGTCTAGATCTTTAGGTGTTGCTAAAAGGGTCACCCCCCTAGGTCCTACAAAGCCTGAAGTGTAAGGGAAATGTGTTCCAATCTCATTTTCTGTTAGTTTCCCAAATTCTACACTAGATCTAAGCATGAAATGTGGCTTACTTCTAGGATATAGTGGATCTTTTGATTTGGGAAACCAATAGATTGGAAAATTTGTTGGGGATAGACTTGAGAAAAATATGATAGAAGATCATCTAGCCTTAAGAGTCATTAAAGTTTCAAAACTTTGTAACTAGAGATTTGAAAATTCTAGAATCATATTTACCCATTTGAGTCACCAATAGGATTGGCGACTCTGCTGGGGAGAACTTTGAATCTACAATTGTAGACTGATATTTCACAAAGTCATATTATTTGCTAATCTAAACATTTGGTTCAAATATTGGAGGAATTCATACTTGGAGAAAGAAATTGTTGCAGTAAAGATGAAAGTTTCATGATCTGTGGTGCTCTGCTGGTGAAAGGAACTCAGAAGGAGATTTATCTTTGAAAGAGCTTCATACAACTTGAAGTTCAGTCCTCTAGGAAGAAAGGTGGTGAATCTGTCAAAAGAACCTGATGAAGATGTAAATAAAGTTTTAGATCTACAAATATTTCTAGTCAGGAAGAAGAATTTGTAGCAGCTGCAACATATCCAGGTATTCTTCACTTTTATTTTTTTAGGAAATTTGTGTGTGAAAACCATATTTAAAAGTCTTGAAAAAATTTGGTTCCCTATTGAGTGAAATAGCACTAAGAAAAGGAAAGGATAGTAATATTGAGTTTACATCTAAATTATAATTTACACCCTAAGTATTATGTTGAAGTATGCTTGTTCTTGAAATATGCCTACTAAATAGATCTTAGGTGTAGATGCATTTGAATTTATGCATTGTGGTATTCTAAGGTCATGATGAAAGCCAAAAATAGGAAAGTGAATAATCAACCATAGAGTTGATATTTGAAGTTTGGAAAGGTTTCAAAATGCACCAATATATGCATCCTTGTATGGTTCCTAGTGTAACCATGGTTTGTGATCAACCCTAGCTAGGTTTCCAAAAAGGTTATAGGGTAGAAGCACAAAGTTGTTTCACACTTTATAAAAGAAATCACCAACACTGTGATGGAACCTTAATTCTTGTGTCCCATCTTAAACCCTTGTTGCATTTAGGAGGGTTTTTGAATTTGCTTCCTTAAGATTAGTCAAGTATTCTATTTGGTTTTTGACTCCCTATTGCCCATTGTCGGTCACTATTTTAATACTTTCTATTAGGAAGCTATTTTCCTCATCATGAGTTCAAAAAAACTAAGCTATGTTATGATTTTTGGGTTCTTGAGTTTTTATTTATCTATCGTATCATCCTAGGAAATCCCCTCTATCAAAAAAACTTATTGAGCACATTATTTAAAGTTCTCACTTTTGGGATATATGTTTTAAAAGTTAACGATGAGAAATGAGGTGATATCTCTTTGATATAGCTCATCGTGAATTGTTCTTTGAGTTTTTGTTTTTGATTAGCAATGAGCAAGGTTCTTAAGGAATCACTTATCGCTAATTTCTTTTGAGTTCTTAAAGATGTAGTAGCACTAAGCAATGACTTCTCACTTTATGATCACAATTTCATTGCTCATCACCAATATGTTGTGAAGAGATTGTTTACAATTAGCGATGAGTGAGATGATGAGTTCCCAATGGTATCACACCTCACAGATTTGTTTTGAGCCCTAAGGTTATGATTAGCAATGAGCAATATGGTCCCTTACAAGGAATTTTCTCTTGCTAACTTGAATACATCCTATTTGTGATGTCTTTTGCATCATTGATCATTATGTAGGTGTACATGTCAAACTATGGTGCTTGCATCTCTTGTTGCTGATGGGAATCAAGATACAAAGTTGAACTAGTGAGGAGTGATGGGGATGAAGATGATCAGGAAGCTAGCCTACAAATCTAAGGGCCGAGATTTTGTTGCATAAGCTACTTGCATCACTGATAAAGATGGAAAAGAATGAAGTGGAACAACAATTGGCAACAACTGCTGCATGAAGAGGCAACATGTCAGAATCTTAAGGATTTCATATAAAGTAGAAATAAAAGTAGTGAGGTGGATTATCAACCATTGATACACTTTTAAAGTTGAAGGATCAACGATCAGGGTTCAAAATTGAATGACTACTTGTCACTTCCCTCGCATGAGCTTACTATCAAATATTAATGGTGACATCCTCCCCTCTTGGCCATAATAGAAAGTAGATACCTAGTTTGATGTGCATCCTAGTTCACTGGTTGATGGAAAGAATACCAAAGGTCGAAGACTTTGCAAGGAAATCTCTAGAGATTATCTATAACTAGGGTGACAGTTTTGTCCAGGTAAGAAAAACTGATACCTCCTTTTAATTAAGGTAGTAGGATGAACGCCCATGAAAGCTGATGAGAAAATTGATGAAAAATGCATTTTAATCTATTTTTGGTGATTTCAATTTGATAATTGAGCATTGCCTAAATTTTGAAGAAAATTGTCTTGTTCAATAGTAGAGTTGTATCCTATCATAATTGAAGGGTTTTTTTTGGCTGTAAAAAATTATAAACCCTAGTCTCCATTTGTGTTACAAACATGGATGACCCAGAGCCTGGTGAGTCTAGTGTTAGACCTAAAAGGAAATCAAAACAAAAAAGGGTCAAAAGACCTAAAAATCAGCATGCTTTAGCTAAAGTCAAGCCCAAACCAGTAGTTATGGCTAACCCTTTGCTTGGTACCCCTGCAGCTTCCAAAAGGTCTAGAAGTGAAAAGAAGGAAACATAAGAGTTGATGCAAGAAACTTCTGGAAGTATTAGAGAGGGAGGGTCATGAATTGGTAAAAGGCCCACAAGACAAGATGTTGTTACCACTAGGTTGATTGATAATGCTGGCAACATTGGCAAGAAACCCCAACCCCAGAGTGGATGGAAATTGTTTAAGTATACTTTTAATAGGAGAAATTCCAATAAGCTTGCATCATTTTTGTGGGAATTGAACCTAGGAAATTTATTACTTCCAAATTTCTTTGTTGAGGTTGATTTAATGATGAAGCTAGCAAGGCACTATGAGCCTACCGATAGGAAAATCAAGAGTGAGAATGGTGATATGATTTTGGAGCTGACTAAGGATAAAATTTTGGATGTGTTTGGGTTGAATCCCAATTACACTACAAATTTTAGGCATGCGTACTTGTATGTTGAATATCAAGGGAGAAAATTTGCATATAGAGAAGCAATACCTGTGTGACATAGAAGGAACAAGAAAAAATTCACTGTTCAAGATGTTGAGCCTTTTGAGTGTGAAGAATTTGAAGATTATTTCAAGAACACTTATTATTGTCTAAACCAAGTGCTAGCTCAGGACTTTGAGGTTAGAATAGCCCATAATTCGTTGGTGATGGTGGCAGATATACAAGAATATAATCGAAACACTAGTTTTGATTATGCTAATTTTGTTGCCCAATAAGTACATGGGGATTTTCTCAATTTGAATGGGGAATCGCTCCCTCTATATTTCCCTCATTATTCCTTAATAATGTACATGCCCTTGTGGGAAGGAGATTATGAGTGGAAAAGGAAATTGAATTTGAGGATTGTGAACAGTGAAAAT
The DNA here is from genome assembly GCA_007258455.2 of Sequoia sempervirens. Classification (NCBI taxonomy): domain Eukaryota; kingdom Viridiplantae; phylum Streptophyta; class Pinopsida; order Cupressales; family Cupressaceae; genus Sequoia; species Sequoia sempervirens. The sequence continues at coordinate 525,935,407 of VDFB02193867.1, forward strand.
GAGGCCATCCCTGTGCACCAATTCCAACTACATTTTGTTTGCCAATGTTGTAAGATATGGAATCTTAGAGTCATTGGGTGTGGCACCTAGATTCAGACTTTATCCCAAAATCAAAAATTTTAGGCGCCCAAAGGATATACCAAGCTCTGTTGCAACACATAATTGGGCCGACTAGTTTATGCATTCTTAATATACTTTGATCAGGGTTTATGGAGTGAAATTGGTGCCCCATTGTTTACCCTTGTATGTCTCAGATAGATTGGATTTCATGGAGCTCATGTGGCAAATGGAAGTCATGTATTTTGAAATGTTTAGAAAGGAAAGAAAGGGCTCTGTGGTATATCCCCAATGCTCTTTTGATTATTTTAAGGTCACTGCCCTTGAAGGGTATGAGAAATTGGGCATTATGGTGAATAATCTTAGAATTCCTATAGATGAGGTTAGAAATTTTGATCCAGAAGGGTTTGTGGAAAGAAAGAGAATGAAAAAGAACTTAGGCATCATACATCATGAATTTTTCTATAAAGATGATGTACTAAGAGACCAAACAAGTGATGACACTATTATGGCTAGGAAAAGGGAATGGACAACTATGAAAAACCTTGAGGAGAAGATTATGAAAAATAATGCCTTCTACATCAGTCCATACAATGAAATTGTAGACCCTTTGGAGAGGGCCTTTACTATGATATCCTAGAAGGGATTGATGATGTTCAGGAGGTTAGGGAGGAACAAGTGGTATAACATGTGCTAGGAAATGAAGAAATTGAGTAGAAATTTCCCCTTCCCCATATTGAAGAGACTCATAGTTCAGATGTTCCTCTTGACAAGATTGTCCAGTGGCATTATGATAGAGAAAATGATGACGATCCTAGAATTAGGGATTGTGATGAGTTCTTGGCTGATGCTAAATTTGTGCAAACTAAAGAGTTTCAAGAATTTATGATTCAATAGTGGAGTAAGGAAATAAAAGAGATACTAGAAGAAACTCAATTCAATGTTGAACCTTCTCATTAGGAGGAAGCTAAGAAAGTAGAGGAAGAGAAGATTAATGCTGAAATTACAACCATTACTCCTACTGAAGCTCGAAGAATTGTTAAAGATATTGGAATCATGTTATTACCAAGATGTACTATCACAACTGCCATAGCTTATGATGTAATTAGAAGTGATCCTCAAGCCTTGATATATGAAGATCAGTTTGAAAATAAAGTATTTGGTTTCGGGTATAGTCCAAATCTACATACCCTAGCAATTTGGTCTATGGAACCTAATACTAGCAAGCATGAGATTTCTAGGCCTATTGAAGAATTCATTGGTTCACTGGTGGTCAAAAGAGCTAGTGACATAACTCCAATCCAAGCAGTTGAATTAACTGCACATGCTACAATGCTTAGTGTGACACTGTGCATATTTATCAGAATAAATATGAATCTTTGGTCAAGGAATATAATAATGCTTTGAATGAACTGAGTCAAATGAGAGATACCATTCAAGCTACCCAAAAGATAGTGACTCAACCTTCTCGCTCTTCCTCATTTGATATATCTACAGAAGATAGGGAAACTTTGGCCCTCAGAATTGATGATTTAAGAGGAAAGTTAATCATTAAAGAGGAAAATGTCAGGAAGGCCAAATTAGAGACAGTCAGGGTCGCTAATGAATTTTTTAGAGATATGCTTAAGCATAGGGTTCCAGGTTGGTTCACAAGGCTAATGATGTATGGGCCACGTATAAAAATATTCATGAGGAAAATGTAAAGTATCTGCAAGTACACGATACCTTTAGGAATGAATGGAATAATTGGATCGCTAGGGTAAGTGCATTGAAATAAATGATGCCTAAAATGGAGGAGGATCCTGAGGCACCCACAAATATTCCTAACATCTTGAAAACTATTGACTCAATAAATTAAGTAACCACTTTCCATAGAAAATTGGGAATACAACTCCAAAGAAAGTTTAAAATATTCAAGGAAATGGAGAACCGTGGCATGCCTCAAATATTGAATTCAAAAGGAAAATTGCATTTGTTTGACACCTGGAAGGAAGATTTGGGAGAATTACTTATAGCTGCTATGATGCATTTGTCTGTCACTAATTACCTCTTGCTCAATTTGGGCATTGATATGATGGTAGAGATTGAAAAAAAAATGGATATATTTGTTAAGGAATCCAAAATTTTAATTGATGCAAGGTACTCCCAGTATACTACTAAGGTGCAAGATTTACTGAATGTTAAATGGCCCACTGAGGAGGTGTACAATGTTTGGTTGGAGAAGTATACAGAATGAATAAGAAAAATAATGGACATGAGAAGAATAATACATAGCTTGAAAACAATACATATTAGGCTTTTGATATAATATGGTAAAATATTATTCTCTCCTCAATGATCAAAGTGATTAGCATGTGGTGCTAATATGGATTAACACGGTTTTTGATCTTTTTCTGCTTTCTTTTCCTTGCTTCGTAAGTTTTGTTTTTTTAAGGTGGGACCTATTTTCTATGAAGATTTGAGGATATTTCTGCCTCATGTTTATTTGCTTCACCTAAAGACTCAAGTGTAACTAGGAAGGGAATATTGTTGCAAGTGGTCCTATGAGATCATGACATGTATCTTATCTAGTCTGAGGCTTTTTTTGCTCCTTCATCACTATAAGAAGGAATTCAGGACCATAAGCACAAGAGTTAGAAGTTTTTTGAGTTGATACTATTAGTGTTATCAAGAAAATACGAAGCAAGTTTTAGAGTATTTGTTTTAAGTTCATCCTGGAGTTTATACTTATGCATGAAAGACTAATACTGGTATAGCATTTTATAATATAGATTAATATTGGTTTCATGGTTATTCTCTCTAGTTGTATGTGTGTTATGAGTTATGATTGAAAGTAGTCAAGGATTTCTTTCATTTGTCTCTGTCATTATCTGATGGATGTTCAGTTTCATATTTTACTATCGATTCAAAGAATTGATGTAAATGCTCATATGAGAGTGATAACTTATAATTACTATGTGCTAGGATATTTGTAAGAAGTAATAATCCTAAAAGTCACAAAGAAATATTGTAATGCAAGATTTTTTGGGATTATATGTGTTATTATTTGAATTGTTATTAGTTTATGCCAAAAGGATATTGACTTTGTGCTCAGGATAAAGGCACTGGTTCATGCGGGATATTAGTGTTACATTTATAGTATTGATTCATCAACTACTCAATCTTTTAATCATAAAATTTCAAGAGGAATTTTATTTTTATTCATTCTTTCAAGTGTCTTTTCTCTCATAATCAACTCATATAACATTAGCATTATAAGCTGCCAACTTATTTAATGTTACTATTAAGTGGTATCATGAGAGATATATGTTATTAACAATGTATGTGGTTGCAATTGTAAAAGGTTTTTTAGGTATACATTGTGGGATCACCCTCACAGGTTTCACAGAGCCCAAAGAGTAGGAATAGAAGTTTAGCAACCTCTATTCGTTAATTGGCCAATCCCTTTAGTATTACTGATAATTGGAAAGGGAAAAATCCATAGGTATTTCTAGAGATCAATTTGGTTCTAAAAAAATAACCAACACACTGATCCAACTTTTAAACTTGAATCACTAAAAAGTGGCATATATGTTTTAAATTTTGAAATGATGTAAACTAGTAAAATATATATATTTTTAGTATATTTTATATTTATATTTTTTTTAAAGTAGAAAATTATTTTAAACTAGGTTTTAATAAATTAACACTATAATTTAGTTGCTAATAAAATGTTGAAAAAATGAAGTTGCGTGAGACGTCAAACTTTTTATAGTAATTTTTTTTCTTTCAAATTTTTTGTGTATATTTATAACTTGAAACTTTAGTGCATGGATATATTTTTTTCCAATTTTCATAAATATATATTTTTAAATAAATATTAAAATGTTCGTGAATCAAAAAATTGTTGTTTCCATGGGATGTCAACTTTCATATTAAATATTTATCTAAAATGGGAAAAAAAATATACCATCTTGAAATAGATTCTTTTATCTAGTGCATCATATTTTTTCAAATTTTTTAAATAAGTTTTAGTATTTTTCCTTGGCATGGTAATCAACCTAATGTTTTGTGTTGATAACCTACTTTACTAAAAATAAAAAATAAAATATAAATAATAACTAAACTATTAAAATAAATGTATTTTTGAAAACTACACTTATGGATCTACAAAAGGGTATTTTTTATATTTTTAAAAAAATGTTATTTACATTAGTAGGAGTTAATGAAACTTCAAGTTTTTAAAATAATTTTATTTTTTTGGTAAATTGGACTCAAAGTGGTGCTCCATATATTTTAAGCCAACAATTTTAGTTGAAAAAGTTGTGGAAGTATCTAACTTAACTAGAATAAATCTTACTACATCATATGTTTGACCAAAATTGATTTTTAGTTAGAAATAATTAAATTCAGCTGTGTTGATAAGTTGGTCGAAAGTGTGACACAAAAAAACTCTTACACAATCAAATCCAGAAGTCATCTAGCAATAATCAATATGGATTGTGGAAATGTGATATCTTTAAGTGTGACACAACTTTGTGCTTTTACCCTATAACACTAGAATAGATAGATCCATCAGTTTTAGTGGAATTGATGGTTACCCAAATGTCATTCCAACTAGAATCATAGATAGAATACCAAGATTCAAAGGTGAGAAGTTTGAATCAACAAGTAGGAATCTGCAAGAATTCAATAATTTGATAGATGACTATTAGGTAGATCATGAGGATGTTATCATGAAGTTATTTGTGAGAACTTTAGAAGATGTTGCAGAATGTTGATATTTAAGCTTACCAATGCATTGCATATGTACATGGCAAGATTTTGAGATACTTTTCATTAATTAGTTTGAAGGAATATCAGTAGAAAATGTGTGCTTGTTAGACCATAGAAATTTGCATATCCAAGAAGAATTTGAAGAGCAATCTGAAAGAAAAGTTGAATCCATGTCACCTGTTGATGCATTGTGTGATATAAAGATATTTGAGGATGAATCCTCCTATGATTTTCATGATAGATTCATGAATTTTTTGTTTTCTATACTAGAATCAGAATGACCTAATGAATCATTTTGTATTGATTTATTTTTTGAGAATTATGAACTAGGTTTGAGTAGCTTGCCAGCTAACTTGAAGCCCCCTAGCCTTAAATATTTATATCAACGACTTTCAGTGATTGGAGAAATGATAGGGCAGTTTGGAAGTGGTTTCCTGACTAGCCTATGTGATGGTACCTTTTCTAGACTTGATCAAATACATTTGGATGGTATAGCAGAAGATAATGATAATGCATCATGTAGTGATGAAGATTCTTTTTTGATCATCGCATAGAGAAAACATACATAGATGAAGATTGCAGCCATAATAGTCATGATGAAATGAATGAAACATATGAAGTTTCTTCTGTTTTCTCTAAAAATATAGAAAATAGAGAGCCACTTTTCTATATCAGATGAAGGTTGCAATGATGCAAATAATTTCCTGAATGATCATGTCAGTTCAAATTGTGCTAATGATATTTTCCCTTCAAGCAATGAGTGTGATGTTGCGAAGGAAAATAGGATTCCAAGTTGACTTAGACAAGAGAATGATGATGGATATGAACTAAACAATATTTCTAAAAAAGAGATATGTGACCAACAATGCTATGGTACAAGTAGTCCTACTTCTTCTACAAGTGAGTGTGGCATTGATACAAGCTTCTATGATGATGAGACAAAGGAATTTTCTGATTTAGGAAATGATTTTGAGAATTTCAATGTATCAAATGAAAATGGAAAGGTGTGCAATGAATTTTAGTTGGAGAGATCATCCACAAGCTATTGTGATGGAGAAACAAATGGTGATTTTCAGTTTGACAGTGAAGAATGTGACCCTATTGATTGTTGCAGTAGTATGAACAAGAAAGGAGATATGTATGAAATAAATTCATTGGATAAGTTAGTTTAGGTAGTTGATTATGAGGATCATGCATATGTTGGTAATGAAAGTGATGAACAAGGAACTCTTTTCTTGTTTGATTCTTCACCTTCTTCCATTTCTTTTGTTGGTTTTGAAGTTCACTTAATGTTTGCATGAGAATAGCACAAATGTGGTTGTACATCAAAGTGAAAATGTAGAGACAAATCTTAGTACAACTAATGACATTCTTTATGATGAGTTTGAACTTGAAGAATGTGATTGTTTCAATCACATGGATTCATATGAGGACCTATTTTCTAGATCTGCAACTCAAAGTCCTTCTCATGAGTAGTATGCTTCATATTTTCATGTTGGTGCAGTAGGAGATAATGTTGAATGTGATACTCTTTGCAATAGTGAATGTGTTTTGAACACTCACTATGATGAACCATTTGTTGCAAATGAAGATTCTGAGTCATATGAACCTATATTTGAAGCTTCTTTTTGTGATAACATATTGAGTGTTGACCATCTTTCCTATGAGCTTGAAATAACAAACATTGTATGGGATGTTGACATTTCTTCTGAATGCCATGATTTGAATAAAGATGAAAGTACTTTGGGTGTTGAAAAATATTTTTTTTAGAACATTAAGGCATGCAATAATGTGACTGAGTTGTATTGTTGGGATGGATAAACTTACCTATGGTGTAATTAAGTTGAGGGAGATACAAATGTCTGAGCATTCTTTGTTTACCAAATAGGAGGATTGCACATTTTTTTTAGGCATGATATCTTCTCTAAGTATAATCATTATGAGGGGGTTAGTAAATGTGATCAGACTATGTCTTCATGTAGTCTTGATCGTTATCCTTATATGTTATCACTTGTTACAAAATTAGGAAATGAAGAGATTGATAGTGATGTGGCCTATGTTATTTGGTTTCCATGTGACAGTAAAAATAAACATGGAGCAAGTTTCCACTTGTACAAAGACAACTTGACACTTGTGTTTGCAGAAATGCAATCACTCATGTTATTGTGGTGTGACAGAGGAAATCATGGGTTGAGGGAGATCAGCTCCTTTAACAGATTGGTGTTTAATAGGGGTAAATATTGACTTCCCTTTTTCATTTGGTGGCTCGGGGTCATCAAATGAGGTGAAAAGGGTTGAATAAAGAAAAAGTTGTAGAGCCACCCAATGGACTTATCACTTGATCTACTTCTCTAGAGGATCTGAATTCTTGTTATTCCCATAGGAGGCATAGCAAGAATTCATCCCCAGTCGATGCCACAGGGGTCATACATCCCCAGTTGGAGCCACTGATGATCCCTTCAAATTTTGCAAATTTGAAGTGCCCATAAGAAGGGATTAAGTAGATCATGAATGACTATGCGTTTCATATTGGTTATGAGAAATAGGACTGAAAAAGGGTTCTTTATAGCACACTATGATTAACTATATATCATATGCCAAATTTTACATAAGTGATTAACTGATGGTTATTTGTCTTTCTTTGTTATAAGTGAATATTGATTATATTTTTTTTTAATTACTAAAAGGATCCTATAATTTTGCAACGTACATGTTAGAAAATTTAGTGTGTTTTTTATAACATTTCAAGTCTTAAAAAATCATCGTACATCTTCAAACTTGAAATTATCCATACAAAAACACAATATAGTGAAATGGTCTTATAATTTACAATGCACACCTACACATGTAAATGTATGAGTAAGTTATGAGAAAAAGAAGGTTGGAAAATGATCTAGGTGGATACTTGTCAACAGAAATTGAAGTGTTTCACATGCTCCAAATTTTAGTGTCTTCTTGAAGAGCTCAAAAATCTGAACCAATGCAACTTGAACGAGCAAAAAGGAGCTCATACGTGCTCAAGTTATGCTCGATCAAATTTGTGATCAAACTAGGTACAAAGGCCTGTCAAAAAGGTGAAAATTTTTATGATCTCAAAAATGGTCAAAAATAGCATCATGTTGAAGAGCTCATCGCCATGATTCCAACACTATTCATTTCATCGAAAATGGAGTCCATATGCCAAAGTTACGCCAAGTCAAAGTTTTAGTCAAAAGGATTGACTAGTCAAAATGATGATGTCAGCATGCGATGTGGCAATGGTGACATGGTAGGTGATGATGTGGCATATGGTGGCATGACATCACAGTCAGCACCATACAATGATGTAGAACAATCATGGTCTAACATGTGGCATTCTCTAGCAAATCAAAGTTTGACACGTGGCACTTTCCAGCGAATCATGGTGCGACACGTGGCAACCTTGTCACCTTCCTCCATGAAAGGTGAACATTATTTGTTGTCCTTACTAATAAAAGGAAAGGTGGTTGTTTGAGGAGGTCAAACTCAAGACCCACCACATACATGCTATGTGCTTTACCACTATGCCCCACTATATGTGCTAACCATAAATAGACTATTAGTTTATTTTGTTATATGGCAGTTTCAGTTTTGGTTTTAAATGTCCGGCCATGGAGGTCAAAACACTAACCTCCCCGGCCACAAAAATATTAACCACCACCACACCATTGTATGGCTTTCAAATATATGCGGGATCTGTGAGTTTTAAAGACTATTCAAAACCGAATAACCCTCAAAATTTAAAGTTTTAACCCCCTAAACCTAAAATAAATTTGATCCCAGATTAAAAGAAGAACTATAAGCCCAAGAATAGATAAATTAAAAGGGCTAAAAAAAATATTTTTGTGATATTAAAGATTATATTAGAGGATTTAAGGAATCTTTACATTCTAAAAAGAGGGAATTATGAAGATTATGTTGTAAATGAGGGAGATTTGTAAAAGTCACATGATGTAAATAGGGGATTTAGCTAATTTTGTAAATCTTATGGTTTTTAACCATATTGAGAAAATTTTATGTATAAAAAGGGGATATTTGGCTTTGTAGGGGTAATGGAAATTAGGAGAGAAATTGACGAAATTAGAGGTAGTGAGCTCTCTATGCAAGTTAATGAGGTGATTGATGCCATATAATGCTTGTACTTGAAGGAGAGAATTTTTTTTCATCTTCCTCATTGATCAAGGAGACTTTGTAAAGATTTCTTGGAGTAGAATTAAAGGATCGGTCATTTCGTTGGAAAGGAACCTAGATGTTGATGATGATTTCACTAGTAGAAAATAGGTCAAATAAAATCTCCATAGACAAGACCTCAAAGAGCCTATCCTTCTTAAACGATATGGAACAAAGACAACCTAGAGGGAAATTTTGCATTCACAGGACAAAGATTGACTTTCATTCAATCCCAAGTCTCTGGTAACTAGGTTATGGTTACACTATGGTTGCTCTCGGGTAATGATGTGATATTGTCATTAATCTCAAAGGGACTATGGTTATTTCTAGCTTTGCTAAGAATTAAAAACATCTCACATAAATATTTCACTTCATTCCTAAAATAACATCATGAAATCAAAAGATTCAACATAATATTTCATGAAATATCACAAATTATTTTCTATCACTTAAGTAGATTTAGCATTAAGCATTCAACAACTTCATGGAAAATAAAATATTTTCAACAAAATTCTTTCCATTCATTCAATTTCTCTTTTTTTTTGGAACATTTTCAAAATTTAAACATCTATTCTAAAGCCAAATATGAAAAAATACTAAAAATAAAAGTTTCTCCCTGTTATTCTCCATGGATGCCCCAAAGAATTAATTAAAATAGAGAAAACTGCTTTATACCTCACCAGATTGCTTCACAACTACATATAAAATGGTGCAAGCTTTTAAAGAGAGGGTTTTGTTTATGGACACCAAGTAGGTTTTGTATGCACCCTTAAATGGTGTAGCATACAAACTTGTTCAACCGAACTTACAAAACTAGCTACAAAAGATACTGAGATAGGTAGCTATCCATTAAGCTCTAATATCTATTAATGTCTATGTGCATACAAAGTTTTATGCCAGAATGGTTCAAAAAATAGGAAAAAAGAAAAAAACTTAAAAAAAAGTTTGTGCTCCTCCGACATCCACAAATTTTGAACTTAAGATAAAAATGAGGGAGGAGATAGCCTTTTATAGAAACAAGGCCTCAGAAGTTCAACTTAAAAGTCAATCTAGAGAATCAAAAACAAATTAAAATGTGGCACATGGCATTTGCCAACTGTCATCAAGAACATTCTAAAATAAGTCAAGGTTTTGACTTCATCCACAACAACGCTTCTCTTCATACTTTAACATGAGCATGTTGTATCAATCAAGGCTATCAGTTTCCTTCCAAAACATCAGAATGAGGAACACCTATTGGGATCGAGATCAACCTACAAATTTAAAATTAAATCCAAAACAAAATTCATCATATCTCTGGTATCTGGTATCCAATATCCGATTCTTTCTCTTTTCACTTATGACTCAAGCTCCTGTATTCTTCTTTCTTTATCTAGCATATATTCTTGGAAAGCTCTTAATACTTGATGTATGGGCTCTTTTTAAATTCTTTGTATTGTTCTCCAAGTGAGCTTGAGCCTAATATATTCTTTAGTTATTCAAAGTATGATATCATTTTTCTATGCTATGCCTGCTTCATACTTGGCTATAACATTTATGCACTGTATTATTTCATAAATAACTTCCTATGTCATCAATTGAACAGGATCTTTATGTATTCCTTCTATCCATTCCTTGAAATCTTTAGCTTCTTTTCCTTCTTGTCCCAAGGTTTGTGGATCAAAACCTTGACATGACAATATTTCAATAAATTCTTGATTTTCACTAATCAATCCTCTCCACTCGACAGTGACTCTTTCAAATCCTTTAATACATTGTATTAACATTTCACCTTCCCATTTCAATTGTTTCTTCCACTTTCTTGGCAATGAAATTTCATGCTCTGATATTACATTCTTTTGTATTAACACTTGTATGTCTGACTACATGATAATTTCAATGTTTCACCTTTCATCGATGACCTACTCCTGGCAAAATCTACATTCATCTTCAAATATTTTTATTTTTTCTGAGTGATGGAATGCTTCCTTGAACTTTCTTATTGCATCTATAATAAATTACTCTCCTTGCTTTACCTAGTATTCAATCCATTCTTCAAACATGTTCATTTTATGATGAACTTCAACAATTGCATCTACTTGCTCTTGTGACATTAGCACCAGATGTCTAGGAAGTTTAGCTTGTTCTCGATTAGATAAATTTAATGACTTAATGAAGTGTTCCAAGGTAGAAACCCATTCTTTCAATTCTCTTTTCTTTTTTTTATATTTATGTACTCTAGAAATAGTAGCATTTAAATTTACTTTTATCTCTTCTAATTCTTATTGCCAAGATGAGTGCCCAAGATTAATACTTTTGATGTTGTACTCCTTAGGCATTATTTTATGTTTGTCTTTATCAACTATTGGAGTGGCTATCTAAATAGTTTTTTTTTCCATCTACATTCATTTGTATAACATGTTTTCCCTTTTCTCTACGCCTAGGTTTAGGAGTATCTACTTCTTGTATGAAATTATTGAGATTCAGAGGTAACACTTCCACTTCCATTGGAGAAGCTAATTCCCTAATTAACCAATCATGTGTATCATAATCTTGTTGTACATATGTGACATTTATTTGTCCTTGTTTATCACTTGTTTCAGGAACTTCTCATTGGCTTGCCACATTTTCTGAATTGGGAATTTCTTTAGTGATACCTGGCATAGATTCAGGATTGGTAGCGTTTGGAACTACCTCCTCTATATGGAGACTTAAATTTTCTTATCTATCCAGATTTTCTATTTCATATCTCTAAACACTATCTTATTCATTCACTGCTACACCAAGATTCTCTCTATTTTCAATTCCATCTTTTGCAAATTGTTTAGCTTCTCCTTCTAGAATTTCAGTTTCAACATGGCCTTTCTCTAATTCCTCAAAGACCTATGAGTGTTTATCAACATTTTGTATATTCCCAAATGAAGGCTGGGAATCAAGAATATCTTCAAAAATTATTTCATCTATAGGATCCTATTTTGTAGTCTCCCCCATTTCCATTTCAAGTACGCTAGGGTTTCTTGCCTCTGAGGTGAGTGTTCCTTGAATAAACTCTTCTTCAACATTTATGGGATTAAATCTTGTATCCTAAATTTTTTCTATCACTGGGTGTACCATAGGTTTGTCTTTAGATTTCTTTTCTTTCACTTTCTCCCATGTAGCACCCCATTTGTCTATCTGTTCTTTAATTCTAGCTTCATTTTTTTCAAAAAATTTCTCTAAAGCTATAGGAGTCCCTCCCAATGCTTGTTTCATACTAGCCATATTAATAGAAGAGGGAGAGGTAAATAATGTTGCATCCCTTTGAGATGCAGACCTGATTTGTGCACCAACATTCTCTATTTCTCATGTTCCCTCATCAATAGTTACTCTTGTTCTTGGTTTAGTTGTAGAGGAAGATGTTCCTTTATGTCTCACTTTAGATTTATCTTTTCCTATCTCTGCATCTTTACGTTTATTAAATGGTTTGATGGGAGCTTCTTTTCTTGTGATTTCAGGGGTTCTTTCTTCAATTTTGATAACTAGAGCCGCCTTACTAGTCTTTCTTTTCTTCTTGGTAGGCTCTCCACTTTCAAAATTAGTTCCATCTCTTTGTTTCCTTCTTTTATTTTTTGAGAAGATAGGTTCAATTCCTCTGTCTCTCAATCCTTTGTAAAAATCATCAATCTAGTGTTGAGCATACCTTAAAACTAGTGTGGTGAACTCATCAATTAATGTCATATCTTCATCATCAACACCTAGGTCTAGAATGGGTTCATTATATACCCTATCATCATTGTAAAATTGATTCAATGCCTAACTATCATCTTCTTCTATTTGGTTTGGGATGTCATAAAGCTTGAGCATCCGAGCAAATCTTAAAGTCATTCTTTCATATTTTCTTATTCTTACCATGCACTCATCTTCACAGTTAAGCCAATAATCTTCTAAATGAGGCACACGAGCATGATAACCAACTATATTTTTAGCAATATTTCCTTTAATATCATAATACACTCTTTGTAGTGGGAATTCTTCAAAATGGTAGGTCATCAACTCTTCTTCACACAAATCTATTACTCTAATTGTACTGCACTTATAATTTCCTATTGTAATGGAAAATTTAAAAGAGGACTTTTTGTGATCATGGTTGTAAAGAGCCTGAGATGGTTTTAACTGTCTCACTAATTCCAATAAAACAATTTTATCTGTAGTATACCTAGGCAGCATTAATGGGTGCCCATCAAATCCCTCCACTCTAATGTAGGAGTAAGTTGGGAATTGTATGTCCTAGCCTCCCATAGGTCGAATGTCACTTTGTGCTTCCAGGGATAATCTCTTAGCTTTATCACCTTCCATTGTTCTCACCAATTTCATAGAGAAAAAATCATTAACTTTTCTATAATCAACTTTATACCCATGGATGGTGATCTGGGGTAGATGTGCATATATCAAACTGTTGCCAACCTATGAGCCTAGAGTACCAATCTATTTCAATCCTTGTTTACTGGCTCTCATAGCATAGGAGTAAATAACATACGATGACATGTAGAAGCATCTAGTTTTGGGGAATGTAGTAATCTATTCATGTAATCCGTCACTTATAAATTTTCCCCAATGTAATTCCATTGGACCCTCTACCATGTAGAATATTATCATGAACATCAAAGGTTTGAACTTACTTGCACTTATTGTTTAAACATAGACCTTTGAATTACCTTGGTATGTTGTTTAATTGGCTGTTGGCACTACTCAATGCTCATAATTTCTCTATTACACTCTTCGGCACTCTAATATGTCCTAGTCTTGGCCTTTAGGTCAATATTGAACATCTATGTGTAAACAGGGAGACCAAATGTGTATATAATTCCTTTCAGTGATAGGTCTACATAAATTCACCCTTCTTTCTCAACAATCCTCTTGGCTGGGTCACAATGATTTATACATTGCATGACTAATTCAAGAGCTTCCATTGCCATTGGAAACCCTCTTGTAGGAAGTAACCCATTTGCCACAACATTCTTAGTACATTGAGAAGCATTCTCTTGTAATATCCGTGAATGGATTTCAATGTCAAAAGACATCCCATATGAGTATTTGTAACCACTATGTTGATGGGCACTACTTGTGAATTGCAATAGTTGAATTCATTTTCTACCCTTGCATCAGAAGTACTCTTTTTTTACATAATGTGCTCTGCAATTTTCAGAATATGTTCCTTGTGTGCAAGTTAGGGTTATATTTAACCAAAAATTACATTTCATAAACTTTTCAATTCATTTCCAGTTAGATTTAACAACTTAGAGAATAATTGACATTTCAATTTCAAAATGGGAAATACCATTATCAAGATTTTAGCTTGAGAAACTCTTAATGAAGTATCATTTATTTGGAACATACCTAGTTCTGGTTAATAATGGTGGTTCTTCAAAATGCAACTTCAAAACCCTTGGTAGTTGCGTCTTAGTTTCTTGAATTTTACCTCCTTTTGTGCACCAATGTCATTTAATTAATTCAATGTACTTAGCAAATTTGCATTATGACGTGAAGTGGAGTGTTGTAAAAGCAACTACATGCTTGAGGTGGTGCCAAGTACATAGGTAGTTTGCCACCTTCATTAATTACCTATTATTTCACATTTTTTTTATTTTTTTATTAAACTGCAGGAATCAGGTAGCACAACTCCCTATAAACTGCAGTGCGCTTGGTAAACTTTTTAACGTGACCGGCGGCACTGGCGCGACACGCCCTCCGGTACCACGGGGGTGGGGGAGACTAGACCTCATGACCAACCTCCTGCAATAGGAAAGATTTAGCCAACCGAGCTAGGGCCCCGACCCTATTATTATTTCACATTAATTCCTAGAATAAAGGTGCAATTATTATGGGTTAGGGTCCAAATCACGAACACCTAGATTTTTGCATTGGATCATTATTTAAGAAGAAAGATGACACAATGATTATACGTGGAAATCAGATGTCACACTGATTCTTTGCAAGGTATACCAATAAAGATATGTGATTAATTGGTGATCACTGGGATTAAATATTTTTGGTATTACCTTGGAAATTAACAAACAACACTGGGATCCGACAAATACCTTCTAAGGGAAGAGAAAACCATAATGAAAAGGAAAATCAGAAACAGAGTCTAAAGATAAATTTGATAAAACCTCAAAATAGACTCCCTCGTTCACGACTTTCAGGAGAAAGAAACAATAAAATACTGGACTCTGGTAAATAAAATGAAATTACACGGATTAAAATTTTGATCAATGAATTACAGGGTGGAACTAGATTCTTATGAAGATACAAATTCTTTTGACCAAAATGTAGGACTCTGGGATTCTGGTTTTTGGTAATATACTAAACATTAAGAGCATACCAGAACACAAAAATTGAGAAAGAAAAGGATATGATAACAAAGAGGCCAAGCGAAAATGAGAGAGGAAATCAACAACCAACCGGGCACCAAAACAATACTAAAGCGAGCGAAAGCAAAAAAAAAGCAAGAGAGGGAAAAGAAAAATGGGGGTCCACATTTTTCATAGGGGAAAAATGGGGTGTGTTGTGAGACCACACAACACTAGAGACATAGCCAATTGGAAAACTCCATTATAATTTTTTTGTCTTGTCTTCTCCTCTTAGCGTCTCAATTTCTGTGGTTTTCCTTTAATCATTTTAATGTCTTTTCAAGCATTTGAAATTCAACATTTTAATTACATTATTATGTTATAAGACCTTCATTTTAATCATTATAAAAGTTATTATTCATGTGCAAAATTCCCAAATCCTAACATTAGATCAAGTGGTATCGGAGCTTTTGTTGTGACTAGTGTTTGCAGAGGTGAATATCGAAGAGCCAAGGAGGTGAAGGCACACTTGCAGAGTATAATCCTAAGATCGGTAAACAAAGAACTTTTCCAAGGATGGAAGGATTGGAAGTTGGAAAAAGTTTAGAGCTTGATGAGAATATTTTTTGAAAAGCTTTTCTCAAAATGAAGGCAATGGTAGAAGTTATTTTTCAGGAATGGCAGGAAAGTGGGAACAGAAGAAGTGTGAAAAAAGAGTTTCGTCAAAGAAAGAAAAGTAGGACAATCAGAGGGACAAAGGAAAAAGACCAGGAGGTGATCATGATCCTCCAAGAATTCCTTCAACTCCATCTTCTCCTTATTCTTCAATTTATACTTCTTCTGGTAATCCTTTCAAGGGTGCACACAAGCCTAAAATTAAATTAGATGTAAAATTTGATCTACCTAAGTATTGTGGGGAATTAATTCCTGAGAAATTAGATGATTTGGTTCAACAAGTAGAAGTGTATTGTAGAGTTCAAGGTCTCTTAGAGGATGGTTCTGGGATCCAGTTAGCTACTCTTCGGTTGGAAGAAACAACTCTCACCTGGTGGGAGAGTAGAACTCAGGCAGAAATTTCACAACATGGTAGAGTCAATTTAACATCGTCGGAATTTTTTAATGCTCTTGAAAATAAATTTTATCCCATAGGCCATATGCAATAGTTAATGATGAACTAGAAAAATTTTAGGCAAGGGAAAATTCAAACTGTCCAAGAGTACACCCATGAATTCAAGAAAAGGGCTATTGCATTGAAAGTCCCATTATACACCCAGGACAATTTTCTTAAGTACATAGATGGTTTTCACTTTTATCTAAGACATTCTATTTTGGTTTTGAATCCTAGTAACCTAGATGAAGTTTGTGTACAATCCACACACTTAGAGTCAAGAGGTAAGAGTACTTTAATTGATAATTCTGACTAGAAGCCATCTAAGCCTGAAGGTAAATCTAAAGATAAAAAAAGGGGATGAAGACAACTACAATTAAGAAGAAGGATGATAAACTCACATGCTCTTTTATGACATGAAATGTCATGATGAAGATCATTGCTAGTAGTTGCATCTAGAATTGAAGCTAAAATGGGATCGTAAATAGAAAGGTAAGGAGGCCACAAATGTTGTTATGGATCTTGGTTTAGAGTCTGAAGATGAAACTAAGATAATAGTAATGGGTTTGAAAGCTAAGGCTCCTATTGCTAGTTTTTCCTTTGATACTTGTGATTCTACTTCTCAAGTTAATGATGTCCCTAAAGACTAGAAAAGAAATGAGCTTCTTCACATAAGGGTTGTTGCTAAGCATACTAAAATTAATGCACTCATAGATAGTGGATATCAAGTTAACTTAATTTGTGAAGATGTTGTAAGGAACTTGGGATTGAAAACTACACAGCATAAGCGACCTTATCCACTAGGTTGGGTTTATGAAAATAATGAATTGCAAGTAACAAGACAGTACATTTTGAGATTCACAATCACAAGTAAGTTTGTTGATGAGGTATAGTTTGATGTGGTTCCAATAGATATTTGTGGGATAGTTTTGGGTAGCCCTTATTTATATGATCAAAAGGATATTTTCTAAAGGGAATTGAATCATTATCATTTGTTTAAAGATGAAATGTAGTATATTGTACATTCTCACAGGATTAAGACTGGTCATTCTTTTGTAATTACAGGGCAATTGAAAATAGTGATTAATGCAAGTAAAAATTTGACTCTTATGTCTATCAATATAGGTGCTTCTAGGCAAGGCATTGAGGTAGCCAAGGCTACTAATGAATAGATGTTGTGGGATACACCAATAGTACAACAGCAGGAAAAAGTAAATAATAGCATTAATGATCCAAGTCCAAAACTTTTGCTTGGGAATTTGGAGGTTCCCTTGGGTAAAAATGTTCCTCTTGTGAAAGATAGGCATATTGTTTATTCATTCTCTTTTACATCTACATTGTTATTTAGCTTGATATTAGTTAGTGTTTATTGGTTAATGGCTGTAACATTTGATGTAGATGCTTCTGAAAGTGATAGAATGATGTTTATTGTAGACACCTAGAAATTATCACTAGGCATATGAATTAATTAAATCACCTTCATCATTCTTGATAATTAAATAATCTTAATTATTTAATTATTATATAATGTTGCAAAGTCTTCTATTAATTAAATAATCTCAATTATTTAATTAATTCATTTTATCCTTCTATCTTTTCTTTTGATTAATTAAATAAATTATTATTTATTTAATCACATCACTAATATCTTAGACCTCTTTAATTAAATAAATCTATATTTATTTAATTATCTATCATTTTCTACTATAATTAAATAATTATGCCAATTATTTAATTATTCATTTTAGCCTCTTCTAACACAAATTAATTAAATTTTTTTTTTAATTAAATGAATTTCCTTTTCACTCACCTTTTTGAATTAAATTTCTATTTAATCATAAAGATAACTCACTTTTTCTCTTCGAATGAGATAATGTTGCCATTATTTCAAAATGCAATTTCCCTCTTCGAACTAACTGATTTTGTTGAAAAATCAGTTAATTTCCTCTTCCTCTTTCAGTTCTGATCTTATCTCGTCTCGTCTTGATTAATTGCAGCCATTGATCAAAATAAAAATCTTCTAATCATGTCCATCCATTTTCCATTTGTCCCTCTATAAATACCATCGTCATTTATCATTTTGATATCTTAGAATATCTTAGAAAAACTAGAATTCATAGCTATTGTGTTGTTGAGATAATTAAAATCTTCAATATTTTTCTTTGTCATTGTCATAGACTATAGTTGCATGTTATAAATCTGAGGGAAATTATCATACTCAAGCAAAATGGAAAAGGATGATGGAGGTCATTCAATGGAGGCGTGAAGATTATGGTGAAATTGTTCTTTATTATTTCCTTTCATGCACTTCTTTGTTCTCTATCATTATGTTAGGAATTTCAAGTTTATTTATTGTGCTTAATAATCTTAATTTTGATTTTCCTGATTACAAATGGTGAACCCGATGTGAATCTTACAATTTTGTAGAGAAATCCATTTTTTTCTTATTTGTTTTTATTGTTTTGTAGGTTACAGCCAAGAATTCAAACAAAATCCCATCATCTTATTTTGAGCACAGAAAAAGGGAAAATAGAATATTAAAAAATGATTATTTGGGTTTTCTAGGCCTTGCTTTTAGTTTTCCATAACTTCATATGGTTTAAAATTTTATTAAGATTTCAAAAAGTTATGGCCATTTTAGTATTTGTTGCTTTTTAAATTTAACTTTTAAAACCTATGTTTTCTTTTACCTATAACATTTTTTTCATGTATAATCTTGGAAAAATACTTTTATGGTTTTGAAGGTATGAGTTTCAGCTTTCCATGGATTCAAACGTTTTAAAATTTGATTAAGTTTTGAGAAAGTTATCATTGTTTTAATTTGTTGTTGTCATTAAACTTTTCTTTTGAGTTACTAATCTCTTGTTTTCAGCATGTGGCACAACTTGGAGGGAGTCTAAAAACTATTTCTGTAGAAACAAAAATTGAGCTTTTTATTTCTTTAGGAATAATCAATTCTTTTTGCTTTCAACAACAACAACAAATTGCATATTTCATTCATAGGCTTAAAATGAGCACAATTTGCATGCACACTCATTGGTTAAAATGAACATGCATTTCATGTCATGCGCTTAAAATGAACAAAATTTGCATGCACACTCATTGGTTAAAATGAACATGCATTTCATGATTTCATAGGCTTAAAATGAACACAATTTTCATGCACACTCATATGGTTAAAATGAACTTTGTTTGTTTCACATCAAGTTAAACTTTTAAAATGAACAAAGTGTTTTAGGTGTTTTCCACACACTTTATTTTGATTAATTAAAAAGAACAAGTGCTTGCAAATTTTGTAACCCCAATTCAATAATCAAAGTATCCTCTGCCCTTGCACACTTGTGCAATCTTGGGTGCAAGAGAAATGGTTATTGACTTTAAGAATTGGGCCTTCCTTGGTAGGAAAAAAGTACTCACCCCAAGGTGACTCAAACCAACAACAGAGCTTTGTAGCCAAGCTACCCCCGACCGGTATATAAATGTGAATCCTAATGGAAAACTTAGGATTACGAGTGCGGATGTGTCACATGGAAAAGTGAACTCCCCAAAACCCTATTGAGTGTAACCTCTTCAGGCTAGAGTTCCTCCTTATTGGAGCTAATCTTGCCCCATGTGTGGCCACTCGAACGGGGGTCCCAAACTAAAAACCTTTGTATAGTTTTAAAAAACCCACCTATTTTCTAGCACAACAACAGTCCTTACCAAGGCATCCACACTCTCGTAGTTTTAAGTAGAGGTGATCAGCCTACCATGGGAGATTTATGGAGGTTGGAAGCTTGGTTGACCTAAGAAGTGAGTGCACTATAAGGGGGAGCCCTTGTGGCCAAGCTTTTGAATTCACCCACTAAGAATAAGTGTGGTTGGGGAAACCCACGTGGAATCTAGTGAATATTGCCCTTGCTTAACCTAGGGTTGTGCTTTTCTTGATTGTACATGTTTTCAAATTTTCAAAGACAAGATATTGCGTTTGCCAAGTGTTTTTCTAAGACATTGAGACAAATTAACACCTTTCACAGACTTGGGAACAAACATTCAAAATTTTGCAGTATAAAATCTAAGACCAAACTTGTCCAATCTAATATCAAACATCTTTTTCCAGCAGCCTATGTCAAAAACTAGAAAGAAAATTGCTCAAATCTTCCATTTGTGACATCTCTAGTTTGCATATACCCATAGGTCTAAACTTGCAAAAAATTTAGTTGCATCTTTAGAATTACATCATCATTTTCTATCATAACTTAGTCTTTAGGTCCTCATTTATAGATTTTAGAATAGGGAACCTACCATACTTTACGAAATCATTTCCTTCAAAGAGTAGGTTGTCATTGGACTTAATCAACATCATTTTCCTTAGTCATTGTCCTCTTGTAAGACCTTTCCAACTCAAAATTCTAGTGTTGAGACCTCACTTTGTCATCTTGTCATCTTACCATTTAGTCCTTCAAACAAGTCCCTTGAAAATCCAAAATTGAGACATTGACCAAACTTTCAATGGTTGAGTGTACAATTCCTTAAGTCTACCAAAATTGATTACACCTTAGAGTTTCCCTATAGGTTACATTTTTCATAACCAATCATGACATTTTACTTTATTCATCCATTCATCCTATTCCTCATTATCATTTCAAGCATTTGACACCTCATTTAGACAATTGCATTCTTTATTCTAAAAGGATAAAAACATAGTTTAGGTTGCGTACCTTAGGCTTAAATCATATCTTTGCATTGTCATTCTTTAGACTTCACCATCATGTCTTCCATTGACCTTGATTTTCTTGCTAGTCAAGTTGAATACAAATTGCTCTGTAATCATCAATACCAACAAGCCTTAGACTTCAAGTGACAATTCCTCCAATCCAAAAACCAATGTTGTTCCTACCAACAACCCATAAGTCCTAGTCCTCCATCCATCAACCCTTATTATCAAGAGTCACTTAACAAAAATTCTTCCATTAATCCCCAACAAACATCCACTTATCACCCTTATCCTAACCTTGACAAGGGAAACCAACTGTCCACTAGTCCATTCCAAGTCTCCACAACATTTTCTAGTACTTCACCCATTAATCCTATCCAATACTACATGTCTTATCAACCATCTAACAACTCATGTCAAGTCTCCAAAAAATACCATATCAATCATGTCTAGGTCTCCATGCCCTATCTTACTCAACCTTACACCAATCCAATCCAAGTCTCCATGTTATATCCTAGTCCTTCGCCAACCAATCCAGTCCAAGTCTCCATGTTATATCCTAGTCCTTCACCAACCAATCCAGTCCAAGTCTCCATGTTATATCCTAGTCCTTCACCAACCAATCCAGTCCAAGTCCCCATGTCCTATCCTATTCCTTCATCCACCAACCCCTTCCAAGTCTCCATGTATTATCCTAGTCCCTCATCCATTAATCCTTTCCAAGTCACTCCCTCACAAGCCACATTTAGTCATGAAAATTCTATCATTTTCCAAAGTCAAATCCCATTTTCTAAACTTGAGGATACATGTCAAAATGAAAGTCCAAAGCATGACATCATAATGTCACCTTCACATCAAGACCAAAGTAGTCCATCCCATGACCCCATCTTTAAGTCCATCCAAGAAGTCCTTCAAGACAATCATGACATCCAAAATACACCTACCCTTGACAAAGACTTCAATCCCAATCATATTGTTCAAGACAACCCCATCTTTGACCAAGACACTACCAATGACCAAGAAGTCCAAAAAAATCCACTCTTTGACCTTTATGCCATTCATGAACAAACACCTGATGACCCTATTCAGGCTCTAACTATTGACACTTTTCAAAATGATACACTTGCCTCGATGTGACACATAGATGATATTCCTTCAGAACAAGAGTCTTCTACTCTAGAAATCTTTACAAATGATCAAGCTATAGATGACTTCACTTGATTCTATGACAATGACCATCAAGACAGTTTTCACATTGACTTGGAAGCACCATTATAATTAGTTGAACTTGACATGTCACAAGATCAAACCAAAGATATCAGTTATAAATATGTCCAGCATGACAATGAACCTAAGACACTTTATCAACTAGGGTCATCTATCTTCATCAAAGCAAGTTTTCTCACAAATGAGAAAATTCCAAGTGATAGTGTTCACATGTACACAATGACAGGTTAGCATCTTGCTTTCAAAACAAAAAATACCCCATCACAAATAGGATCTGTCAAAGCATGCAATATCAAGGCAAATGACTAGGCATATATGAGCAAGGCATTTGAGAACCAATACAGCTTCAGGAAAATTATAGACATCAAGGTCTTGGCTATTCCTCAGTCAACAAATTAGATAATGTCAATGGAATCTCCTCAATATTGGGGGCAACCTTGTCAGATACAAACATCAAAATGGAGTCCATGAGTAATCTTTGTCATAAGGTTGCTGCCAACACCCCATCCACCCACACCATAAACTGTCATTCCATCATAAATAAACCTTCCCTTTGGAACCAACAAAGACAAAAGACATACAAATAAAAAAATCAAAATCAAATATCAAAGGCCATTGAATCAAACAAACAGTCAAGTGTACAAATGAAGTTAAAATGGATCACAAAGACAAATGGATCAAGCAAAGAAAGTATTTCAAAAGAAAAAGTCAATCAAAATGTGGAGCCACAAGTAAAGAGGACTCTCACAAATAATAAATATCCACCTCCCTCAAAATGGTCATCAAGCAAGGCATATACAAGTGTTGGTTCCAAATGTAAGGAAAACTTAGGTGTGGAACCAACTCTCCTAATGCCAAAACCTCAGGGAAGAATGTAGATATGACTTTAGATTTTACAATTACAGTTCAATAAGATACACATGAAAAGAATAACAGAATAGAGAAATGGACACATACACAATTAGACACCAGATTTCCATGGGAAAACCCTTATGGGAGAAAAACCCACCACACCAAGAAAAGTCTCTTTGTATTAAAGTAAGGAAAATTACATACAAAGATCAGACTTAACTTTTTGATGTAAATTTATAGTAGCAACATTCACTGATCAATCTTGTATAGAACATTAGTCTCACAATGATCTTAGATGCATACAATGAACACACTCAGATCAATCTGTGTTCAATCGAGAAACACTTCCATTATCTCAAACTGATCATCCTCATACATTACAAAGCATAATCCATTCTCTCATAGTCTATTGATCTTTCACACATGAATAGTCACAACAGTTCAACTACTAATGGCTCTCCTTCCGCTTTGCTCATTGGTTGAAAATAGACCACATCAAACAGTCGTTTGGTCAAAATGTTCAAAAAAAATTGCATGTCAGTGAGACACTAGATCGTGTCTCCCTAATGCCACAATTCCCGATCACATAGCTATCGGAAAGACCAAAGGTATCGACAACACCCTAAGAAGTCAGACCGATAACAAATCAAGTCTCCCCGATATCACAAGAAAACCAATTGTCCATCAGCAAGAGTCCAGGAGATTTCATTGATAGTTAACGTCACTTTAATATGTCCATCAGCAAGACTAGCACCATCAGAAAGACATCTCACCGATCTCTATTATAGAACAATCGGCAAGACCATCGTTGTTGCTAAGACTTCACACCAATGTCCATCACATGTAGCTCTATTGGAAAGACCATCGCTATCGGTGAGAGATCCTAGTGAACAAAAATCCATCAGCGAGATATCCTTTATCAACAAGAGTTCACACCGATCACAGAATAGTCGGAGAGACCAATGCTATCAGCAAGAGTTCTCACCGAACAAAAACTCATTGGCTAGACATGTTCTATTGGCAAGAGTTCTCACTGAATGCAAACCTTTCAGCGAGA
Organism: Sequoia sempervirens; assembly: GCA_007258455.2. Taxonomy (NCBI): domain Eukaryota; kingdom Viridiplantae; phylum Streptophyta; class Pinopsida; order Cupressales; family Cupressaceae; genus Sequoia; species Sequoia sempervirens. The sequence continues at coordinate 525,959,655 of VDFB02193867.1, forward strand.
GAAACATCCATCGGCAAGAGTTCTCACCGAAGGTATAGCTGTTGGTGTGACCACATTGTCGGAAAGAGCTCATACCAAAAGTATACCCATCGATTAGAGGAGAACCATCGACGAGACTGGCGCTTTCAGAAAGAGTTTGAGAGTCTCCCTGATGTCCAATATGAATAAAGCTATCGACAAGACTAAAACATTCAGAATGTGTCTGATAGTCACCCCGATATTCAACTGTCGCCAAGAGTCTCCTCGATGACCATTAGGAACCAACCCGTCAACAAGAGGTCTTCCCAGACAGAAAGAGATAGGAATTTCACAATGATAGTCATGTCTTTCCAATCACTTTCGTCGGCAAGATAGTTCCAAAGTCATGCTGATCTGAGCTCTTCAGAAGTTTAGAACACAACTGCTAGTCGGTAAGACATTCTGAGGGTCTCATTGATTTTTCTCTTTTAGGAGTTTCATGTCAGTAAGCTTGAGGCACATTTTCCAACAATCTCCCACTTGACAAAGATATTACTGACACCTCTAGAGCACAACAAAACTACTAAAATTCATGTGCACTAAGGCCCATCAAACTGGCACATCATCTGAACTTGTCTGTGCTCATTGGTTTTGTCAATGCATCTGCAACATTTTCTTTTGATGTCAATTTACAGCAATAACACTCACTGATCAATCTTGTACAGAACATTAATCTCACAATGCTCTCAGAGGCATACAATGAACCCACTTAGATCAATTTGTGTTCAATCAAGCAACACTTTCATTATCTCAAATTGATCATTGTCATACATTATAGAGCTTAATTCATTCTCTCACGGTCTATTGATCTTCCACACAAGAATGGTCGCAACAGTTCAACTACCAACGGTTCTCCTTCCGCTTCTCTCATTGGTTCAAAATAGACCACATTAGACAGTTGTTCAATCAAAATGTTGAAACAGAATTACATGTCAGTGAGACACTAGATTGTGTCTCCCCGATGCCACAATGCTTGATCACATAGCTATCAGCAAAACCAAAGGTATCGGCAACACCCTAAGAAGTTAGAATGATAACAAATCAAGTCTCCCCAATATCACAAGAAAACCAGCTGTCCATTGCCAAGAGTCTAGGAGATTTCATCGACAGTTAATGTCACTCTGATATGTCCATTGGCAAGACATCTCACCAATGTCCATTGTAGAACAATCAGAAAAAACCATTGTTGTCGCTAAGACTTCACACCGATTTCCATCACATGTAGCTCTATCAGCAAGACCATCACTATCGGCAAGGGCTCATAGCGAACATAAATCCATCGACGAGATATCCTCTATTGGCAAGAGTTCACACCGATCACAGAACAGTTGGAGAGACCAATGCTATTGACAAAATTTCTCACTGAACACAGACTTGTCGGCCAGACTTTTTCTATCGGCAAGAGTTCTCATTGAATGCAAACCTATCGACGAGAGAAACATCCATCGGCAAGAGTTCTCACCGAAGGTATACCTATCGGCAACACCACACTGTTGACAAGAGCTCATACCGAAAGTATACTTGTCAATGAGAGGAGAACCATCGACGAGACTGGCACTTTCAAAAATATTTTGAGAGTCTCCCTGATGTCCAATATGAATAAAGCTATCGGTGAGACTAACATAGTCAGAATGTGTCTGACAGTCACCCCGATATTCAACTGTCGCCAAGAGTCTCCTCAATGACCACTAGGAACCAACCCATCGGCAAGAGGTCTGCCCAGATGGAAAGAGATAGGAATTCCACAACAATAGCCATGTCTTGTTGATGACTTTTGTTAGCAAGATAGTTCCAAAGTCACATCGATCTAAGCTCTTTAGAAGTTTAGAACACAGCTGCTAGTCAGTAAGACATTCTAAGGGTCTCACCAATTTTTCTCTTTTAGGAATTTCATGTCAATAAGATTGAGGCACATTTTCTAACACAAAACACCATCCCAATCAAAATTCCAAACTCTGTCACCCACCCTCCCAACTTTGGAAAAGTAAAAGTGATCCATCCAAATGTCCCAACAATCCTTCCATGTCTACCATCATCTGTCATACTCCTACATCTCACCTAAAATCCAAAAATTCCACATCACAAATCCATCGCATCTTGGCAACAACTTTTTATCACAAGGAATCTCATGGCACTCTATTATGATGTGTGTATTATGATAAGGCCAACTCTAGTAGCAAGACAAATCATAGTGACATCAATCAATTGTATACAAACTCTATGATCCCGACAAGGCAACTACTTCATAAAGTTCATTATTGGCATATCATGGAACTAATATTTACACCGACATCATCAATAGTTTCAGAACAATCAGTGGGCATCCAAGAAGTCCCGTAAATATCAAAAATACAAAAAAAAAATCCAAAAAGTCAAAAAAAAAAATAGTAAAGAGAAAAATTTCATCTAACGGTGAAAACCTGGTAAACAGGCACCTTGGATAAGTACCATGATGAAAACCTGGTAAACAGGTTTCATGTGTAAAATACATTGTCTATGTGGACCTTTACACTTGGGGGAAAGTTGTCTCATTTCCCATGCCTTTCTCATGAAATTTGCATTCATCCATCTAAGCCCTATCATTCCTACCCATTTTCCCCACCTACCTTCAACTTGACATAAAAGCATGCAGACATAAATCATGCTTTGGAAAAATCTTGACATGTTTATCCTTTTCTCATACACTATTCATGAAATTTCATGCCATTACTTTCATAACCTCATTATCCTTATGTGACATAGTCCTTGAAAATCATATGACAATTCCCTTAGTCTCATGTCTCTCGTCCTTTACCAAGGCCAACTCTCATCCTTTCATGTCTGACACCTAACTTCATTTTCCCTTATCAAACGGTCTAAGGATACTCCATCATCCCATTCAATCCTAAAAAGATGTCATTCCAAATGCAATAAGCCTAATCCATACAATCTTGCTTGGAATCCTAGCGCATCATCGAAAACATTCCTTGGCTTTGTTCCAAGCTCGGCTACAAACCTTAATTTGTTAATCACATTATCATCATCCTCATGTTGTTTTGGGATGTGTCCTTCCCATGTCAAACAACGTTGGCATCACTTGTCAATTGGTATTCAACTTGACTAGGGGACAATCATGTTTGTCCTTGAATTCTTCTGCATTGGCATCATTCACATGCATTTGTCTCAATCTTCAAAAAACATCAAAAATAAAAAAAATCATAACATGCCAAAACAAAAAAAATCAAAACATGTCAAAAACACAAAAAACATCCAAATAACACTTGGAAATCCCAAAACAAGAGTCATAACTCATCAAGTTAGTCATGTTAGTCAATTTGTTGTTGTCAAACTATGTTGCCTCTACGACTAAACATAGGCAAGTCCATCAATCGATGAGCCCCCAAGGCTCCCTAGGTAAGTCCTTTACTATTTGTCACGTCAGTCAAATAAGTCAGACATAGTCACACTTAGACAGAAGACAGTCATTCAAAATTTCAATGTCCAAATCATGAACCAAAAGACGACATGGTCCAATCAGTCATTAGATCCAAATCAGAAAACATAGTCCAATCTGTCATATAGCCGAAATTAGTCAAACTACCAAAACAATGTCAATCTCGTCACTCTTTTGTCCCCTCAAAGATGTGTCCTTGGGCTTGGACCTCCTCAAAACATCATTTTCATTTTCAGGATGTGTCCTTCTTGAGAATAGGCATTGTCAAACTATCAAATTATTAAACTGTCAAACCGTAAAACTGTCAAACTGTCAAACTATCATGCAATCAATCTTTGACAAAAAATATTGGCAAACATATTGAATGACTGTAAATTTTTTGGTCTATTTTTTCTTATCTTTTTATTGCTTTGTCTCTTGGTCATGTTACTAGCTACCTTGAGGATGTCCCACGAAGGATTTATAGGAACAATGATGTCTCATGACTCTTCTTTTATTTCATTGTTGTCTATGGTTTGTCTTGACAAAAAGAATGGGCCAACTTAGCCCTTAGTATGAGGTAGGACATTCCTTGTATGTGACTGTCTATTTTGGAAGTGGATGACCTTGCACACCTTGGTCTATGTCATACCATGGTGTTTGTTGTTCATTTTTCATATTTTACTACCCAATGATGATTAAATGTAAAGCCTGACATAGCAAAATATATATCTACAAATTATCTCAACTAGCACTATCTCAACATCCACATCCTCATTACTAATAGCCATCTTTTCCATGCTTACATTCATCTTTTCTTCTTTGATATTTATTCTATTATGCATCTTCCTCATCCTTCCCTACTTTTCTTTGTCTTCTTGTCCTTCCTCTTCCAATCCTCTCATCAATTTAAAGAGCACACTTGTGTTCTTTGAACCCACCTATCCTCTTGAGGGGGCATACCACTACCTCCTTGTCATCCTTGCTCATTCTTTTGTTCACTGGGGCATATCTTTTTCTTTGACACAATGTGATAAACAACATTGTATCAAAGAGGGGAAAAATGTAGACACCTAGAAATTACCACTAGGCCTATGAATTAATTAAATCCCCTTCATCATTCTTGATAACTAAATAATCTTAATTATTTAATTATTATCTAATGTTGCAAAGTCTTCTATTAATTAAATAATCTCAATTATTTAATTAATTCATTTTATCCTTCTATCTTTTCTTTTGATTAATTAAATAAATTATTATTTATTTAATCATGTCACTAATATCTTCAACCTCTTTAATTAAATAAATCTATATTTATTTAATTATCTATCATTTTCTACTATAATTAAATAATTATGACAATTATTTAATTATTCATTTTAGCCTCTTCTAACACAAATTAATTAAATTTTTATTTTAATTAAATGACTTTCCTTTTCACTCACCTTTTTGAATTAAATTTCTATTTAATCAAAAAGATAACTCACTTTTTTCTCTTGGAATGAGATAATGTTTCCATTATTTCAAAATGCAATTTCCCTCTTCGAACTAATTGATTTTGTTGAAAAAATAGTTAATTTCCTCTTCCTCTTTCACTTCTAATCTCATCCTATCTCGTCTCGATTAATTGTAGTCATTGATCAAAATAAAAATCTTTTAATTTTGTCCATCCATTTTCCACTTGCCTCTCTATAAATACCATTGTCATTTATCATTTTGACATCTTAGAATATCTTAGAAAATCTATAATTCATAGCTATCGTGTTGTTGAGATAATTAAAATCTTCAATATTTTGCTTTGTCATTGTCATAGGCTATAGTTGTATGTTATAAATCTTAGGGCGATTATCATACTCAAGAAAAATGGAGAAGGATGATGGAGTTCATTCAATGGAGGCGTGAAGATTATGCTGAAATTGTTCTTTATTATTTCCTTTCATGCACTTCTTTGTTCTCTATCATTAGGTTAGGAATTTTCAATTTATTTATTGTACTTAATAATCTTAATTATGATTTTCCTGATTACATTTATGTTCAACAATATTGTTACATTCCTAATTGTGGTGATGAGCCAGGTGTATAGATGCACATGTGATACAAGAAAAGTGTGGAGGTCATTCCCTCACTTAAATTTTACATAAAAGTAACTTTTAGAGGTCCAAAAGCTCTACAGTGGGCAGGACTGATCTAGGTTGATACTTGTCATCAGAAATTGAAGTGTTCCACATGCTCAAGATATCAATGTCATCTTGAAGAGCTCAGAAATCTGAACCCAATGCAACTTGACCAGGTGAAAAAGGAGCTCGTACACTCAAGTTATGCTCAATCAAATTTGGGGTCAAACTGGGTATAGAGGCTAGTCAAAAAGATGGAAATTTTGATCGTCTCAAAAATGGTCAAAAATCGCATCATGTTGAAGAGCTCGTCACCATGATTCTAACATCATTCCTTTCATAGAAAATGGAGTCTATATGCCAAGGTTACGCCAAGTCAATGTTTTAGTCAAAAGGATTGACTAGTCAAAATGATGGTGTCAGCATGTGACGTGGCAGGTGGTAATGTGGTAGGTGGTAACATGGCAGATGGTGACATGGTAGCACAGTCAGTGCCATACAATGATGTGGCACAATCATGGTCTGACATGTGGCATTCCCCAGTGAATCAAAGTTTGACACATGACATTTTCTAGTGAATCATGGTGTGACATGTGTAGTGCCCCTCCGAAACGATCTTTCTAGATTTTTGGTGTAAGTGTTATTTGTGACTTTATTGATAATTATGCCATAGATTATTTGGTAAACTTAATGCTTTAAGTGTCCTTATTCAATTAGCTAATTAAATTAAATTGCTATGGAATGAGTAAATGTTTTATTATTAATATAGTTAGATTATTGAACGAATGTCGTTAATTAAATTATTAAATTAATTTGAAAGTTTATACCATTATTTCAATTAAACAATGAATAATTAAATAAAATAAAATGGAACATTAATGTAATTATTAATAAGGTTAATTTTAAATTTAAACATGATTAATATTAGTAATTATAATTGCAATTTAAATATGGGTATCGCCAACACTATTATTATTTTTATTTTAAAAAGAAAGGAAAATATTATTAAAGGAATCAAAATCCTCACGTGTCTTCTCAATGTTTCTTTATTTGCATGCATGACAAGCATGGAGTCTGAAGGAGAAGGGAGGGAAACTTGATGACACCTATCAATTGCATTTTCTTAAAAGTTTCTTAAGCCTTTTCATCAAATGGGTTTTTTTTGGTGGGGCATACTCGGCAATCATAGCATTACAGGAGATCACATTTTTCAGAGGCATCCTATCGGGCAGAATATGCACCCTTGTTTTTGCTTCCCTCCTTCTGCATACAAGTCTACCAATGCATTTGCAACATCTATCAACTACAACATCTAGCATGGTTGTCACTCCTCCAAAATCCGTCTCGCTAGTAATGACCTTTCGCTTCTCCTTTTCACATATCTGTAGCCTAAAAATAAGGTTTTGATGGTAATTTTAGGGTATGTTTATTAAAATGAAAATTACAGCTAAGATTCTAATAATGAGCACATTTAGGTTTTAACATTATCAGCATCCTTTACTTTGCGTAGTTAAAATATAATACCCACCTTCCCCTGATGATTGCATTTTCTTTTCTAAAGCCTATTATCAAAATTATTCATTCATATCTTGTAACCACTATGGTCCTTGGGAGGGCTACTCTTTAAGGCATTATGTCAAATAGTCACGTGCCTTGTCTGGGTTTCACATTTTGTACACGTATCTGCACAGGTTTAACTGCCATCTTCATAATAAGTTTGGGTTGTCTCCAAGATATCCATTACAGGCATGAAGGTCAACCATGCACTCCTTGTGATCAACTATATATGTAATGCAATAAAGGTTGCAGCTATGTGAAGTATGTGCAACCCTCATCCACCAAACCTACATGACAATGAGCAACTAGAACACAAGAAAAGCTTACAACGTTAGGATGTGTTACAGAGTGATTCATTAATTTAAAGATTTTGAGAGCTTCCTTACTAAATCCATTTTGTGCACATTTTGCAATCATTGCATTTCAATAATCCATGAGATGGCATCTCTTTGAGGCATTCTATGAAACAGTTCACACGCCTTGTCTATGTGCCACACTTTGCATACATGTCACCAACGCAACATGTAACTACAACATCTACCAAAATCTCTCCTAGTTATGCTTTGGAGGATGTACACATCTTATTCCAAGGTCCAAGTTTGGTGCAGGCAGATTAGATGTTACCAATGGTCGCGGAACCTATGAAAACTTGAGATAAGCTATTGGCCATTCTTTCAATGATTTGTTTCTTTTTCTATTCTAGAATAGGGTATACGTGTATTTAGAAGTCAGTATCAGGTGCTCCTCATAGATATGGATTCCCATTTAGTTAGTTAAATGACAGAGTCTCTGCACAATTAGTCTCTTCATATTAGAGGATTTGAATTAGCAAGAATAACCTTGGCATCTAGAAATAATTACAATTATTGGAACTTTCCTGGCTTAAACTTATAGGTTCCAATTAGCATGCATTCCATAAGGAGTTACAAATGAAATAAAGAGAGCTAAAATTCAATTGCTCTTTCACAACACTATAAAGAAACAGAGACAAGTTCATTAAATTCTCATAAACAAAACTTTAATCTACCAAAAAGCATCTTTATCAAATTTGAATGAGGATATAGTAGCCACTTCATAAAGGTGTCTCAATCTAATAGTTATTACTTGGTTTTTTTTACTGTATGCTTCTTGAGTTTCACATATTGAGCACTTTAAGTTTTAAAATTCAACTAACATATATTAGCATGTGCCAAACATTCTTTTCACCCAATTCATCAACTTTCAACTTTTCAAAGACCAAACAACCATCATTCTATTATTTTGGTTTTAGTTTATTTTTACTAAATTACTAGTGATCATAATATACCATTACACTTTATTTACACTCTTTTATAATATTCTTGAAGTAATTAGAAAATAAAGTTTGGGTTTATCCACAAATAGTAATTGCAAATATATATAGAAAGAGAAAATCCATATAAGTAGATTTTTTCTACAATACTCGTATACTAAATGAAGCATTTTAGTATACGTAGTTATAAACGGATGTTAGTTTATATATTTGGCCCATTATTATTAAATAGATGTATGTTTATATTTTATGACCTAGAAGGATAAGAATATGGTTTGAATACAAATTCTAATTGGATTATAACATTATTAAGCTATTTTAATGATCTTTTAAATATTGTTTCCTTTACAAATGTTTCAATAATGATTTGTTAATATAAGTGGATTTTAATATGTATAAATTAATTATGAGTTGTGATTACTAAAAAATTCAATGTTGTTTATATTATGGGTCTTAGTAATATGATACTTTTGTCTAGGTGAATTAAGAAATTGTATAGATAGAGAAGTGAGGAGAATAAATAGGGAAAAGCATAGGATTATTTATATTTCGATAATTGGAGGGGTTTTATTAAATAAATTGAGTTAGATGATTAATTGATAAAGAATACAGAGGATGATGAATTAGCTAACCTCAAAGCAATTGCTTTTTTATAGTTAGATAAATTAAGTGGTCTTAGCAGATAAAAGAGTAATAGAATTAGAAAATAGAGGTTGTCGATTTAGACAAACAAAAGTAACAATATAGTAAGAGAATTGGAAATTATTAGAAAGGGAAGAATATGTTTTCTTTAATTATTTTTCATAATGATCATAGAGATAAAGTGCTAATGAAGACTTATTAAACATTTATTTATAAATATAAGTTTACATGTGTTTGTATTAAAGTGATAGAAGTAAATTAGTTTACCCTTTGTGATTATTTGGTTATTAATATATATTGGAAGTTGAACAAAAGATATATTGATTCAGACATAATCAAACATTTAAAAAGGGATTTGGTTAAGTATTTTGCGATTAAATTTCCTTGCTTGTATTAAGGAATGTTATTCTTTTATGTTTTGTTATATAAGATCATTAAAAGATAGCTAATGAACATCTCAGGAGATAAATTTTGTTATAGAATAATCTTTATTAATGTTATAGAAAAGAAAGGTAATATGATGGTGGGACAATAGTTTGTTGTGAGTTGCATTAATATTCCTTAGTAAGGATTATACAAGTATTCTATAAGAATGTTTAGGTCATTCTTAAAGATGTTTGGTTGTATTGTCGATTGTTCATTGTTGGATTGATGTGTTGGACTAGTGGACTATGGGTGAGTTGTGATGTTGCCAATAGAAGTAATCTTTAATCTTTGGAGTAATTGTGATTGCAAGGATTGCGTGAATTGAATATTGTTTCATTCAATGATTATTGTGATTGTTTTGTATAGAATTGTTTATATCAGCTTTGATTGAGTTTGAAGATCTCGTTTTGATATTATCACTCTTATTCTTCGCTTGTCGATTTGTGATAATGGAAGTTATATGGGTATGTGCAAGATAATCATGGAAAAAACAAGCCGTTAAGTGGCAAAAATTCAGAAAAATTAGTTACACAACTTGATGTAAAAATTTGAATAAGTTATCTAATTTATTTCAAAAATATGTAAGAATGGAATCTATAGAAAATTGAATGTAGTTTCTAAACTACTAGGTTTCTTTTAAAAAAAAATCTTTTTGGTGAAAATTTGAAATTTCAATGCAGTAGTACTTAAATTTCAAGGAAAAAATAAGAAGTAGGTGTATGTCTGACCACCCTAACCACAATAAAATGATAATATTTTTTATAAGATTTTAGATGTAAGTAGAGGACTCATGTTGGATCTAATGCATATTTTTTGTAATTTTTTTCCAAGAAAATACTTAATTATGATTTTCTTATTACAACTTTTAAAAAATATAGAAACTCGTATGTCTAATCACCTTAACTTGGTCAAAACTTCATGAAATTCAATTTTTTTTTTGAATCCTATAGTATGTGAAGCATAGAATGTGACACATGTTTCAAATTCAAAAAATGTAATATTGTTTGAAAGTTATAGATGTTTTTCAATCAGCCTATCAATCAAGACTTTAGTTGTAATTCAAATAGAAAATGAATAATAATTATTTATTAAATTCAAAGTAAAGAATAATTTATATTGATGGAAACTTGAGAATCTCCTTTAAAAACCATTTTTGTTTCATCAATTTTGGGTTAAAAAAAGTCGTCAGCCATATACCCTATAGATACACATCATATCGCCACTTTTTGGCCTAGCATAATCCTGCACATACCCATATAGTCATTTTGTGGTTCCATGATGTGAGTCTTCCTTTTGTGTTAATTTTGATTGAGGAAACTTTTCGCAATTGAATTTCTTATAGCCATATTTGAGATGGTTGGGAAACCATTGTGTTAGCAATTTGAGAGTCTTCCAAAGGTTTGAGGGGGTATGGTTTTGACTTGCATAAGTTGGTATGGGGGTCGAGGATCCGATGAGGTTGCCTGGGTAAATTGGATGGGGGTCAACAACCTAGGAGGATCCACATTGGGTAACCCATATCAAGCCTTGAGTATTTTCATGAGTTTTATTTTGCTTCATCTGAAAGTGGGTGGTTTCATGACTTTGTCATTTTGGGTAATGGGTGATCTTTATACTTGGATTGTGTTTTCATGGGTTTATCCTTGCACATGGAAATCATTTACTTTGAAGTACTGGTGTGAGACAGTGCATGCCTCTCTTGGTATATTTACTGATTTGGGTTTGATTATTTGTGCAAGTGGGATTACCGAGTCTGTGAATTTGAGATTTGTTATTAGTAGGGGGTGGCTTTCAATGGGGGTTGATGCACAAAGTGGTGTATGGGTAACTCATTGAGAGTTTCTTGAATCAGTGATAACCTAATAATTAATTAGCGGGTTAGGGTAGTTTCTCACATTAATTTAGATAATGTAGCCTCACTCATGGTCCAAGTGCTTGTTTAGGCTTGGGATGAGCAGGAAGGCCTAGAATGGAAAAGGTCAACTACCTTTTCCTCTTAAAAGGTATGTTGATCCCTCATGAGTGAGAATCAAGTTCGGGGATCAGTTGAGGTTGCCAGGGTTTAACCAAGTAGGGGATTAGTAACCTTTGAAGATCCACATTGGGTAACCCATGTCAAACTTATGTGATGGAACTCCACCCTTTAGCAACTTTTTATGTTGTTCCCCTCTTGTTGTGCTTGTACCTCTAGAAGTGGATGTAGTCTTGTTTTTTTGGTTTCTCTTGTCATGGAGTCTTGTTTGCCATTGTTCACCTGACTGATTTGGTTGTGGGTCCTTCTCATCATCTCCTAGCATGGGGGGTGGCCCTTAGGGTCCATGTGGTTGAGTGGAACATGATTTGCACTCCATTGTGTCCCTAGATGGTGTTCATGAAGTACAAAGTTCGTGTTGATGTTGTTGATCCAAAGCTTCACCATAATTTAGTTGTACCAGGTCCATTAATGTATAACTCTTTGCATTTGATGTATCATTCCCCACTCTATGTCAAGAAGCACTGTTGTACTTTTATAATTCTAAAATGATGTAATTTAATATTGATGTATATGTACATTATGAATTGATCAATGCAATGTATGGATGTTCTTGACTATATCATGGTTTTTATAATGTAATATTGAGATTTGTTAATTATCGTTATGGATTGGGAATGGTGTTTAGTAATGCAGTGACGTGTACCCTAGAGGACGTAGTTGATATTGCATATGTTTAATTGCACTATATGTATTGTATGTTAATGTACTTCTCATGTTAGTTTACTTTCAAAACAAAAAAATTTGTTGTAATTTGGTAGCTTTAAGATGTCCTTTGTGGTTTGCATGGTGGGGTGTTACACCATTGGTATCAGAGCCTAGGTTCATACACTAGGCACTATAAGCCCAATTACATTGACCTAGTTGCTCAAACTCTCGAGGGTATGTCCTTTTATGTCAACCTCACTTAGTAATCCAATTTTGTTTCGTAGGGGTGTCGGTCCAATGGTACAGGAAACTGGTGGAAAGAATAGGACCCTCAGTGTAGTGCACAATGCATTGATATTCTTCCTACGGGGGATGCATTATGGAACTTTTGTTTTTTCTTGTGATGTGTTTCTCCGTGATGTGAATTTGTGTGTGAATGTGTTGAGTGGGTGTTAAACTTATAATTTTTTGTTTATGGAGGGGTAAATTGTGTTTTCTTGATTCTGAAAAGGAGTAAAATATTGTTCTTTGCTAAATAAGTTGTGATATTTGTGTGTTGAATAATGAATAAATTGGAATTATTTGTATGTAAATGATGATGTTAACTAGAATGTGTGCTCTCTATGTGTGAGTACGTTGCATTTTTATGGAAGTGTAGCATTTCAAGATAATTAATCAGCTTGAATGATTGGTACTAATGTATTATGTTTCCACCCTAGTTTGTGATTTCCAGGGAATTAGCTTCAGAAACACGGTGATGAAGGTAAAGTAATTGGGATATTTAGAGGTAGATACTTATAATGCTAAGTAGTGATCCATTTTGACACAACACATGATATAGATTCATGGTTATGATTTTTTTTTTTTAGACTGCAGGAATCGAGTAGCACGACCCCCTATAAACTGCAGTGCGCCTGGTAAACTTTTTTAACGTGACCAGTGACGCTGGCACGACACGCCCTCCGGTACCATAGGACGGGGGAGACTAGAACTCGTGACCAGCCAAGCCGCAACGGAATTACTTAGCCAACCGAGCTAGGGCCCCCATCCATGGTTATGATTATTATTGATTATTATTCTTACTATTAAGTAATGAATTGTTTACAAGTTGAATAAATAATTAGGGTTGTTCCAGTTGTTGTGGCTACTATTTTTGTTGTGGGTGAGAGGACAGTATAGCATCGCTCATTCACACGTGCCCTGCTATGCTGTGACTTCCTCTCACAGTGTGTCTATTTTTGGATATATATGTTGCTTCACATTTGGTTGATGTAGGATGCAGGTACCGGGCATTGACTCCACCTACACTGTCAGGTTGGAGCATGCCCTATAATCCCAATGGGTATAATGTTGAAACTAGAGTTGACAAGAAAGTTTCCACGTCCTAGTCTGTCACCCTATCTTTACGTCTGATGATGTCATCTATTTGCGACCTTGTTCCATTTTGGAAATGTTTTGTTTTGAGTCAATTAACCTTACTTGTTTAATTGAGGTTGTTTTAGTTATTGGGTTTAGTTGTTCGTTCATTGTGTTGGTGTGCATTTGATTGTGTGTGTTTATGTCATTGTGTGACTTCTAGGAGTAAGTCGATGCTAAGGGGGTGAGGATGTAGCGCCCTTCCCAATCGGTCTTTCTGGATTTTTGGTGTAAGTGTTATTTGTGACTTTTTTGATAGTTATGCCATTGGATTATTTGGTAAACTTTACGCTTTAAGTGGCCTTGTTCAATTAGCTAATTAAATTAAATTTCTATGGCAAGAGTAAATATTTTATTATTAATATAGTTAGATTATTGAACGAATGTCGTTAATTAAATTATTAAATTAATTTGAAGGTTTATACCATTATTTTAATCAAACAATGAATAATTAAATAAAATACAATGGAATATTAATGTAATTATTAATAAGGTTAATTTTAAATTTAAACATAACTAATATTAGTAATTATAATTGCAATTTAAATATGGGTATTGCCAACATTATTATTATTTTTCTTTATTATTATTTTTCTTTTAAAAAGAAAGGAAAATATTCTTAAAGGAATCAAAAGCCCAACATTCCTTCTCAATGTTTCTTTATTTGTATGCATGAAAAGCGTGGAGTCTAAAGGATAAGGGAGGGAAACTTGGTGACACCTGTCAATTGCATTTTCTTGAAAGTTTCTTAAGCCTTTTCATCAAATTGTTTTTTTTTTTGGGGGGGCATATTCAGCAATCATAGCACTTCAGGAGATCACATTTTTCAGACGCATCCTACCAGACAAAATATGCTCCCTTGTCTTTGCTTCCCTCCTTCTGCATATAGGTCTACCAATGCATTTGCAACATCTATAAACTGCAACATCTAGCATGGTTGTCGCACCTCCAAACTCTGTCTCGCTAGTAATGACCTTTCACTTCTCCTTTTTGGCATATATGTAGCCTAAAAATAAGGTTTTGACAGTAATTTTAGGGTATGTTTATTAAAATGAAAATTACAGCCAAGATTCTAATAATGTGCACATTTAGGTTTTAACATTATCGACATCCTTTACTCTGCGTACTTAAAATATAATACCCACCTTCCCTTGATAATTGCATTTTTTCTTCTAAAGCCTTTTATCAAAATTATTCATTCATATCTTTTAATCACTGCGGTCCTTGGGAGGACTACTCTTTGAGGAATTTTACCAAACAGTCGTGTGCCTTGTTTGGATTTCACATTTTACATACGTGTCTGTCAGCGCAGCTAGGTGGGAGATGATCCATGAGCACCATAGGTTTAACTGCCATCTTAGTAATAAGTTTGGGTTGTCTCCAAGCTAGCCATTACGGGCATGAATGTCAACCATGCATTCCTTATGATCAACTATATATGTAATGCAATAAGGGTTGCAGATGTGTGAAGTATGTGCAACCCTAATCCACCAAACCTACATGACTGCGCGCACCTAGAACACAAGAAAAGCTTACAGCGTTAGGATGTGTTATAGAGTGCTTCATTAATTTAAATATTTGTAGAGCTTTCTTGCTAAATTCATTTTGTGCACATTCTGCAATCGTTGCATTTCATTCCATGAGATGACATCTCTTTGAGACATTCTATGAAATAGTTCACATGCCTTGTCTATGGGCCACACTTTGCATACATTTCTCCAACACAACTTGCAACTACAACATCCCCCAAAATCTATCCCCGTTATGCTTTGGAGGATGTCCATATCCTATTCCAAGCTCCAAGTTTGGTGCGGGAAGAGTGGATGTTGGCAATGGTTGTGGAATCTGTGAAAACTTGAGACAAGCTGCTTGCATATTTTTCAGTGATTTGTTTATTTTGCTATTCCAGAATACAGTATACGTGTATTTAGAAGTTAGTATCAAGTGCTCCTCATAGACATGGATTCCCATGGAGTAAGCTAAATGATAGAGTCTCTACACAATTAGTCTCTTCATATTAGAGGATTTGTATTAGCAAGAATAACCTTGCCATCTAGAAATAATCATAGTTATTGGAACTTTCCTGGCTTAAACTTATAGGTTCCAATTGGCATGCATTCCATAAGGAGTTACAATTGAAATCAAGAGATCTAAAATTTAATTTCTCTTTCACAACACTGTAAAGAAACAGAGACAAGTTCATTTGATTCTAAGAAACAAAACTTTAATCTACCAAAAAGCATCTTTATCGAATTTGAATGAGGATTTAGTAGCCACTTCATAAGGATGCCTCAATCTAATAGTTATTACTTGGTTTTTTTACTGTATACTTCTTGAGTTTCACATATTGAGCACTTTAAGTTTTAAAATTCAACTAACAGATATTAGCATGTGCCAAACATTCTTTTGATCCGATTCATCAACTTTCAACTTTTCAAAGACCAAACAACCATCATTCTATTATTTTGGTTTTAGTTTGTTTTTACTAAATTTCTAGTGATCATAATATACCATTACACTTTATTTACACTCTTTTATAATATTCTTGAAGTAATTAGAAAATAAAGTTTGGGTTTATCCACAAATAGTAATTGCAAATATTTATAGAAAGAGAATTCATATAAGCAGATTTTTTTACAATACTCTTATACTAAATGATGTGTTTTGGTATACGTAGTTATAAATGGATGTTAGTTTATATGTTTGACCCATTATTATTAAATAGATGTATGTTTATATTTTATGACCTAGAAGGATAAGAATATGGTTTGAATAAGAATTCTAATTGGATTGTAAGATTATTAAGTGATTTTGATGATCTTTTAAATATTGTTTCCTTTACAAACATTTCAATAATGATTTGTTAATATAAGTGGATTTTAATATGTATAAATTAATTATGAGTTGTGATTACTAAAAAAATAAATTTCGTCTATATTATGGGTCTTAGTAATAGGATACTTTTGTCCAGGTGAATTAAGAAATTGTATAGATAGAGAAGTGAGGAGAATAAATTGGGAAAAACATAGGATTATTTATATTTCGATAATTGGAGCGGTTTGATTAAATAAATTGAGTTAGATGAGTAATTGATAAAGAATATAGAGGATGATGAATTAGCTAACCTGAAAGTAATTGCTTTGTTATAGTTAGATAAATTAAGTGGTCTTAGTAGATAAAAGAGTAATAGAATTATAAAACAAATTTTGTTGATTTAGATAAACAAAAGTAACAATATAGTAAGAGAATTGGAAATTATTAGAAAGGGAAGAATATGTTTTCTTTAATTATTTTTTATAATGAGCATAGAGGTAAAGTGCTATTGAAGATTTATTAAACATTTATTTATAAATATAAGTTTACATGTGTTTGTATTAAAGTGATAGAAATAAATTAGTTTACCCTTTGTGATTATTTGGTTATTAATATATATTGGAAGTTGAACAAAAGATATATTGATTTAGATGTAATCAAACATTTAAAAAGGGATTTGGTTAAGTATTTTGGGATTAAATTTGCTTGCTTGTATTAAGGAATGTTATTCTTTTATGTTTTGTTATATAAGATCATTAATGAACATCTCAGGTGATAAATTTTGTTATAGAGTAATCTTTAATTATGTTATAGAAAAGAAAGGTAATATGATGGTGGGACAATAGTTTGTTGTGAGTTGCATTAATATTCCTTAGTAAGGATTATACAAGTATTCTATAGGAATGTTTAGGTCATTCTTAAAGATGTTTGGTTGTATTGTCGATTGTTCATTGTTGGATTGATGTGTTGGACTAGTGGACTATGGGTGAGTTGTGATGTTGCCAATAGAATTAATGTTTAATCTTTGCAGTAATTTTGATTACAAGGATTGTGTGAATTGAATACTATGTCATTCAGTGATTATTGTGATTGATTTATATGGAATTGTTTATATCAGCTCTGATTGATTTTGAAGTGTTGCAAGGTGTGACCCTTGGTCTTCCTTGCATCACTAGCACTTGGGTTTGTGACGTTCTAATCGCTTCCTATGGTTCTTAACCGAAGCTTGTATTGAACATTGATAGGTCGATATTTTGGTGAAACGACAAGTCTAACAATTGGTATCAGAGTTGGTCACAAGTTCAAACCCCACGCTTGTGTTGGGGGGGATTGTTGCAAGGTGTGACCCTTGGTTTTCCTTGCAGCACTAGTGCTTGGGTTTGTGAGATGGTTTAAACACCTCCTGTGCTTCTTCACCGAAGCTTGTATCGGGCATTCATAGGTCTATATTTTGGTGCAACGGCAAGTCCAACATGAAGGTATTGTTTTTATATTGTCACTCTTATTATTCGCTTGTCGATCTGTGATAATGGAAGTTATATAGTTATTTTATGGTTCCATGATGTGAGTCATCCTTTTGTGTTAATTTTGATTGAGGAGACTTTTTGCAATTTACTTTCTTATAGCCATATTTTATATGGTTTGGAAACCATTGTGTTAGAAATTTGAGAGTCTTCCAGAGGTTTGAGGGGGTATGGTTTTTAGTTGCATAAGTTGGTATGGGGGTCGGGGATCTAGTGATCCTACCTTGGTAACCCGAATGGGGGCTGGCAACCTAGGAGGATCCACATTGGGTAACCCATATCAAGCCTTGAGTATTTTCATGAGTTTTATTTTGCTTCACCTAAAAGCGGGTGGTTACATGACTGTCATTTTGAGTAATGGGTGATCTTTATACTTGGATTTATTTTTTTGTGGGTTAAGCCTTGCACTGGGAAGCCATTTACTTTGAAGTACTAGCATGAGATGGTATATGCCTCTCTTAGTGTATTTATTGATTTTGCTTTGCTTATTTGTGCAAGTGGGCTTACCCAGTTTGTGAATTTGAGATTTGTTGTTAGTAGGGGGAGTGGCTTTCAATGGGGGCCGACGCATAAAATGGTGTACGGGTAACTCATTGAGAGTCTCTTTAATTAGTGATAACCTAATAATTAATTAGGAGGTTAGTGTAATTTCTCGCATTAATTTAGATAATGTAGCCTCACTAATGGCCCAAGTGCTTGTTTAGGCTTGGGATGAGTGGGAAGGCCATGAATGGCAAACGTCAACTACCTTGTCCTTTTGAAAGGTATGTTGATCCCACATAAATGAGAATGGGGGTCAGGGATCAATTGAGGTTGCCAAGGTTTAACCATGTAGGGGGCCAATAACCTATGAAGATCCACATTGGGTAATCCATGTCAAACTTATATGATGACACTCCACCCTTTAGAAACTTTGTATGTTTTTGTTCCCCTCTTGTTGTGCTTGTACCTCTAGAAGTGGATGTATTCTTGTGTTTGTGGTTGCTCTTGTTGTGGAGTCTTGTTTTCCATTGTTCACCTGACTGATTTGGTTGTGTGTCCTTCTTGTCATCTCCTAGCATGAGGGGTGAGCCTTAGGGTCCATGTGGTCAGGTGGAACGTGCTTTGCACCCCATTGGGTCCCCAGACAATATTCCTAAAGTGTGAAGTTCATGTTGATGTTGTTGATCCAGAACTTTTCCACAATTTAGTTGTTAACTAAATGCAATTGACTAATCTAAATGAATGAAAATGAATGCAAAAGTGCAATTTAAGCTATGTTTGAAAACACATTGTGTTAATAATGAACTAAATGAAGGAAAATATGCAAAATAGAAAGGAAAGGGATGAATCTGAGTGCACCTGGAGACTTGATGAAGAATCTGGAATGTTGTGGATGCTGGTTAAAATCATTGATTTTTCACAGTGGGACTCATTCACTCAGGGTGGCGAATTAGTTCTCCTCCTAGTGAAAAACTATCAGAAACAAATTTTTGTCTGTCGAGATCTAGAATTTGAAAAAATTCAGATTTTTAGTCCTAAGGTGGGACTCATTCACCACAGATGTTGAATCATTCCTCTCCCAAATTTCTAAAAAATTAGGAGACAACTCTGCAACACCAGATCTGGAAATCACTACTTGTTGGGTTGTTAAAGTCAATTATGTGGGAAACGGACAGACAACCTTCTCCAACCTTGGAATAGACTTAAGTTGACTTGTAAACCAATCTTCAACACCAAAAATCTTGTCAAATTTGCATACCTAGGTCTACAAACAAACATGCAATAAGGGAAAAATGGTTTAAGGTTAGTGAATAGGCGCTTGCCTTGGTCAAACCCCACTTTTGGTAATCAAACCTTTAATAAAATAATTAAATGCAAAGGAATGATAAACTAACAACATGCAATTGCTATTAACTTACCGAACACTTGATGATTCAAATCTAAAGTAATGTCAATGGCTACTTCAAAGTGCTTGAATAGTGCTTAAAAGGATGTTGTA
The DNA here is from genome assembly GCA_007258455.2 of Sequoia sempervirens. Lineage (NCBI taxonomy): Eukaryota > Viridiplantae > Streptophyta > Pinopsida > Cupressales > Cupressaceae > Sequoia > Sequoia sempervirens. The sequence continues at coordinate 525,979,529 of VDFB02193867.1, forward strand.
AAATGCTTGAATGCTTGAGTGAATAGGTCAAAAAGTTAACTTGATGAATGGGGGTTGAAATGAGGTGAAAATCACTTATTTATACACACTTGTGCCTTAGTAACCCATTCATACCTCATCACAGGCCAACATCAAGTGATTTTTAATAAAATTCTGAAAGAAAATTTAAAATATTTTTAATTTGGGGCCAAGGGGGACCCATTCACCATGGCCACCTAGGACCTAAAAATGTGTGTTAGAAAATAATTTGTATTTAATGTTGCTTTTCTGGATAATATTCAAAAATACACTTAATAAAAGCATATGAGGGCATAAAGGGGTCAAATAAGTCATAAGAAAAGGATAAATAGTGAAGATGTGCCTAGGAAAGTGTGAAATCTTGTTATAAGACTTTACAACACTTCAAAATAGGACTTGATGATGTGTAAAAAGGTTATTTTTAGGTGAATTCTAATTAATAGAGTCTAGAAGAATGTAGATTTATGTCTTACAACACTTCACAACACCTTCACAAGACATCATTCTTTGAGTTTTAGTACCTAAATATGCATGTTCAAGCCATGTTGCAACATAAAATCAAAGAAAAATATATCAAATACCATGAATCAAGACCTAAAAAGCCATGAAAATGACAAGGGACCATTTTTCTATTGCACATTTATCCCACTTTAGTGAGAGGCTGAACCTGCTTCAAACTCACACTAAAGTAGCCATGAACATCAAGAAGAGGGTTCAAATGCACTTACATTAGCGAGATGGAATGACAACAATCAAGAGGGATGGTTAAGCCCCAAGGATGAAGATACCATGGAAAACTAAGCATAAGAACAAAGGAACACACAAGTGTTGAGATGAATTGGATGAAGCTTTGATCATCAATCCAACTAGTTGTGGATTAGATCTAGGCTAATTGAGAATGTGTACTCACTCTGGGGTGACAGAAAATAGGATGGTTCGCCGAGTGAGAAGGCCCAAATGTACTCACTCTAGGGCCACAAAACTAGTTGTCAGAGAGGTGAGAAATCCCAAAAAGGTAAGAGACATATGCTAGTTGGTATGCACTCACAAACACAAAAGTGGCTATGGAGAAAAGTCATGCCGCTAGGTGGGCTTCCCGCTCAACCATATTAAATTTATACCCATTGATAACTTTAACAAGGCACCACAAACAAAAATTCTCATGAACAAAAAGATAAATCTACCATAGTCATGCAAGTTGTGTTATGCAAGGTGGCAAGAAAAATGCAAAAATATAAAAATGTTCAAAGGAGTCTTGTTTGGTTTATGCAAGGTCTATCACGTAGGGAACATTGTGTCTAATGGCTCCAAAAGAGGACCAATCAAAGAATAGTATATTCACAACTTAGGGGATGCAATGCATCACATCAAGCCACCAAGAGGAATGTAATATACTAAGATAGATCACACTTATGAAGGACATCACACCCAATTTCATCCACAAAGTGACAAACACATTACATAAATGACAAGGCTGCACTAGGAACCAAGAATGCACATGAATTATGGTAATGGATGCCCCCCGCTTTAAATGAATTGCTACACATCATTCTGTGAGCAATTAATTTAAAGTAGAGAAGGAAAGGGAATGCAAATATAAAACAAGACATGAGAGCCAATGTTGAAAGCCTTATGCCAAGTCATATGTTTCAAAGTTAGGTTGCATTTTGTTAAGAAAAAAACAAAGGGATCTGGCCCCTAGAAAAGAAAGCACACCAAAAACATAAGGGATCTATTGATTTGGGGTCAGTATGTTTACTGCTGCAATATTTTTATAAAAGAGCTTGGGGCTGTCATCATTCCCCAAAGCACATAGAACTAGAAGAATGACACAAAGAGAGTGAAAAAAAAAAAAAGTTTGTTTTGGGTCAACATGGAAGAGACATTATGATCTCGATGCCTTGCATCATCCCCAAAAGGAAAACACAAGCAAAAAGGAAAACGAAAAGGAAAAAGAAAATGAAAAAGCTTTTTGGGTCAACATGAAGGAGACATTTCAGTCTCAATGCCTTGCATCATCCCCAAAAAGGAGATCAAAACAAAAAGAGAAAAAGACAAGGACCTTGTGGGTCAACATGGAAGATACATTGCGTCTCTCTACCCTTTGTGTCATCCCCAAAAGGAAAACACAAAACAAAAACAAAAAGGACAAGGGGGTATGTGCAGGATCATGATGGGCCAAAAAGTGGCGATATGATGGGTATATGTAGGGTATGTGGTGACGACTTTTGTTTTACCCAAAATTGATGAAATGAAAAGGGTTTTTAGAGGAGATCCTTAGCTTTCTACCAATATAAATTATGCTTTACTTTGAATTTAATAAATAATTATTATTTATTTTCTATTTGAATTACAACTAAAGTCCGATTGATAGGTTGATTGAAAAACATCTATAGCTTTCAAACAATATCATATTTTTGAATCCAAAACATGTGTCACATTCTATGCTTCTCATACTATAGTATTTTTTATAAATGAATTTCATGAAGTTTTGACTAAGTTAAGGTGGTCGACACATGAGTTTTTATATTTTTTAAAAGTTGTAATAAAAATTCATAATTAATTATTTACTTGGAAAAAATTACAAAAAATATGCATCACATCAGGACATGATTCCTCTACTTATATCTAAAATCTTATAAAAAAACGTTATCATTTTATTGTGGTTGGGGTGGTCAAACAGGCACCTACTTATTTTTTCCCTAAAATTTAAGTACTACTGCATTGAAATTTCAAATTTTCATCAAATACATTTTTATTTTTTTAAACAAACCTAGTAGTTTAGAAACTACATTCAATTTGCTACAGATTCTATTCATACATATTTTTGAAATAATATAGATAACTTATTCAAATTTTTACGTCAAGTTTCCTAACTCTGATTTTTCTAAATCTTTTGCCACTTAAGGGCCTATTTTTTCCATGATGATCCTGCACATATCCAAGGACCTTTTGGGTCAACATGGAAGAGACATAAGGCATCTCTAGGATTTGTGTCATCCCCAAAAAGCAGATCAAAACAAAAAGAGAAATAGACAATGTACGACATATAGAAGAAGAGAGATAAAACATTAAACACATGGTACAGGGGAACACAATACACATGTGAAAAGGAAAAAAGGACAAAGGGACAAGTAATGCAAATATAATTCAACCATTAACTAAGTTGTTGGTTTCTCAATCTTAAATGGATAAGCGGAAACAGAATGACATAGTTAAAAGACAAAGACAAATGCATTACAAGGACAAGGCTAACAACTACTTGTGTCCACAAAGGGGAAAACAGGAATGAACCAAAGGTGATGATGGAGGGGATCATGTGATAGTGAGAATGGAAAACCCTTCAACTATGGCATGATAAGGAAATGGTGTTTTAAGGGATAATAGGAGAGCATTCGATGTCCAAGAATATGATGATATTTGCAATATGGTATGTGGGAATCATTAGGGTGAATGACCAACCTATTGGAAGGTGGTAGTAACTTATAATACCTAAATTTTTAAAAGTAGTTGAAGTCTCCTTTCACATTCAGGTGGAGGATGTGTAGGAAACTTGATCTTTTTGAGTTTGTAAGGTCATTTTTATTTGCTAGATTCTCCTTGTTCATGAATAGGAGGAAGATGACCCATAGGGATCCTAGCATCCTTTCATTAGAAGGAGAGAATGGTTTTTCACTTAGAAGGAGAATATTCAAGTCAGGAGGAGCATTCAAGATCATTGTCCTAGCATCTTGAAGTCTCCTAGGTGGAAGAGGATGTCTATCAGGATGAGAAGGATCTTGATATCCTAGTCATGTTGTGTGTGCTTCGGTTGATTGTTGTTCAAGAAGTTGATGGGTTTCTTCTAAGTCATATTTTGTGTCACAACCTTGTTTACTTAAGATAGTGAATCCTTTACCATATGTCTCTTCAAGGTTAATAAAAGTGTTTGTGACTTTGTGATGATCAAAAGGGGTGTGAGTGTGCTTGGTTAAGGGAACTAGATCCACTTCAAGGAGGGATCATAGGTCCATTATTGATTTTAGGATGTAAATATGCAAAGTGATCAGGAGGTGCAACAGTAGGAAGATATTGTGACTTCATGGAGCGATAAAAGGCTGCATTGGCTTCTAAATTATCATGGCAGTCATTGTAGAACTCTTTCATGCATCTTTTCCAATGATGTCTACATCACGTGGAGGATGATCATGAGGAGTTAAATGAGCATGAGTTTGTTCAAGGTCATCAAGGTCATAGCGAAAGGCACAATTGGACATGTCTACCAGTGACTTTAATGAATTCCAAAACTTATTGAAAGAAAATGTCATGATGTAAATAAACTAAAATGCAATAAAGGATGAAACATAGAGAATCTATAAATGAAAACAAAATGCAAGAATAGGAAATTGTAATGTAGAAAAATGCCAAAAAGATTACAAAAATGTTTTTTAAAAAGTGTAGAGGGACTGATTCGCCCTAGGTGGCGAATGAGTCCCAGTATGATGTTTTTCTGTGTTTTTCAAAAAAATTAATGTGATTTTGATGTTCTACAAAATGCAAAAAAGGATGCAGAATGTATAATTTTACTTTCTTCAATGAGATGCAATGCAAGAATGATGTCTAAATGCAACTTTCACTAATGCAAGATAAAATGTCCTAAAATGCAAAATGAAAAAAATGTACTAATTGAATGTTAATGAAAATGAAAACTAGGATGCAATATGTAAATGAAATCAGAAATGAAAACTACTCAAAAGTCAGGTTCACCAAAATGAACTGTAGATTTTTGGCTCCTTTGGACAACTCTTGCACTTCTAGGGTTTTTCACCTAAAAGGAGAGAGATAGGAGCAAAAATGCTAATGGTTCATTCAATTAATGTTGTGTAATGTTGTCTAAGACAACCTAAATAAATTCAACTAAATGCAATTGACTAATCTAAATAAATGAAAATTAATGCAAAAGTGCAATTTAAGCTATGTTTAAAAACACATTGTGTTATATGCAATAATGAGCTAAATGAAGGAAAATATGCAAAACAGAAAGGAAAGGGATGAATCTGAGTGCACATGGAGACTTGATGAAGAATCTGGAATGTTGTGAATGCTAGTTGAAATCACTTATTTTCCACAGTGGGACTCATTCTCCTAGGGTGGTGAATCAGTCCTCCTCCTAGTGAAAAACTATTGGAAACAATTTTTTGTCTGTCGAGATCTGGAATCTGACAAAATTCATATTTTTAGTCATATGGTGGGACTCATTCACAACAGATGGAAAATCAGTCCTCTCCCAAATTTCTAAACAATCAAGAGACAACTCTGCAACACCAGATCTGGAAATCACTACTTGTCAAGTTGTCAAAATCAATTATGCGGGAAACAGATAGAAAACATTCTCCAATCTTGGAATAGACTTAAGTTGACTTGAATCACCTAGTCAACTTGTAAACCAATCTTCAACACCAAAAATATTGTCAAATCTAGATACCTAGGTCTACAAACAAACATGCAATAAAGGAAAAAAAGGTTTAAGGTTAGTGAATAGGGGCTTGCCTTGGTCAAACCCCACTTTTGGTAATCAAACCTTTAATAAAATAATTAAATGCAAAGGAATGATAAACTAACAACATGCAATTATTAATAACCTACCAAACCCTTGATGATGCAAATATGAAGTAATGTTAATGGCTGCTTCAAAGTGCTTGAATAGTGCTTAAAAGGATGTTGTAAAATGCTTGAATGCTTGAGTGAATAGGTCAATAAGTGAACTTGATGAATGGGGGTTGAAATGAGGTGAAAATCACTTATCTATACACATGTTTGCCTTAGTAACCCATTCATACCTCATCACAAGCCGACATCAAGTGATTTTTAATAAAATACTGAAAGAAAAATTAAAATATTTTGAATTTGGGGCTAAGGGGGACTCATTTGCCACCCATGGCGAATGGGTCCCACCTAGGATCTAAAAATGTGTGTAAGAAAATAAGTTGTATTTAATGTTGTTTGTCAGGATAATATTCAAAAATACACTTAATAAAAGCATATGAGGGCATAAAGGGGTCAAATAAGTTATAAGAAAAGGATAAATAATGAAGATGTGCCTAGGAAAGTGTGAAATCTTGTTACAAGACTTTACAACACTTCAAAACAGGACTTGATGATGTGTAAAAAGGTGATTTTTAGGTGAATTGTAATTAATAGAGTCTAGAAGAATGTAGAAATGTCTTACAACACTTCACAACACCTTCACAAGACATCATTCTTTGAGTTTTAGTACCTAAATATGCATGTTCAAGCCATGTTGAAACATAAAATAAAAGAAAAATATATCAAATACCATGAGACAAGACCTAAAAAGCCATGAAAATGACAAGGGGCCATTTTTCTATGGAACAACAAGTTTCCCCTCCTCACTGGAATTGTAAACCACTTTTGTGGGTTTACCCAGAGAGAGAGGATGGGAGGGAGGGAGGGGGAGAGAGTGTGTGGGAGAGAGTTGGAGTGGGAGATAGAGGGATGGAAGAGCGATAGAGGGAGTGAAATAGAGACCTAAGAGAGGGAGAGGGGGTGGGATGGATAGACCATAGAGAGAGGGAGAGAGAGAGAGAGGGAGTGGGAGAGAGGGAGTGGGAGAGAGAGATGTGAAAGAGGGAGAGGGTGTGGGAGGGAAAGACCTGAGAGAGGGAGAGAGAGAGGGAGTGGGAGAGAGGGGATTGGAGTGAGAGGGATTAGGGTTTAGGGTTTAAGGTTATAGAGTTGAGGGTTAGGGTTCATGGCATAGTGTCCAGGGTTGATGGTTTAGGGTTAAGCAAGAGACCTAGATGGCTAATGAGAGAGAGACAGGGAGTGGGAGAGAGATAGGAGTGAGTGAGAGAGATAGAGAGAGAAAGAGAGAGAGATTATGGTTTAGGGTTTAGGGTTTAAGGGTATAGGGTTGAGGGATTAGGGTTTAATGCATAGTGTCTAGGGTTGAGTGTTAGGTTTTAGGGTTAAGTGAGAGACCTTGATTGCTAAGGAGGGATGGATGGCTAAGGAGAGAGAGCTCTAAGAGAGGAAACCTTTATAAAATTAAAATTTTCATAATAGGATCTTGTTTTAAAGAAGTTGAGATATAGCCATTTTGTATAGAAAGACAAAATGTGCTCACTATATAATGTGAGTGCATTTTGGCTTGCTCTAAAATGGTAAAAATGTCAGCACACACATGATCCAAGCACAGATGTTTTGTTATTCTCCTAGTTATGTGTGTGTTCTAACAAAAAGAGCTTTTTGATGTTGTTGGGAAGTGCACATGAATTTTTTTCACATTCTACCACCTTTGAATGAACTTTCCACCACCTTTTTATGGTTTTCCAACTTAGGAAGGAGGAAATAATAGATTTTTCACATAAAATTTGATATATATCAATTTAAGTCTCAATTTTTGTAGTGTTGCAATGTTTTTGATAGATGGGAAAAACAAGTTTTGAATGGACCCGAAACCAAGTACAACAGGTTTTGAATAGACTCAAAACCATCAGGACTTACGGGGGTCCCAGACCCACACCAAGATGAACAAGCTGCTCAAAAGAAAAACTCAAAAACAACTAGCAGCAAACCAGGGACACAGAAAGACAGTAACCGGCCAAAAGCCAACAGGTTTCCAAGAAGAGCTCATCAAGACATCACAAGAATCTTGACTTCATTGGTTTTGATGGGCCCAACAACCCACTACACTCCATTGTTATAGACAAGACCATCAGCCCATAACACAAGGTTTTGATAGGGACCTTAAACCCAAACCTTTTGATTTTTATGGGACCCACAACCTAGACCATCCAAGTTTTGACAGGGACCTTAAACCCAATACAACTTTTCATAGTACAAATCAAGATCAAAGCTCCACCAGCAGAAGTAGCAGAGTCCAGCAAACCACCCCTTCCATCTTTATAGGAAAGGTAAACACAGAAGAACAAAGCTCCAACAATATATTATATATTGTGATTGAATTGTAGTAATTTAACATTATATATTGGTTATTTTTATTGTTGCTAGTAATTATTTTTGAGTGATTTACAATTGAATGTTGAAAAGGAAGTAAGCTTGTGAAAAACTCAAATTTTTGAGGACTTTGATTCAAGAAGAAAAAAATACTACATAATTGGGTAGTTCCTCTATTTGAATCTCCATATTCTTAGGTATGTCAATTCTTTACACATTTTCTTTACATTCTCCTTAATTGTATTATGTATATTTATCATCCCTTATCATACATGCTTAATACAATTCTTTGACTTTTTATTATGCATATTTCATGTTCATCAAATTGTTTGTTTCTCATTATAACCTTAGGCCCTCTTGGCACATTTTAAACTACAAAATTTTGTACACTTGCCAATTACATTTTAAACCACATCTCTTTGAGGCATTTTGTTAAATAATTGAGCTACCCTCTGTATGCTTCCACATTTTTTATACACATTTACAAGAGTAGGTATAACTATGTAATATAATATATCATTTCTTATTCCTTTTTATGGAGGTCCATACCCCTTTCCAAAGCTTCCATTTTGGTATAGGTATGAGGGATGTTGGAAAATGCTTTAGAATTTGGTTTTACACCTAGAAATTGCATTTGATTAAAAATTTATAAAGCCTTTTCAAAAAATCCATTTTGTGCATATCCTGCAATTATCAAGTAGTCCACGAGGACATATCTCATTTAGGCATTTTTTCAAACAATTCATGTGCCTTTTCTATACATGTCTACCAAAGCATTTTATCAAACATGTTAGACAAGGAAATTATCTGTTTGAAAAAATGACAAAGAAATGTGGTCTGATGGTGATGGAATGGCATTCCATCACCATGAGACCACATTTATTTGAGGCATTTTTTCAAACAACTCACTACCTTGTCTATGCTACCACATTTTCCATCTATGTCTACCAAATTTTTTTATCAAACATCTTAGACAAGGCAATGAGTTGTTTGAAAAAATGCCACAAAGAACTGTGGTCTCATGGTGATGGACATCACCATGAGACCACATTTCTTTGTGGCATTTTTTCAAACAGCTCATTCCCTTGTCTATGCTACCAAATTTTCCATACATTTTCCATTTTGTGCATATCTTATAATCATTGTAGTCCTTAAAACAAGCTATCCATCAAGTATAATTTTAATATATTTTGGTTTTATTATGTTTTTTTTTTAATTTAATTAAACATGGGTTTTTCACCAAAAATCAAGCTTTATGTTATGCACATGTGAAAAAATAGTATATTATCAAAAAATATCCAAAAAAATATCTATTCCCTTGATATTGATATCCTTGATCCAACAAAAAAAAATGAATTTTGATCCATACAAAAAAAAAAAATTGTGTTAGCAAGTAAACCTATGTTTAAATTGTAATTGGTTTCTACTCAAAACTTAATTAATATTTAAAAAGATTCAATAAAACACATGAAATGAAATGCAT
>VDFB02193867.1:525989088-526054337 GCA_007258455.2 Sequoia sempervirens
AGAGAGAGGGAGAGTGGGTAGGAGGGAGAGACTTTCAAGAGAGAGAGGGGGGAGTGGGAGAGAGATAGAGGGTAGGGGGTACAAGGGTTTAGGTTTTAAGGGATAGGGTTTATTTTTTTATTTGCATTGATTTAAGTTTTATATATGTGTACAATAATTTTATAATTAGATAATACTTAATTTTAAAATTTACATAATTTCCCATGGAACAATTCGATGGAAAAAGTTATATAAGTTGTATATAATTGTATATAAGATTATTGAATTTAAGAATTCCATGAAACAAATATAAGTTGTATATAATTGTAATTTAGGCAAAATGATTTTTAAAAACTTCACTAGGTTTCAAATAAGGATTGAAAGCATATATGTGGATTTACATGCAACCAAAATAAGTGAGAGATGATGCTATCAAAGATTCTTGAACTTAAGAATTTTCCATGGAACAAATATGTACATATAATTTTAATTTACACAAAATGATTTACAACTATGTACAAGTTACTATAAGTTCTCAGATGAACATGTATAGGGTTACAAGTGAATTTGAAAACCATGGATATAATCTAAGTCAAAAATTCTAGTTCAACCTGATCTTCAATAACATGTAGAATTTTTTTATGATCATCACTATATAGTCTCCATTTCCTTCAGCCACGTGGATGTGGAGCTGCATGAAGATGTAGGGAAATAGCAATTTTTAAGTGACTATATTGATATACCTTGTTTTCAAGTTGATAGTCAACAAAATGAATCCCATGCTGAACAAATTTGACTTGTTTTAGATAAGTCCCTTGCACTACAATAGAACCTGTATGGTAAACATGAACCTAAGGTAAGACATATGAATGTGTGCAACATTTTCATGCTCAATGTTTGTACAATATATATCTAATGTTTATAATGTAACATGCACATGTGAATACAATGTCTATAAAATTTTAAATTCAAACTCGCCTGTGGGAAATGAAATTCCATCACTTGTTTCAGGTTGTGTTATCTTATTCCTCTCTTCTGTGAAATGCAATAAATAATAGCTAACACCTTTGATGTTTCCAAGCTCTGCTATGACTGCAAAACATCTCCTGTACACCAAATTTACACAAAAAAATTCTAAAAAAAATACAAATGTCTCTAAAGATCATTAACTAGATATATATAATATTTAAATTATTGAAAAATTACACATGTACCTTTTCTAACCAATCCTAAAATATGGTCATAATCAATTGAAATCAAAGGAATGTCTTCAAATATTTCTTCCTCATTTTCATCATATGTTTTTGAAACAACTAGTGGCACTGTATCCCATTTACAACATATCCAAGTTCTTGATTGTTGCATGCATAATCAGAGTTTTCCTCAATGCACTCAATGCAAAAACAAGAGTAATCCCTTGTGCCTAATGTCCATCCATGGTGACTATCTGAACTCCCAACACAATGCAAAGATCTTGTTTTTTCTACCGCCTTGCATCCATGCATCGATCTTTTATCCACACCTAGATACATGTACAACAAAAAACTTATGTGAACAAATACGTATATATATATATATATAAATTTTAAATTTAAAGAAATTCAAATGTTTGATTTAATGTAATTTATATATACCTGATATCGCCCAAAACACTCTATGTCCAGAATGTGTTGGTTTGTTCTTGAAGATGTGCCAACCACATTTGATACAAAGTGTTTCTTGCACCATTCAACATCATGTCCATTGTCTAGATGATCTTCAGGATAACTCATTTGATGCTTTCTTAAAGCTCGTTTGACACAAGCTCCTACTCCATCATGCTCACCCTTTCCATGCCCACTCTCAAAAAAACTCCAAACATGTGGTATTTTGTAGATTTTATGATATCTACAAAGTGCATAGAATGGCTGTGAAGATTTGAATTGTGCCGCACATCCATTTGACCATACAAAATAATTTTCAAATTTTACATCCCTTCTTCTCAAATTCTCAAAAAATATTGTAATGCTATGTTGGACAAGAAGTGTGTCATGCTCTTTATCATCACTAATATAAAAGTGATATTCTTTCTTAATGACTTGTTCTTCATCTATACTCTCAACACCATCCAATTTTGATTGTGCATGCCCATAACACACATGAACCATAATAGTGATCTACTTTGAAAAGTAATACTCTAATTGAATCTCCTTTTGATGTACAAAGGAGTAATTTTCTACAAAGTCAACTACTGATAGAACTGTTCCATGTGGGAAAGTATATCTCAATGTTTCGAATTGTTGTGCTTGCCACTTAGCAAAAATGAAATGTTGTATGTATGGTCGTATCAATTTTTGAAAATTTTCCATAAATTTTCCAATGGGAATCTCCTCTTCTACATAGTTCAACCTTGTGGATTCTTTCCAAAAATTTGTTTGCAACTTTACATACTTGTACCTGTGTGAGTAAAATATGTGAATAAGTAATAAACCACACAATCAATGAAACATTACATTAAAGAGAATCCAAATAACAATCTAATCAAATTGAAAAAAATAAACTCTCTCAAAATAGTACTTACCTCTTGCAATTTGTTGTCTTTGTTAGGTTAGTATCCTTAATTCTTGAAGGAAATTTAGCCAAATTTCCACATGTCTCATAAATTCCTTTTATACAGTTTATTTGAGGTCCATTTTCATGATCACATAATATAGACTTTATGAACAAACTTGTTTGTTTAGGAGGTGCATTTTGAAACCCACATCTTTCTTCTCTCATCTTTCAAAACACCTGATAGTAGAGATCAAATTCAATATGATAATGGAAACAACACGTATCAAAAAACTTGTTTATCTTCACATAATATGGCTTTAACCTTTGAAACATTTTTTTCCCAATCTTTATATGAGGATATGCATTACAAAATTTCATATACATCTCAAATTTTGTTATATCTATCCAATGTTTGATATGATTTGCATAAATACCAGGTCCAATCTTGTGTCTTATAACATCTCTAGTATTTGATGATGGACAAGTCTGATCATGCCAAAAACCTAAGACCAAGTTCCTAACAACATCTTCAATCCTGTCAGAATGGGGAGCTCTACACATAATTTCCCAATTCCCTTCTAAATTCTCATCCAAAAACTTTCTCTTTTTATCATATTTTATTAATGTGGTTCTACTATAACCAATTTCAATTGAAAGTGTAGAATTTTTCTTTTTCTTGCTATATCTTGATGTAAAATAGATGTCAACATCACCCTTCTTGTAGTGGCCTTATCCACTGATTGAGATCCTTTCCTAATGGAATATAAACCATTTTTAACATTTTGAACAATATCCTTTTGCAATCCCATGTGTTTCTTCTTATTTTATGCCGAATGTACACCCAACAATTGTAATGACTCTTTGAGCTCATCACGAAAAAGTAAACGTGATAACAATTGGATTTTTTCAAGTGTATCAAGATGATTGAAATGATGATTGATTATTCCATTTAAAAATTTAGTCATAGAACTCTTTCTCTTATTATAAGGTTGGTTCACATAACATTTCAGTTTCTCCATATCCATTTCAAGTAAATGATCTAAATTTTATGATAAATTTGTTTCCTCACCTTTTTAGCTAGTTTTATATTCTCATCCATACTAGTAGGAGGAAGTGATCCCGACCCCTCTCTAACATGCATTGTTTGAACTTGTGCCTCCTCCCTATCTTCAAGGACCATGTGTTCTTGAGCGGATTCATTTGATCCAATGTCTATATTTTCCTTGACTTGATCATGAGAACTTCCTGCTTGTTGAGTCCTTCCTAGATGTCACAAAATATTTTTCAAACAAAAGTGAGAGATAATGTTATATAAGTGAAGTTTGTGTATGCAAGCAAACAAAGTGATAAGACATGATGCTATAAGTGAGAAGTTTTTGCTAGTTTTATATGCTCATCCATACCAGTAGAAGGAAGTGATCTTGACCCCTCTCCAACAAGCATTGTTTGAACTTGAGTTTCCTCCCTAACTTCAAGGTCTATGTGTTCTTCAGCAGATTCGTTTGATCCAATATCTAGATTTGGCTCGACTCCAGCTTGAGGAATTCCTGCTTGTTGTTTGAATTTACATGCAAGCAAAGAAAGTGAGAGACTATGAGTTATCTAAGTGGAGTTGAAACAAAAAAAATCAAAGATTCTTGAACTTAAGAATTCTATGGAACTAAAGCAATTGGAAATAGATGATAAAGAATTTAGGGAATGTCTATGCAAGATGACTATTCGAAATATATTTATAAGCAAAACAAATCGAGGTGTTAATAAAATTCTTAAACACACACTTGAGAGAGAGAGAGAAGAAACAAGCATGTACCTTGTTTCTTTCTATGATAATTTTCCAAGTTTTGTTCACGCCTCTTTTGTTCTTCTTCTTTTGACAATTTTCGTTGAGATGCATTTCTTCTTTTTCTTTGTTGTCCCATTTTCTTATTCAACTTAAAGATGACTCAAAACAAGTCCTCTACCAACTTAGTTAAATTCTCCTCCAAATTTTTCCTTGATTGATAAAAATGAAAAGTTGTCTCTCCAATATTTTCCTCCTTGATAAATGTGCAAAAACCTCTTCTCCAAAATCTGTGCTCCAAGTAATATAAATGAGAATTAATCTTGCAATTTGATATCCAGAATAATGAAAAATAATCTTATATTTATATGCATATGGGATGGGAAAAGAATCATTCTAGTATACATGGAGTAACTAGATCTCCTAGTTTAAATGAATCTAGTAAACAAACAAGTTATTTCACTATGGAGTTTGTTGTTATTTAATGCATAGGTATGCACAACATATCTAGTAATTTTCGAATTTTGTTAAAGTGTCAAAAATGTATAAAAAAGGTATAATTTGAATTGAATTTTCTTAATTATATTTGAATTGAATTTCAAGTTACTTGTCAAAAATGTATAATAGAAGTATAATTTGAATTGAATTTTCTTAATTATACTTGAATTGAATTTCAAGTTATTTGTCAAAAATGTATAATAGAGGTATAATTTGAATTGAATTTTCTTAATTATATTTGAATTGAATTTCAGGTTACTTGTCAAAAATGTATAATAGAGGTATAATTTGAATTGAATTTTCTTAATTATATTTGAATTGAATTTCGAGTTACTTGTCAAAAAGATTATATTTTGTTCTCAACTCAATGGTTCATGTTGCTTAAGCCATTTTAAAAAAAATATTTATTGTGATCAAGGGTATGTGCAGGATCATCATGGAAAAAACAGGCCCTTAAGTGGCAAAAAAATCAGAAAAATCAGTGTTAGGAAACTTGACGTAAAAATTTGAATAATTTATATATATTATTTCAAAAATATGTAACAATAGAATCTATAGAAAATTGAATGTAGTTTCTAAACTACTAGGTTTATTTAAAAATAAATAAAATCTATTTGGTGAAAAATTGAAATTTCAATGCAGAGTACTTAAATTTCAGGGAAAAAATAAGAAGTAGGTGTCTATCTAACCACCCTAACCATAATAAAATGGTAATAATTTTTTATAAGATTTTATATATAAGTAGAGGACTCATGTCAGGATGTGATGGATATTTTTTTGTAATTTTTTTCCAAGTAAATAATTAATTATGAATTTTTTATTACAACTTTTAAAAAATATAAAAACTTGTATGTTTGACCACATTAACTTGGTCAAAACTTCATGAATTTTTTATTTATTTTTTTCAATCCTATAGTATGTGCAGTATAAAATGTTGCGAATGTTTTAGATTCAAAAAATGTGATACCATTTGAAATGTATAGATGTTTTTCAATCATCCTACCGATCAGGACTTTAGTCTTAATTCTAATAGAAAATAAATAATAATTATTTATTAAATTAAAATTAAAGCATAATTTATATTGGTGGAAAGCTGAGAATCTCCTCTAAAAACCCTTTTCGTTTCATCAATTTTGGGTTAAAAAAAGTTGTCAGCCACATACCCTACAAATACTTATAATATTGCCACTTGTTGGCCCATCATGATCCTGCACATACCCTCAACATGAATAAACTTAATTATAAAGTGGCATTGATTTCCTAAAATTCTACTAGAGATCAAATGTATATTGAATATAAGGAAATGTAAGTTGTAAGAGATCATCAAATAAACAAACATGTATACATATATTGAATATTTAAAGCAAATGCATACATATATCATGTGTAAACATGTAACCATAAGCAAACACATGTACATACATGTAAAGAGATTCAATGTATAAACATAACACATGTTATAAGCAAAGAGGAAAATGTATGTATATATCATATAATAAAATGTATGTACATATCATATAATCAAATTAATGTAAATTAGAGATCATCAAATGTCAAATACTAAAGATCAACAAATAAGCAAATGTATGTATATATCATATAAGCAAATGTAAGTTAGAGATCATCAAATATTGAATACTAAAGATCATCATATAAGCAAATACATGTAGTAAAGATCAAAAATCTAGTGTGCAGGGCCTAATAGGAATGTCAACTCCTAGTCGAATGACCATTTGAATGAGAACGGTCCTGCTTGGATAGATGTGCTGAGCCCTGAAATTAAAATTGTGTATAGAATGTGTTAAATACATATAATTTATATTAAATAAATTTTATGAAAGTTATTTTTAAATGAACTTGTATTTTTAAATATCTATCTAGATCTATGAATAAATAAATATTGCATTTAGATATACACATGTATATATAAAAATTTAAAACTCACATGTCCACTGGTAGCAGATTCATCCACGAAGTCACATTGATCATGTACACACTCTAGACCAAGGCTAGGAGTGACATGAGGTATGTCCACCTATAACAATATATATACATATATATCAACTTATATGAATATCTAGTTAAAAAAAAAATTAAAATAGTTAAAAAAGAATTGAAAGATGCACATGCACACATAGATGCACATCATCTAATATCGGATGACCTAAGTCCTCTAAAATGGTCGCCTCCACCATATCCACCAAATGGTCAAGTGATGAATCAACATCTGCATCCATCTGATCTATCCCTTGTCATGCCATAAATGATGAATGTAGAGGACTATGAAGGTGAGATGGCATTGGTGATGATGAACTAGAACCAATCAGCATATCAGTAAAACCCATAGTTTGTGTAGTTTCTAAATGAACTGTAGGTGGATCCTGATGTGCACTAGTGCTTAGTTGAGAGTGATGGGATCCTAGAGATGAATGGAATCCATGTGCCAAACAATCTTTAACATGATCTATACCAATCCCATTGTCTGATGCAATGTGGGCATATGCCTCTAACAGGTCCTCAGCCAAACAATGCATAGTCCTATGTGCCATATCTCCTATAAGTGCATCAAGTTGTGTAGGAGTAGGGATACCGGTCATTGTAAAAGGATCCATGGTGGTCCACTATGTTGAAAATGGCATGGATCGGGAACGTCTGGACATCAAATATTGACCTGCATGATCATCAGATATCCTAATGGTGGAAGTCGCAATGTCACCTATAGAAGCAATGACAACCTCATCTGCTATGGGAGGTAGAGCTAGGGTGAGAGTGGGAGACCTCTCGCCAACCAATTCCCTAAACACTGGGGCTGGTCTATCTGCTCGATGATAGGTGGGCCTATCAGCAATCCTACCACGCCCCTCACCAACATATGGTGGAATGTCCAGGTAGTTAACTTTGAGGCCCAAATGGACCTCAGCATACAACTGCTGAACAAAATATAATGGAATCTGGTCATTCTTTGGGTATTGACCATGTGATGCAAGAAATTGTGAGTAGATCAATTCAGCCATAGCACGATCGACACATCTAGTGACTTGGTATCTTCTCACCTTACGTACATTTTGATAAAAAGGAAAACAAGTGTTTTTTATCATTTCTTTGGTCACACTATCCTTTATTTTTTTAAGGGGAACATCACCATGTACTTCTTCCCGCATGTGGGAAAGAATAGCAGCTACTCTATCTAGGGAAAATGTACTAGTCTTCTCAAGTTCATCTCTTAGTTTTTCTAAACTATGTAATATTGACATGCATGGTTCATAATATATCCCTGGGTTTTCATGTTGTACTAATGAGTCTCTCAATTTTTTAATCTCATTAGTGGTATTTGCAAACAAAGAATCTGGAAGTGGAACATGATTTTCTTTTTCCATGTTATATATATGTATATACACCTAAAAGAGCAATGAGACCTTGGTAAATAATATATCTAGATAAAGGGAATACAAATGTAAAACAGTTATAATAATTCATCTACTCATCAATAATATTTTCATACCATTAACAAAAAAACATTCAACATCTATCATAATTTTTAATAATTTCAAAACATTTAAATTACTAGATTGCACACAAAACATAATCTAAAACAATTCTAAAATTTAAATTTAAAACATAATCTAAAATAGTTCTAAAATTTAAATTACTAGATTGCACACAAAGCATCATTACTTAACATTGGTGGTCATGTAAAATCAATCCAGTCATTATTGAAGGCACAAATAAGAGAAGAAAATGAGACAGATCAAGATGCCCCTTATAAGGTTCAATGTAATGATGGAAAATAAAGATGAAAAGTATTAAGGACCTATGTTTTATTTTAATGGCATAATAAGATAGTTCCCTCTACTAGCAAATGAAAAATTGTATGTGCTTTGAATTGTGTAATTATTGAAATTGACACCCTATGATTTGATAGAAATTAGGATATATCGATTGATCTAAATGAAACTATATCAACTAATTGTAAATCTATTATAAGTGACATAAAGCCTCAATGTCTCATTTGTATTAAAATATGGGGATGATGTGGCTATTTTAAGACCCAAAATTTCATGTGTTAATAGCATAAACATATAACATTAATTTTTTTGGGAGTTTGTACCAAATACCTTTTTCCAAACACAACTTTTGTTTAAAATACCTCAAGACCTATGAATGAAATTAAAAAATTCCTAACTTAAAGACCATCAAGGAAGGTATTAATGCCATATATGTGGCTTTCTTTGCCTACTATATAAAATTCAACTAAAATAGCTTTTAAGAAATAGTTCCACAAAATTAGAGGGGTCCAACCATGTTTTCAATTAATTTAAAACTATTATTTTAAGATTTTTTTTATTTTAAAATAAATATATAAATTTCTTACATTATTTTGAATTAAAATGATAATAGTGGACATAAATTACGCAAAATTGAATGTTATTAAAATTTCGGTTAAAAAGTAAGAAGGTTAACCTTTAAAGCCATTGAGGAAGGTATTGAGCTACTACAAGTGGTTTATCCATGAAGGGCTTGAAGTCTCATAAAGAAAGTAAATACAAGAGGAAGGAAAATATAGATGATCTCCTCACAAGTATATAAATGTTTCTACTTGATTATTTATTTCATCCTAGAAAGAAACTATAAATGTTGTTTATCCTATAACTTTTATCGTATTAATAATCTTATATGCATGTGACTTGTTAGCTTCCCTTTTCATTTACTCATGTAATTTAAGAAATCTATTATTAGAGTTGTACGTGAGAAAAAAATGAGCTCCCCTCCACTAAGGGCTTATTTTTTTCTTATACCAATTTGAGAATTTTATTATTTCAATTCTTAATTCTAATCAAAATGTGGTGAAGGGGAAATAATACCCATCCAATAAGTGTTCCCCAATCCCTTGAAAAGGAAAACTTGTGTATTATCCAACTTGGCTATCATTGTTAGGATTCTAGCTTCTAGTTCTACTATTTTTAGAATACTACTAGAGCCTAGATTAATGGCTCACTTCTCTCTCCTATGGATGAGGATCCCTCTAAGATTGGTTGTTCCACCTCTTCAATGAGATTAGTAACAAGGTTTATGAGTGTGTTAAATAGGGGAAGAGGTTGGGTATATAATGTACTTTAGACATGGTTGTTGAATGTAAAATTATTTAGACCATGAGAGGGTTGAACAATTTAAAAAGAATTGGAAGACAACTATAATCTATAACATAGCATCCTTAAATGGTTCAAATTTTAAATGAAACAATGAAAGAAAGAATAAGAAAACAAATATTATTGTAAAATTATTTGAAAATAATTGGGTCCATAAAAATATCTAATTTAATAGTTGTTAACATAAATGAACTTCAAAATAGGATTATGTAAGTGAAAAAAAAGTTCTATTGCCTTCATTGAACCTAAATTTATCTAGTTAAGATATGTCTAAAATTAAGAATTCACACTAGAATATCAATATTCCATAAGAATCTCATAAAGAGGATGAATTTAATGGAAGATGTTGTGCAGTTTCTCACACATGCCCCGCTAAAAGTGGGGACCCTCTTTCTCTCTAGTTTTGGCGTCTTGGCCCTTTCATTTTGAGGTTTTGTCTTACTTAGGTATGTGCTTAAATGTTTATTTTGGATGCCTAAGTGTTTCCCCAGGTTATTCATTGAAAATCCTAAAGTTCTGGATGAATTTTAGGCTTTTGCTTAGATTCAGGATTTTCCACCCTCGTCGGATTTTCCCAGATCCTGCTTGGACTTTGGCTAGACCCTATTGTTCAGGGATTCATGGCCTTCACATATTTTCACGTGGGCCGGATTTTCCTAGATTCTACCCTGTCGTTGGCTCCCCGAGTTTTTTGACTATCCTATCGATCGCATTAATGGATTCATGTATGCCTTGAAGGATGTATTTAACTTGGTTTCTGGGATCTTTTGTACCATCATGCTTACTATTTGTCATCGTCTGGGCTGAGGAGTTCTTTCTTGTGATTGATTGACTCTAATTTGGGACATTTGGGCTTGAATTGTGAACTTAAATGACGATTTCTTGTGCATTCATTCATCTGTTCTTTATGGACGTCATTGATCTTGACACTTGTTGATTCTAGGATCAATTTCCACTTTATAATGGTATGCTTTTGATTTCCCTACCTTTGATTGAGAATTATGAATGGCACGTTGATATTATCAGAGCCTATAGGATTCGAATTCCCATGTATTTGATCATTTCATGCTAGGGTTGTTCAGTATTGCATCCCTTGTCATCTCCAAGGTGAGTTTTGAGCTCATTTGTTTATCTGCATTTTGATGACTCTTTCCTGACAGTGTTTAGTTAACCCTAGTGATGACTTAGTAGTTGAAAAAACTCGATACAGAGCTGGCCTGTGCACTAATAGTGGATGAATAGGGTTTGAAACCTAGGGCAATGCCATGTCAGGTTATTTCATTTTAAAATTGACCTAGAATGTAAAGAAAATCAATGAAAGGTCCATCCCTGACTTGCCTTGAGTTGAAATTATGAAATTCATGACTGATTTGGTGTCTGGGTAAAATCGTGACTCTCCATCCCTTCCGAATTTTCTTCGCCGTGACCCTCCACAATTGAGGGGATGTCATATCGATCACCCTATATTTCACCAAGGAGCCTTCCTAAATTCATATTAGATCACCATAACATTATCATTTCTCACACTGATAAATTCCTCTATGTCTGTCGGCAAGACAAGCCCTAGTTGGCAAGAGGTCATAATTGGCTCCATTAGTTATACCAATGTTCATTTTCTTCGCTAAGACATACATCCTTCGTTGAGACCTTTTGGCAAGCTCACAACTCTTGCCAACACCTTCGCTTTCTGCGAGACTACCAATAGTCACCAAGACCTCATGGTAAAACCCTCCTTCCTTGACAAGCTCAGATCATCCTTCGCTAAGACCACATGTTGTCGACAGGACCTCTTGCCAAATTTAAAACCTACCGCCAGTCGGCAAGACACCAAACCTTTGCTGAGACCTCATATCGAAAAACTTCAATCTGGCCGAAGTGTTTGCTTGGATCTCGAAAGTCGGTGAGACACAAGATTTGACAGGACCTTACTCTGTCTACCCTTTGGTCATATCGATATATTTTCTATAATGTTGATCGACGACACATTGCACCGAAACCACTAGGTCTTGGCGAAATGAATTTCGATCACATCCTTCAACGTGACCTCCTGAAAGTCGCCAAGACTTCTCGGTGAGATGACTGACTCTTGCCGAAACCTTTGTTCCTAGAATCTGCATTGGTTTAGAGTTTTGACTTATCTGTGGATTTCTGTTGGGTCTGGATTTCTCCAAAATATGGTATCTCCCTGATTTTTTGAAGTCTCCCCTCTGGTTCATTCTTTGTGGGAATCCGTCCTTCACGGATTTTCCCAAAATATGATGAAATATAAAGGAACATGAGATAATTGGATTTTTTTATGATTTATGATGCATTTGATGATTATTTCATGTCATATTTGGAGTTCCCATGAATTTTATTGATTGATCATGATCAAGTTTAATGATTAAGTAGGTGTTTCCTAGTTTTTCCGTTGGAATCTGATCAGTCTAGAATTTCTCAAAATTCCTCTCTAGCTCAGATTTCGCGGATGGTCTTGAAACCTGAAATCTATTGTGATCATCTCATATGAGATTTAATAACACTTTGGCTATATGAGATTCATTCTAATGATGTATTGATGAATTAACCTTGCTCTCCTGTGGTTTTTATTATAATTTTCTTGATGGATGCAGGCTGATTCTAGCAAAGTAGTAACTGGATCTTCAATGTCTAATGCAGAGGATCAAAATGGACATTAAGAGAAAGATTCCTGAGAGAAAGATCACATCGGTCTAGTCAGAGGTGACTGATACAAACATTGGAGAATGGGACAATGAAGAGTTCAAAGAAAGAATGGCGGATAAAGATCTTCCTTTGGTGGCATGAAGAATGAAAGAGTCAGGTTTGGCACATGTAGCTAGTTTCCCTTCAATGGTGCAGTGTTATGAGCTAGTCCTCGAATGTGCCTGACATTATGACTGGGGTACACAAAAGATTATCATTACTCAAGGGAGAGTGATAGCAAACCTCAACCCTATTTCTATTGCTCAGAATTTTGATATGCTAGATAGGTCTCACGTGGTGGCATTCGACATGGGGTCTGCCAAGGAATTCTACGAGGAGAAAATTGTTAAATCTTAGTAATTCATCAACTCTTGGCTAGAAAAGCCTAGGTCACACTATTCCAAGTTGCCCAAGAAGCTATTCAGGGCAAAGTTCAAGAAGGAGTACTACAATGCTATTACACTACTCAGCAAGGTGGTTGGATTGAGGAGTGCATGAGTGTTTGAGAATTGGATGTGCCATGCCATTGTGAGGATGGAGAAAGAATTAATTAATTATCATTGGGTTGGTTTAATTAGCAGAATAATCCATGAACAGTTATCCAATGTGTTGTAGACCAAGACTTTCAGAATGACTTCATATCTATGTGCTTGCAAATTCCATCCCTACAAAGGATTGGATACAAAGGGAATTTTTGGACAAGATGTTATTTATGAAGTTTTCTCTCAATTACATTTGGGAGGTTCAAACTATAGGAGGGAAAATGATGCATTTACCATGTATATCACCACAATGCTTCAGGAGGCAGAGCATGTTAGAATTTCAGATCAAGCCAAGGAGCTCATCAGGAAGTATGGAGCTTGGTTTATATAATTCCCAACCTTCTCCTACATTCAGATCGATGGCTGCCAAGGGGCCCCATATAGAATTCTGAGGTATCCCACTGATCACATTATATTGATGGAAGTCACTAGAAAGATTTGTCACTTTGATGCTATTGTCAAGAAATACAAACATAAGACAAGATTTGGTGGGGATTTTCCCCTAAGGATTGGCACTGGAGAAGCATGTCCTTCCATCATTTTTTCCCAGGCTTCAGAAGAAGAAATGCATGCCTTCGGTCTGTCTTTTCATTCTAAGAGATCAAGGTTTGATATTACGGGAGAGCCCAAAAGAAAGCCAGTAGGGAATATAGCCATAAGGTGAACTTGGAGAACTACTGGGCCAACTGTCATGATGAGTATGAGGTCAGAAAGAAGAAATTCTCCTAGCTTCCAGTTGAGTCAGTTCGATTGTATAATGTAAAGGCAGTTCCTGATCAATTGGAGGATGACAGAAACCTAATTTAGGATCATTCCTATGAAGTGGTAAATGATAAGCCAATTGGTGATGTGGATTGGTTGGAGGAGGAAAAGACATAACTGAAATAATTTATGGATCCAGTTATCAATGTTACTAAGATGTGGCTAAAGTACAAGCTATGGGAGCTGGAAAATAATGGTGTACAGTGCACCTATGCGCTAATGGGAGATTTGGATCCCCACTTCACCTCTAAAGAGTCTACCCAGCAGGATCCTAAGGGCAAGGGTAAGTTAGATTCTCCGTTCAAAATCAAGGTAAACGGTGTTCAAGAAATAGAGGCCTAAGAAGCAAAGAAACAAAGAAAGCCAAAGGCCAAGAAGAGGACAAGGACTAGGAAGTCTAAGCTGAATCCTAAGGCTAATGCTCCTATGCCTAAGAGGAAAATAATTGTAAAATTATTAGAGAAGGCTAGCTCCAAGGTAGGAGAAGAATTGATTCCACCACTAGTGGTAAATGTTGAAAGTTTAGGGGAGAGGTCTAAAGTGTATACAAGGAGGTCTAGGACTCCTTCTCTTAAGGGTAGTGTGCCTAAAGTAGACCTACCTCTAGTTGTTTCTCATGATGTGCAACATGATTATGTTCCTTCCGCTTATGAAGCTCAAAGCAAAACAAGTGAGTCAGAGGATGTTGAAGATCATCAAGATACTGAAAGGGAAGAGTTCCATGAAGGGGAACTTTACAGTGTAGAGGACGAGGTAAAAAAGGTAATGCAATCTCCCTTGGTTGCATATGTAGGATCTCCAGTCACAAATGAGGCAGTTGAATCTCCTCCAAGAGAAGAAGAGGCATAAAAGATCCAATCACCTAAACATGAGGAAGAACACATCGAAGAGAAAAGGAATAAGGATGAAACTCCTGAGAAATAGAATGTGGGAGAGGAGATAGCAGGATATCAACAATAAGGAGTAGGGTAGAACCAAGTGCAGTTGGAGCCTACCATTCCATAATGGCTTCATAGAGAAATAAAGAGGAAACGAGTTGTTGTGGAAGACACACCACCGAATTGGGATGCACTACTAGCCAAGATTGGAAAAGACAAAGGTAAAAAGAAGGCTAGAGTGATCTCAAGGGTTGAAAGAAATGAGGCACATAACAAGGTTATTCACATTGCAACCCCTGCTCCAGATAAAAATAGAGATGATGTGGCTTGAAAAGATTATAATGTTCAAACTTTCAATCTTATTCCTACATCCATTGAGTAGGATATTGAGGATTATCGGGACTCCAGTGCACTTATTGTGAGTAGATTGAGGAAGGAAATGAAGACCAAGTAGGAGCTAAAGAAAGAAAATGAAAATCTCAAGAAGTGCTTGGAGGAATTAATGAAACCACTATAGTCCATTAACCCTTCTTCCTCTGCTGCAAATCCTCTACCTCAAGAGACCATCACCAAGCTAGAAAAGATAAAGGCTTCTAATCTTCCCAAAATGAATTGGCTAAAAGGGGTACAAATAAAAGGTGATGAGGCTATTAAGGAAATCTTGTTAATAGGGAAGGATGCCGCAAGGATGATGGATTGGATGAAGTAGGTGTCGGCACAAGATAAGGAAGATATAGACCTGCTGCTGTAGAAAACCAGAACTATCATGGAATACACTAAGGATAGATTAGTAAGTGAAAAGATCCTTCCCTTCTCTAGAGCTGTCGAGCCATGGGAGTGGTTTGAGGCATTGCAAATTAGGCAGAAAGTGCTGAAGAAGATTTATAAATAAATAAGGTAGATTGATGATACCCTAGGTGGTGTACATGGCCTTTTTTGAGATCATGATGGGAAGAAGGAAGATCACGTCCAAGTATTTGAGTCTAGAATAGTTGAGAAGTTGGTGGCAGGATGCTTGCACACCGCTTGGTGATGATTCTGTTTCTGAGCACCAGTTGGATGATGCGGCCACCTACCTCATAGTTATTGATAAGTACATGACATATAAGGTGGACTGGGATAAGTCGATCACAGGGTCAAGAGAAGAGATTGCATCCATTGAAAATTGACTTAGGGTTTTTCCTTTGCCACTAGTAGCTGACTTCGATGGGATGCTTCTAAAGATTCATGAAATGCTGGGTCGGAATAGGGATAATAGGGAAGGGAGATAATGATAGGCTGTAGCGCGGTTTGTGCTTCCCTATTATCTTCTTACAGATTGGTCCAAACTACATTGCAGATCCCAGACCGACATGGATGGAACATGCATTTAATGCTTATTTGACCCAGTTTGAATTTCTCTTGGCCGGGTTGTTGTGCCATTAATGTTGTGAACTCTTGCTAGGCCGACGGGTTTTTTCTGGGGATTCTATATATTGGGCATTTCACCTTGGTGGTTGGGGTTGTTTTTGGTTAAGAAGTTAAAAACATAGAGATTAATATAGGGAAGGGATAGTTAAAAGTAAGTAGAGCAAGTTAGCAAGTAGCTGCTCTCAAGCAAATATTGTAACAAAAGCTGGAATTGTTGATATAGTGGATAATTTGAATGTAGATAATGACATTGTGATTTGGTGCCATACTTGCATTCTTTTGTCTTGCATGTTTCTTGTTCTTCTATCTTTAAAATTTCTTTGAGGAGTTTAGCATTTATATTAGATTTGATTTAATAATGTTTGTGATTTGATACTTGAATGTTGTAGCAATCTCTCAGTCCATAATTTTTGCAACCAACTGATTGTTAGTTGCTTTGCAAAGTTAGCCTGGACTCTTCATATCCCTTGTGCTTAAGTTCAATTGTGAAGGTTTATTCATTTCAACCACAATAGGGTTGTTTGAATGAATGTTCATGATTTGAAAATCTTAACACCTTAGAATATTGCACTATTTTTTATAAGATTGCAAATCTATCTGGGTCAAGTAGAGATTAGTTTTGAGGGATTGGTCCATTCCAGGTGTTGGTCACTTTCATTGTTAACCTTAGGTTTAATATCAGGTTAGAAATCTCTTTGAAACCCTTATCTTTTGCTATTTCTTTGATTATTGGGTTAAATCTAGGATTGAAGTATCATTATATTAATAGATTTGATAAATTTTGATTCAGTATTTTGCTTCTAGTAAGGTCCCTTTGTGATTACCATCATTTTCACATTTTATCACTAATTTGTTTATGCATTGTCAAGACCTGACATTAGATACCTTGAGGTTATCTCTTGAGGCTTGCTGATAGAGATTTACCTTTTAAGAGAGATAGGATTCTATATTCTGTCTGAGTTGTTGCTATGCAAAAAACACCATCAACAGGATTGGCGCTAGAAGGAGGGCATGAATAAGCAAGCTAGATCAATTTTTGAATGCCATCTCTCCTGAGAGATTCAGAAGAAGGACAAGATCTTATCCAAGAGAGGAATAATTTGAGGAATTACGAGACCCCACTAGGTTGAGAAGGACCAACAGAAGGGGAGAGTCATCATCATCCCATCCACCTCCCACATCTCCATCATCCCCTTCTTCATCAGGTTCGTCTGAGTCTGAGGGCATTCCCAGTCCATAACCTCATCCAGTCATAAATCAGCCATTAGCACCCCCACCTCCACCAATGGCTTTCCTAGCGACCAACACATCTCCATTGAGTTTTTCTATTTACAATGTCATGCCGAAAAACCCTGAACACTTTTGTTCAAAATTTCATGTCAATGATCCAAATAGGACCGCTGAGGAGCACATCAGGATCTTTTAGACTGGCCTCAAGGATAGAGGGATAAACCATGAGGATGTAGCATGTCGACTGTTTCCTTATTCATTGGGAGAGGATGCATTCTATTGGTAGAACTATTTTCCTACCGGATCTATCCAACATTGGACTGAACTAGAGGCTGCCTTTTGTAGAAGTTTCAAATTCCCATTAGTTCTAATGAGCTTTATCGTTAGTTCACTAATGTGAAAAGGGAGGTCAATGAGCCTATAGGATCTCTCAACAATAGGTTTCATCATGCTTATACCAAACTACAGGCCCCTTATGTTGTTGATGAACCCACCACCTTAGAATTTTATTATGAGGGACTTGATAGTTTGAAAACTACCTTTATGAAATGGAGTAATAATCCTCCTGCTAGTCTACTTAATGCATATCCAGATGCTATGAAAGTTAGCACTAATATAAGGCAACATTTTTCTGGGCCTTTACCCTCATTAGGACCCGTTGCTCACCCTGGGCAAGTTCCAGCTCTCAACCAGGCTTTGGAAAACCATACTCCAATCATGAATATGGTACCTCAGTTGCCTCTTGTCCCTCACCCAGGGCCTCTTGTGGGACAAGTGTTATCCATGATTAATTACCCCCAGTAAAATGTGAATCAACCCCTACATACCTAGCCTTAGGTTAGTTATCCTTCATACCTACAAAATTCTGAAGTCTTAAACCAATCACTAAATGCCAATGCTGCAGCAAGGTATTCCCAGAATAATGTGAATCAACTTCCATATAGTAATCCTAACAAGGAAAGACTGGACGAATTGTCTAAACAAATAAAGAAGTTGAATATGGAGGTGACTTACTTGAGGAACCAGAACAGTTAGTTACAAGTTGCTCAGAGAAATATGCAGTCCAACCAGAATAGAGAGAATCCACAAGGACATAACTTTGATAGAGGGCAACGTCATAAAAGAGGATAAAATAATGATAGAGGATATAACCAAGAAAGAGGTTACAACAATGATCGGGGATTTAATAATGACAGAGGGTATAATAATGAGAGAAGACAAAACTATGATAAAGGACCATCCTCGGGCCAGAACTTTGATAGAGGTGGTGGACAAGGGTTCGATAGGAGGTAGCCATCAAGACAGAACAAGACCTAGAGCACAAGGCCCAACAATGGAGGAGTCCCCACCCCATTGGATCAACTAGTTAGTCAACCTGTCAATCAGTCTGCCAATCAACTAGTTAATCAAGAGAAGCCTCCTGGCGGTGTATATCTAGCTAAGGCTACTTTATCAGAGTGGTGTAGGCTCCACAAGACTAGTTAGCATTCTGAGTTAGACTATCAAGAATTCCAAACAATAGCCTCGATCTTTCAGTATGAAGTGGAAAAAAATGCAAGCGGTCAGGAAATTGTACCTTCTATTCCTTATGATTCACCAGTGTTGGTGTTGGACCATGCTCCTTTTTCGCAAAGTGAGGAGAATGTACCTAAAGAGGAACCTGATCAATTCAAGAAAGAGGTAGATCAGGTGTGTAATGGAGATGAAATGACATAGTTATTCGATGAGAGTTTAGTAAATGATAATGGTCCTAGAGATGAAGAAGAAGCTTATGTCGAAGAGGAAGCCTTTATTGAAGAAGTGCAGACCTTCCAGAGACCTGTCAAGAAGTACGACTTGAGAGAGTTGCCACATAGGCGCCCATAGGCTAGAGGCCCCTTTACTACTTCCATTCCACCGAACAACTTCAACATGCCTCAAGACCCTAATGCTAGCAATAATCCATCACTACCTCAAGTGTCCAAGCAATATTTATCTCAAGATCTAGGACATGCCGATGTGCCAAAAAGGAGAAATGCTGATGCAAATAAAGAAAAGATGGTGGAATACCCCAGGGAGACTCCTACTGATTTAAATGAAGAACAATTGGCCACATATGTTGCTGAAGAACTCTAAAAATTTAAGGTAAATCTATCTGCATTCGATTTGTTAAGAGTTCCATCCATTACGAATGCAGTCTTAGGACTTTATAATGAAAATTCCATGTCACAAGATAAATTAGTTAGCAAGAATGTCAATAGAGTATCTAGTCCTCTAGGAAGACAAAATCAATCCCATAATCAAGTCCATGTGCCCCCTGGAGATACTGGAAAAGAAAAGGACAAATCTCAAGTTGCTCAAGTAGATACTCCCTTAACTCTATTTCAAGGGAAAATAGAAACACCTCCATTCTTGATTTCTATTCAAATATTTGGTAAGAATCTGCATAATTGTCTACTGGATTCTGGTGCTTCAATGAATGTTATGCCTTTCAGTGTATGTCAAGCTATAGGAATTACTCCTGCTGACTTACAGAAGAAATTCACACAATTGGATAGGACTGAAGTCAATGTTATAGGAGAGTTAAATATGATTCATATGCAAATTGCGTCTGACCCTAGGATTCAGCAGGTTATCAATATATAGGTGGCTGACATACCTAACGCTTATGGCCTAATCTCGGGAAGAGACTTTACCAAGGCCTTGAATGGATATGTCTCAACTGATCACTCCTATATGTAGCTTCCTTGGAAGGGAGTGCCAAACTAGATTAGAATTGAAAGAGAACCCAAAATGAAGTACATGACTATAGAATATCAAAAAACCTCTACTAAAATTCTGGTATCAGAGGTAAGTATGGGTAACTATATGCTTGCTACTCCTTCTGAAGAGCTAGATATAGAGGAGGTCCTCATGTTCCATACAGTGTCTAATGGCCTCACGGTAGAGTCCAGTGGTGTTGAAGCCCTAGTGGAACCAATTAAAGACAATGATGAACCAGCTGAAAATAATGATGACCCAAAAGATAGTCGGCTAGCTTTTCTAAATAGTTTTCAAGAGTTTACTTGGAAGTGCATAGAAGATCAAGTCCAACTGGGAAGTCGAATGAACTTTGGATAGCTACTCTTGCCTAATTGGTGTAGAGTGCATAATGCTTCTCATTTGGAATTGGACTGTTGCTTATGTCAGGCTGCAGTGGAACAAATACAAAAATGTATCAACCCCACTCCTACAGTCAAAAGTGATATCTTGAATGTCCAAGAAGATCCTAAAGGAGAAGGATTGATGCCTTTTGAAAAGCCATCCAACAGTAACAATGTGAAAAAGCAGGGAGCCCTGCAGCTGCTGGTTGTTGGACTCTTAGATTTGATGGGTCCAAATCAAAGCAAGGAGTTGGGGTAGGCTTTGAGCTAATTAGCCTGAGAGGTAAGAAAATTTTCACTACCCATCGACTTCAATTCCACTGTATGAATAATGTAGCCGAATATGAAGCCTTAGTGCATGGGCTGTTAATGGCATTGAAGAAAAAAGTTAGGATCTTGCAAGTTTTTGGAGATTCTAAGTTAGTAGTCAAGCAAGTTAGGAGACAATACTCTTGTCATAACAAGAGAATGACCAACTATAGACATAGAGTGTGGGACCTCATTGAAGGATTTGATGCCTTCAATGTTCAGTTAATTCCATGAAATAAGAACCAGACAGTTGATTCTCTTGCTCAAACAGCAAGTACATTGCAACCTCTGTCCCTTTCTAGACTAAAGAAATTTACTATGGAACTGACCCCAGTACCCTCAATACCTAATAATGTTACCAACTTCTAGGTATTTGAAGACGATAAGCATATTCTAGATTTTATCACAAGTATTGATGTATTTGCTTCTCAAATCATTGATGAAACTAAGATCCAAGAAGTAGAGATGGACCTTGAAGGGATAATCAATTTGAAGACCAACACAATTCCCAGGGGAACGGTGCAACTAGAGAGGATCTTTAATCTGGATAAGATCAGAGATCAGGAGCAGAATACCAGGAAAAGTCTATTAGCGGATAGTGTGATAAATTTAACATGGGATCTCAAGAGGATGTCCAAAATGTCTTTATTGGTAAAGTATGCACTCCTAAGGAAAGGCAAGGAATCCTCAATGCACTACATAGATATCTAGATGTGATAGCCTAGAGTTATGAAGACTTAAAGGCTTATTATACATCGATCATAACCCATATTATCCCTCTCATTCTAGGAATAAAGTCTTTCAGACAAAGGAAAAGGCCCATCAATGCTTTACTAGAACCCATAATATAGAAGGAAGTGCAGAAACTGTTGTTTGCAAGGATAATATTCCTAGTTAGACATTCTACTTGCATCATAAACTTGGTCCCAGTGCAAAAGAAAAATGGTGAAATCTGGTTATGCGTGAATTTCAAAAACCTGAACTGAGCCTCAGAGAAGGATAATTATCCCGTGCCCTCACTAGATGAAGTGCTCCATATTTTCAATCGATCTTAGATGATGTCCTTCTTGGATGGTTATTTGGGATACAACCAGGTCATAGTGCAGTGTGAGGATAGGCACAAGACTGCTTTCACCACCAAGTGGGGAACTTTTTCCTACAGGAGGATGCCCTTTGGCTTAATTAATGCTAGAGCCACCTTCCAACGAGCTATGGACATTTCCTTTAAGGACATAATTGGTAAGTGCTTAATCATTTATATGGATGATCTAATAGTCTTCTCCAAGAAAATAGGTGATCATATCTCAGATTTATGCAAATTTTTTCAAAAATGTAGAGAGTTTGGGATATCTCTCAACCCAAATAAATGCATCTTTGGAGTCACAGAAGGTAAATTTTTGGGGCATGTTCTCTCTAAAAAGGGAATTGCCATTGATCCAGAATGCATAGAAGTCATTCTCAAGATTCCACCCCCTCCCAATAAGAAACAAATGAAATCATTCTTTGGCAAGATCAACTTTGTGAGGAAATCCATCATTGGATTTGTAGAGGCAAAAGAAGCATTTGCAAAGATAAAGAGGGCTATTGTTCAAGCTCATGTTTTGGTAAGTTTGGACTATGCTAAACCATTCTATATATATTCGTTTGCCTCTGATCATTCTTGTGCTGCTATGTTAACTCAAAAGTCAAATCAAGGAAACGAGCATCCCATAGCGTTCATGAGTGCACCATTGAAAGATGTAGAGCTGAGATATTCAAATGTGGAAAAGCAGGCTTATGCCTTAATCAGAGCAGTAAAGAAATCTAGGCATTACATCCTCAGAAACAAAATCTTTGCCATAGTTCTGGATCCTACAGTTAAGCTGTTATTGATGCAGAACGAGCTAGGGGAGCATAGAGCCAAGTGGGTAACTATGTTACAAGAGTATGATGTTGAGATTCAGCCCATGAAGCTAGTAAGACGACAAGGGCTTACATAGACAATGGAAAAAATGGGCCCCAACCTTACAACTCAAAGTTATAATTTAAAGGATGTTTCTCCCGGTGAGTGGTATGATGACATTGTTCATTATCTCCTGACTTAGAGGTGCCCTGATCACCTTAATTCAGTACAAAGAAGGTCATTGCGCTTAAAGAGTGACAGTTTCATGTTGAAAGGAGCTATCCTATACAAGAAAAATCATGAGGGTGTTTATTTGAGGTGCCTAGGAAGGGAAGAATCTGAAAGAGTGATGTTGGAGTTTCATGATAGATATGGTACAAGCCATGAATCAACACCTTCTATAGAAAACCAGATTCACAGAGCTAGTTACTATTGGCCTACACTGTTCAAAGATATACACAACCACGTCAGAACTTGTCATGTGTGTCAGACTGCAACCACTAGAGAGAAGTATGCCACACTCCCACTCCAGTTGGTCTTTGAGGTAAAACCTTTTGCACAATGGGGAATGGACTTCATAGGTCCCATCAACCCGCCTTCCTCTGCAGGACATAGGCATATCCTTATTGTCACTAATTATTTTACAAGATGGACTGAGGCCCTTGCTTGCAAACAATGCACTTCAGAGGTAGTAGTTAACTTCATCAAATCAAGTATTCTCAATTGTTTTGGATGTCCTATGTCTTTAGTTTTTGATAATGGTCCTGCATTTTCATCGTTAAAGTTTTCTAATTGGGCATTCAACCATGGAATTATCATTAAATTTGCATCCAACTATTACCCTCAGGGCAATGGTTTAGTTGAGTCATCCAACAAAAACCTCCTGACTATTATTCACAAATTGTTAGAAAGAAATCTGAAGGACTGGCATAACCAACTTAGATTTTCTCTTTGGGCAGATCGCACCAGACATAAAACCTCCATAGGGATATCACCTTACCACCCACTTTATGGATTAGATCCTGTGTTTCCCATACAGTTGAAGATTCCCACCTTGTAGTTCATTAATGAATATTATGACAAAGGAGATAGACGTAAGGCTAGACTTGCTGAATTGTTGCACCTTGAGGAAAAGAGAGACGAAGCCCTGGAAAACTTTGCTAAACATCAATGGGTTGTCAAGAGATGGTTTGATAAAAGAGCCAAGGTTAAAGCTTTTAGGATTCCTGACTTGGTTCTTTACTGGGATAAAGCCCATGACTTACGGGAGAGCATGGGAAATTTGACAAACTTTGGCTTGGACCTTACCAGATTTCATAAATTCTTGGAGATAATGCTTTCCGTTTGAAAACTCTCACTGGAGAGGATATCCCACTGCCTGTCAATGGGAAATATCTAAAGCATTATTTCCAGTCCTGAGCTATTTTAAGCTCTTGTCTTGTATATAGTTAGATTAGGTTTTCTTTTTTGCTTTGTTTTTGTTTGTTTTTGCTTTGCTCTTGCTTTGGGGGTTTCTCTATTTTCCCCAAGACATGTTGCACTTGCATGGAAAATTTACCATTATCTCGAACTATTCTAGGTATTTTGTTGGTGAACTGTTGTCTTGTATCTTGAAAGGACGGTTGGAGTCTTAGCTATCACCAGTAGTCTAAATGTTTGGTTTATAGAAGATGGGTCATTGGTTTTGATTTGAATTTGAAGTATTCTAAAAAATCTCATATCTCCTATATCTTAAGAATCTTGTTGTTACTATAGGAATCCTTGTGAAGTTGTCAAGTGAAAAATCATATTTCTACTTCAGCACCACTGTGGTTCTCAGCACTGAGTGTGAGCTTCATTGTTCACAGATTGAAATGAATGTGACATATAAAGAATATCGAAAGAAAAAAAATGAAATACTGAATATTAGCTTATCAGGGGTACATGAATATCTCTACCGGGGCTATGGACGCCTGGTTGGCAGTAGAGCTATATTCAGGAGAGTCACAGCAATAACCTTGTCGGGGCTATGGATGCCTAACTAGCAGCAAGGCCCTATCTAGGTTGCTTTTGAAGTTAGAATCCTTACGTAGCCTGACTTGACTGAGCTTGGTTTCTGTAGTAGCTTAAGGAGGGAAATGAACTCATATGCACACACTTGGATTTTTAGTTTATGGAAGGTTTGGTCTATCCTTTGGTTCTGATTCTTTAAATCTTTGCATTCTGATTTGTTTGTTTGATGGTGAGATTGAAACCAGAGATTCCAGGTCCTCGATTCCTGTTCATCATCAAATGCTCTGGAGAATTTTCCCAGTGAAGTCGCCATTTGTTTTGCAGTTTTCACACACACGCCCCGCTGAAAGCAAGGACCCTCTTTCTCTCTAGTTTTGGCATCTTGGCCCTTTCATTTTGAGGTTTTGTCTTACTTAGGTATGTGCTTAAATGTTTATTTTGGATGCTTAAGTGTTTCCCCAGGTTATTCATTGAAAATCCTAGAGTTCTGGATGAATTTTGGGCTTTTGCTTGGATTTTGGATTTTCCACCCTGGTCAAATTTTCCCAGATCCCGCTTGGACTCCGGCTGGACCCTGTTGTTCAGGGATTCTTGGCCTTCATAGATTTTCGTGTGGGCCTGATTTTCCTGGATTCCACCTTGTCATCAGCTCCCTGGGATTTCTGACTATCCTATCGATCACATTAATGGCTTTGTTTGTGCCTTGAAGGATGTATTTAACTTGGTTTCTGGGATCTTTTGTGCCATCATGCTTACTATTTGTCATCGCCTAGGCTAAGGAGTGCTTTCTTGTGATTGATTGACTCTGATTTAGGACATTTGGGCTTGAATTGTGAACTTAAGTGATGATTTCTTGTGCATTCCTCCATCTGTTCTTTGTGGACACAGTTGGGCTTCGCAC
Source organism: Sequoia sempervirens (assembly GCA_007258455.2). Lineage (NCBI taxonomy): Eukaryota > Viridiplantae > Streptophyta > Pinopsida > Cupressales > Cupressaceae > Sequoia > Sequoia sempervirens. Next base: position 526,014,756 of record VDFB02193867.1, read on the forward strand.
TTGCTGATTCTGGGATCATTTTTTGCTTTATAATGGTATGTGTTTGATTGCCCTACCTTTGATTGAGAATTATGAATGACACATTGATATTATGAGAGCCTGTGGGATTTGAATTCCCACGTATTTGATCATTTCATGCTAGAGTTGTTCAGTATTGTGTCCCTTGTAATCTCCTAGGTGAGTTTTGAGCTCATTTGTCTATCTGCATTTTGATGAAACTTTCCTGATAGTGTTTAGTTAACCCTAGTGATGACTTAGTAGTTGAAACAACTAGATTCAGAGCTGGCATGTGCGCTAATGGCGGATGAATAGGGTTTGAAACCTAGGGAAATGCCATGTCAAGTTATTTCATCTTAAAATTGACCTAGAATGTAAAGAAAATCTATGAAAGGTCCATCCCTGACTTGTCCTGAGTTGAACTTTTGAAATTCATGATTGATTTGGTGTCTGGGTAAAATCATGAGTCTCTGTCCCTTCCAAATTTCCTTTGCCATGACCCTTCACAATCAGGGAGATGTCATATCGATCACCTTGTATTTCATCAAGGAGCCTTCCTAAGTTCATATTTGATCACCGTAACATTATCATTTCTCACACCGATAAAGTCCTTTATGTCTGTTGGTAAGACAAGCCCTAGTCGACAAGAGGTCATAACAGGATCCATTAGTTATATCGATGTTCATTTGCTTCACTAAGACCTTTTGGCGAGCTCACAACTCTTGTTGACACCTTTTCTTTCAGTGAGACTACCAACAGTCGCCAAGACCTCATGGAAAAACCTTCCTTCCTTGGCGAGCTCGGATGATCCTTCGCTGAGACCACATGTTGTCGACAGGACCTCTTGCTGAATTCAAAACCTATCGCCGATCGGCAAGACACCGCACCTTCACTGAGACCTCATATCGAAAAACTTCAGTTTGGCCAAAGTGTTTTCTTTGACCCTGAAAGTCGATGAGACACAAGATTCGCCAGGACCTTACTCCGACTACCCTTTGGTCATACCGAAACCACCAAGTCTTGGAAAAATGACTTCCGATGGCATCCTTTAGTGTGACCTCCTGAAGTCCCCAAGACTTATCGGCGAGATGACTGACTCTTGCCCAAACCTTCATTCCCAAAATTTTCATTGGTTAAAAGTTTTGACTTATTCGTAGATTTTCGTCCTGATTTCCGGTGGTGAACCTGTCCTTCCAGTGGCGGACTTGTCCCTCCGGTGGTGGACCTGTCCTGCTGTGGCGGACCTGTCCTTACAGAGTGGCAGACCTATCCTTCTTCTCTTTCTTCTCGGGGCCGCCATTTCCACACCATTTGTCCGATTGACTCTGTTCAAAGGCAGTTCTCATTTTTTCGTGCTCTTTTTGATGATATATACCACTTCATACTTTTGAGAAGTTGTCTGGGGCACCTTTTTCTTCACCATCTTCCTCCTCGAGGGGGGTATACCCTACCATTCTCTCCGTTTACTCGTTCCGAGTAAACATTCACCCATTTAACATATCCTTTCATCATTCTGAACTCTTGTTATGTCATTTCGATCATCTGTTTACTTGTTCTGAGTAAACATTCATCCATTTCACACATCCTTTCATCATTCTGAACTCTCATTCTATCATTTCAATCATCTGTTTACTCGTTCCGAGTAAATTTTTGCCAATTTAACATATCCTTTCATCATTCTGAACTCTCGTTCTATCATTCTGATGATTCATTTACTCATTCCGAGTAAACATTCATCCATTTCACACCTCCTTTCATCATTTTGAACCCTCGTTCTATCGCTCTGATCATTCGTTTACTCATTCTGAGCAATCATTCATCCGTCCTGATCAACCATTTGCTCATTTTGAGTATTTGTTCATCCATTTCTATCATCCATTTCTCCAATCAAATCATCATTTTCCCCATCCAAATCCCCTGAACTTTGTCTCAGGTTATTATCCAAATTGACCGAAGTGTTTGATCTAATCATCATCATTAACATCCTCTTAGGATTGTCATCCATCCTAAATTAATCATCATCGTTGGCCCAATCAATCCATTTTGAATCACAAATTGGATTCGGTGCCGCAATCATCCATTCATCCTTTAATTTGATCAATCAACATCCTAAGTCATCTAAGATAATCTCTGAACTAGATTTGTGGTCTCTTTCATCATCCATCAGTCGATCTTATCAATCAATCATCAATCAATCTTATCCAATCCAATCCAATCCAATCGCATTCCTATCCAATCACATTTGACCCAATCAATCTACTTCTATCTTAGAGCAGATTCAGTGTCGTAATCATCCTTTGATAATCCAATCCAATCATCATCCAATCATCCTAATCTGAGCTTTAATCCAATCCTAATCTGAGCTTGTCCTAAATCCCAATTTGGGCTTTTGTCCATTTCCATCCAAAATCTTTATCCATCATCTTTATCCTTTCATCATCATGAATTCTTATCCTCCATCAATAGTGGTCAAGGGAAACCCTAATTACGTCAATGATGATAATGAAAGTCTTGTTGATCAAGAGGTATACGACATAGATCCCCTTGACACTATCATTGCTAGTAAGCTTTCTCCACCCACATTCCAAAATCCAATCACCCCATTGAGTTATCCCATCATGTCTTCATCTATGCCTAATCACACTCCTTATGCTACCTTTGACAAGGGATGTCCATCATATCCATCATATCCTTCATCTACGTCATCCCCTTATCCTAGTTTGTCATCACAATACCCCTATCTTGATCCTCCATCCACATCCTCTTATTTCAATCCTCCATCCACATGTACCCACTACCCTAATCTCCCATACCAATCCGCTTAGCCTAATCCTATATTCACATTTTCCTATCCTAGTCAAACACACCCACCAACTTACCCTAATCCAACATCTACATCTCCCTATATTAATCCAACACCTCAATATTCTCATCCTCATCCACCATCCACATACCTTTACTACAATCCACCACCTGCCTCCTTGTGTCCTAATTCACCATGCCAATACCCCTATCTTAACCCTTCACCTAATCCCCCATCTATTCCCAGTCCTGCATCCAATCCCATTCCCCTATCTAATCCTAGCCCACCAATCTATAGTCCTAATCCCCCACTAATCCATAAACCTTCATCCACTCCTACCACACCATCTCATCCTAGAGTATGCAAGCCTCTCATTTTAGAAGTTCTCCAAGGACTTATAACAAAGAAGACATCCCCCACTCCACACATTGCAGTCGTGGAACCATGCCATCCCAACCCATCATCCATGGTCGTTAGTGACGAGACCCTTCTTCATCCAACACCTATCATTGATGATACCATCCCATCCCCTGAATCCATTGAGTCCCCATCTCCTACCATCACATCCTCTGACTCCACTGAGTCCCCATCTCCTACCATCACATCCTCTGACTTCACTGAGTCCCCATCTCCTACCATCACATCCTCTGACTCCACTGAGTCCCCATCTCCTACCATCACATCCTCTAACTTCAATGAGTCCCCATCTCCTACCATCACATCCTCTGACTTGATTGAGTCCCCATCTCCTACCATCACATCCTCTCAATCCACCGAAGTCCCCATCTGCTACCATCACATCTACCAAATCCATTGAACACCCACCCCCTACTCTAAGAGTTGTCGAACCTATCGATGACACCCAAATCCAATCCACTTCTTCCACTCCTAGTATCCATTCCCAGGAATATTTTGAATCCTCCATCCTTCCATCTTCCCCACTTGAAGAGTCCCCCCATGACTCCATTATCATGCCTCCGCACACGATGAGACATGCCAAGAGCCTGATCCAAAGCATGCCAACATATCCCCTCCTCCTGATCAAGATCCTACCTATCCCATCTAGTCTACTGCAAGATCATAGTCCCCCATCCATTCCATCCCATGATCCTCTTTGACATTCAAGATTCTACCGCTCCATTCCATCTCCATTGCATGAGTCTCTGCTACCACAAAATCAGATCCTATCATATCCCCTACTCCCTCCCGATACCACCCATCCAAATGCTGCTATCCCACCACCTCCTTCGTGATCCCCCATCATCACCTAAAATGCTATCCCCACACCGCTTATCCCCTTGGTATCTCACATTCTTACATGGTGGCCTCCTTGCAGAAGAAAAACATAGTGTATATACCACCCATCATCCCCACCTAATAATGGACTCGCATCATGTTTTCAGAATAACAAAAATCCTATCATGGATCAATGCTCAAGAACATGAACTATCAAGGAAAATGTCTAGGCCTTCACGAGCAAGGTATTTTAGAGCCCATCCAAGTCAAAGAACAAATCTGCATGCAAGGTCTTGGATCTATTTCCCAAGACTCACAATCTAAACACGTTGGTACAACCTCTAGACATCCTCAATGAGCCTTTTCCAAAAGAAATGTCGGCTCTTCCCATCGCTCCCACCAAATCATATGCGCCATCCCTCCTCCTCTATCGTATCACCTCAAAACAACCGTCCATATTTCTCCTTCATCTACTCCATCCATTTTGGGTCCTTACATCCCTCCATCCACCATCTCTCGTCCTTCATCTACTCTATCCATCTTGGGTCCGTATATCCCAAGATCACCTCCTCCATCTCATCCTTTCACCCATCCAACACCTATACATGTCATCCATCATAAACATCCCTCTCGCATATCCCATAATCAAGATCAACAAAGGCACATACCTAAACATCCCCCATCTACACGTAATCCCCATACTCCTACCTCCATTTCTCCACATCGTCCATCCCCTCACACCCATCCCATTGCTAATAAATGCACTTTGGATGCTAACATAAAAATGCATATGTCCAAACATCCACATGAATCTAAAGCTCCCCATGTCCCCTCTATACGACATGTTGAAGAAAAGAAAAATCAAATCCACAATCCAAATCAAACCCATCAGCCACAAAGACCCACTAAAGCAAAAATAAAACCATGGGGATCCCAAAGAAAAAAGATGCAATGCCATCAAATGAAAAATCTGTAAGAACATCCAAAGTTGCTAATCCAAAAGCTAATCATCCCCCCCTTTCATCTCCTAAGTCTGTTTTGGGTCCCTATGTCCCAAAATTCACTATTCCATCTCCTTCATTATCCCCACATTCTCCATCCATTAGTCCTCTTATCTTTCCACATCCATCACCACATGTGCCAATGTTGGTCCTGAACTCACCACCCCATCACACATCCATCCCATCATTCTATCCATACCATTTCCAACATCCCACCCATTATCCCGCATATCTTCCCCATCAAATCCCTCTCATTCATCCTTTAGCATAATCCATTTATCCTAAGGTTGTACCAACATCCAATAGTCGGTTCGAACATGAGCTCTTAATACCTGATATAGAACTTGATGCTTGAGTTCTTCATCCATATCCTTACCGCATGTCTTCTAAATCCACTTATTCGCCTCCCTACCTTTATCCATCTCCTTCTGCATGCTATGCAAAAAGTCCAAAAAAGTCCAAAAATCCAAAAAAGTCAAAAAAATCAAAAAATCCAAAAAAAGTAAAAAAAATCAAAAAATCAATCCAAAAAATTAAAAATCAAAACTTAAAATAGTAAAGAGAAATAATCCATCCAATGGTGAAAACTTGGCAAACAAGCGCCTTGGATAAGAACCATGATGAAAACCTGGCAAACAGGCGTCATGCATAAATCCCCATCTACACTTGGGGGCAACTTCCTGATTTGCATCCCCCTCATCCACACACTATCCTAATCCTCATTCGCACTCGCCTATCTTCCTTATCCACCCGTCATGCTACCTTCCATATCCCTTCCTTATCCATGCATCCTATCTTCATCCATCTCACTCTTTTATTTTCCCATCCACTTGTCTTCCATCCTTCATTCCTCCTCGCACATAATATATCTAGAGTGGGGGCATCTATCTTCCTTTGCACTATAGTCCTTGGAGACATCATTCATCCTATCAAAACACTCCCTTTCATATCCCCATCTTTGTCTTCCTACCAATCCCTTGTGTCTTCCTGTCCTCATCTTTTTATACATCCAAACCTTCCTTTTACCCTCCTTATCATTCTCCATCCATCCTAGCATCTATCCATCTACCTAGCCAATACCCTCTATTCATCCAATCTCTTCTCCCCCCCATCCCTATCTTCATACCCATCCACCATCACATCCCTGTCTTACTATTCCATCCCTACCTATCTCCCCCATCCTTTTCATCTTCCCATCCTCATCTCCTTCTCCTCATCCCATCTTATAATCTCTCGTCATTGGTATCTAGCTATAGCCTACCATCTCATCATTCATCTATCCATCCTATCACCCTCCCAATTCCTCTTTTGATGATTTGGATAACTATCCCATCCCTGAGCTTCGTGATCACCATCATCCTCCAATCCAATCCCACAGGTCTATCTTTTCCCATCATGTCAGTCCAATCATTTTATCCCTTTATCTAGGGTTATCTCATCATCTTTCATCCATCACTTGTCTTTGGCCTGCTGTTGAACTACGTTGCCCCTACACTTTCACATAGGCAAGGTCGATCATTTGATCCACCCCGGGGTTCCATCCATCATCGATCTATCTTGTCCACTTTTCTCCTATTCTCCATCCTATCTTGGTCATCCATCAAAATCTCCATCATGGTCAGTCATCAGCCTTTTATCAAACTACGAGGGCTATGTGCTTTCACATAGGCAAGGCTAATCTTTTATCGGCCCCTGAGCCCCTAGGTCACTAGGATGTGTTAGCCTCCTATGTTGTGTCATGTCTCTCGTGTCGCGTCGTCAAGCTATGCCCTTATCTAGCTAGATCTTAACAAATGAGATTCACTTGTATCATCAAATCCAATCAGTTCTGAATATCCTGCGTCATATCAATCTTTTAATTTAGTATCCATCATCGGTCTCAATGGGATGCATCCTTCCTAACAGACCTCATCAATCCCATCCATCCCCTTGATTGATCCTATGGCAAAGGACGTTTGAAATTGATTGCGATCTTTTGATGCTTTTGGCTTTTGTTTATCATTTGGCTCCCTATCATCACTTGTCATACGCCTTGATCCATCATATCATGGTGTGCTTTGACTAGTCAACATAGGGGTGTATCTTGATCTTTTAAGTCTTCTCGGTTGTCCCACGTAGTACCCACCAAGATCCTTGAGGTCTTGTGTTATGGGGCATCCTTGTGTGCTGTGGTTTATCCTTATGCTGCGACCAAGGTCACCATGACTTTGGGGTGTTGGGATAGCCTTCTTGTTTGTTATGTTTGTTTTATGCATTAGACACTAATCTCCTTGGTTCTTCATACCTTGGCGTCTTGTGTCTTATGCTATAGCAAAAATCAGTGCTTGACGATGGAAAATTACATTTAGATTTCATTTCTCTTCATCCTCTCATCTATTAAAATCCCCCCATCCATTCATCCTTCATCACACTCCCCTCCCAATCTTCGATCACATTGCATCATCTTCTTCAACTCCCCTTGCATCATCTCATCCATTTCGAGAGCCCACCCATGTTCTCTTGAACCCGCATGTCCTCTCGAGGGGGCATCCTTCATCCCTAACTTTCATCTTTCCCCCCATCATCTTCCTTCCTAGTCACTTCTTTGAATGACTGGGGCATCTTTTCTAATCTAACCATCTTCTTCTAGGTTCTATGTTTTAATATTCTTTGAAATGATGCTACCATAACACCATCTCAAAGAGGGGCAAAATGTAGACATCTAAATTTGGACACTTAATTTATCCAAATTCATCCCCTTTCGTCTTATTTTCATTAATTAAGTAATACTACTATTATTTAATTAATATCTTTAATTCTGCCAAATCCCTAAGGTATTTAATCAAATAATATCTTATCTCTCTAATACCTTCCTCTTTCATCAATTGAATTAAATAAATATCACATTTATTTAATTCCCTCATGTCACATCCTCCATCATTTTTATCTAATCTTAATCCTTCTTCTAATCTCATCATTAGGATGTGCACATGCCTAATCTTTGATTAGGAGGTGTCACATCCTCCAACTTTTGCAAGTTGGCTTATAATCTCTCTTAGCCACCTAACCATCCTCTAATCCTTCACTAATTAGCCTAATCAACCTCTCAAGGAATTTTTAATTCCTTTTATCCTTCCAAGGAATATTAAATTCCTTTTCTCTTCCCCATGTCCTTTATGACATGTGTCCTTGGTCAACCTTATTAAAGGCCTTCCCCTTTTGGACAAGGCACTCCACTTCCCCATGTGAATTTTTAATTCACCTTTTAATCCCCCAATGCACCCAAAAGGAATTTTTAATTCCTTCACTTCTTCCCACATGTCCTTTACTTATTCTTTATTCTTTCCCATCTCCCCATGAGAATATTTGAGAATTTTTAATTCCTCACATGTCCTCTCACCCACATGGGGACAAGGACCTCCTTTATGAGGAGATCTTGTCCAATCCCAAGGTACTTTGTACCCCCCTCCATGTCATGTACCATCCTTCCACCTCATGTCCACTTCACCTTTTAGGGCTATATCACATGCCACATGTCAAGATGTGAGGGCTTGTGAGTTCTCAACTCACCTTAGCCCTACATCTTGATATTTGGTGGCTCAATCTTGGCCATACATTTCTCCTAGGAATTCTCAAAATTCCTATAAATACCCCCCTCTTTTCTCTCATTTTGGAGAGATCATTTTGCTAGCCAAACTCTTGCAATTTTATTTCTCAATCTACACTTAGCCATTTTCATGTTTTCATCCACTTGCACTCATCCTCACAACATCATTTAGATTTCATCTTGTGCCATCCAAGGAGCATACACATCAAAGATCAAAGGGCCAACCAAAGGATCGATTCGAGACAAGGTATAAAGTTTTGTTTGTTGCTTTTATCTTGTGTTCATTCCAACTTAGGCTAATCTTGAGGTGTAGGTTGTTTTGGTGTTTATTTGCACTCTTTTAATTGTTGCTTGTTTTCTAACGCTCACATTCGACCTATCACACCGGTATCTCCCTAATTTTCTGAAGTCTGCCTTCTAGTTCGTTCTTCATGGGAATTCGTCCATGGATTATCCCAAAACATGATGAAATATAAAGGAACGTGAGATAATTGGATTTGTTTATGATTTATGATACATTTGATGATTATTTCATGTCATATTTGGAGTTCCCATGAATTTTATTGATTTATCATGATCAGGTTTAATGGTTAAGTAGGTGTTTCCTGGTTTTTTCGTTGGAATCTGATTGGTCTGGAATTTCCCAAAATTCCTCTCTGACTCAAATTTCATGGATAGTCTTGAAACCCGAAATCTATTGTGATGATCTCATATGAGATTTAATAACACTTTGGCTATATGAGATTCATTCTAATGATGTATTGATGAATTAACCTGGCTCTCCTATGGTTTTTATTGTGATTTTCTTGATGGATGCAGGCTGATTCTAGCAAAGCAGTAGCTGGATCTTCAATGTATGATGCAAAGAGGATAAAAATGGACATTAAGAGCAAGATTCCTGAGAGCAAGATCACGTCAGTCTGGTTAGAGGTGACTGATACAAATGTTGGACAATGGGACTACGAAGAGTTCAAAGAAAGAATGGCGGCTAAAGATCTTCCTTTGGTGGCCCGAAGAATGAAAGAGTCGGGTTTGGCACATGTAGCTGGTTTCCCTTCAATGGTGCAATGTGATGAGCTGGTCCTCGAATGTGCTCGACATTATGACCGGGGTACACAAAAGATTATCAGTCCTCAAGGGAAAGTGATAGCAAGTCTTAACCCTGTCTCTATTGCTAATACTTTTGATATGCCAAACAGGTCTCACATGGTGGCATTCGACATGCGGTCCGCTAGGGAATTCTACAAGGAGAAAACTATTAAATCTCAACAATTCATCAACTCTTGGCTGGAAAAGCATAAGTCACACTATTCCAAGTTGCCCAAGCAGCTATTCAGGGAAAAGTTCAAGGAGTACTACAATGTTGTTACACTACTCAGCAAGGTGGTTGGATTGAGGAGTGTAGGAGTGTTTGAGAATTGGATGTGCCATGCCATTGTGAGGATGGAGAAAGAATTGATTAATTATCATTGGGATGGTTTGATTAGCAGAATAATCCATGAACAGTTATCCAATGTGTTGCAGACCAAGACTTTCACAATGACTTCATATCTGGTCTACACGCTTGCAAGAATCCATCCCCACAAAGGATTGGATACAAAGGGAATTTTTGGACAGGATGTTATTTCTGAAGTTTTCTCTCAATTGCATTTGGGAGGTTCAAACTATAGGAGGGAAAATGATGCATTTACCATGTATATCACAAGAATGCTTCAGGAGGCAGTGCATGTTAGAATTTCAGATCAAGCCAAGGAGCTCATCAAGAAGTATGGAGCTTGGTTTATACAATTCCCAACCTTCTCCTACATTTGGATAAATGGCTGCAAAGGGGCCCCATATAGACTTCTGAGGTATCCCACTGATCACATTATATTGTTGGAAGTCACTAGACAAATTTGTGACATTGATTCTATTGTCAAGAAAGACAAACATAAGATAGGATTTGGTGGGGATTTTCCCCTAAGGATTGGCACTGGAGAAGCATGTCCTTCCATTATTTCTGCCTAGGCTTCAAAGGAAGAAATGCATGCCTTCGGTCTATCTTTTCATTCTAAGAGATCAAGGTTTGATATTACGGGAGAAGCCTAGAAGAAGGCCAGTAGGGAATATAGCCATAAGGTGAACTTGGAGGACTACTGGGCCAACTGTGGTGATAAGTATGAGGTTAGAAAGAATAAATTCTCCCAGCTTCTAGTTGAGTTAGTTCTATTATATAATGTAAAGGCAGTTCCTGATCAATTGGAGGATGACAGAAACCTAATTCAGGATCATTCCTATGAAGCGGTAATGGATAGGACAATTGGTGATGTGGATTGGTTGAAGGAGGAAAAGATAGAACTGAAACAATTGATGGATCTAGTTATCAAATTTACTAAGATGTGGCTAAAGCACAAGTTATGGGAGCTAGAAAATAATGGTGTACAGTGCACCTATGCGATAATGGGAGAGTTGGATCCCCACTCCACCTCTGAAGAGTACACCAAGTAGGATCCTTATGGCAAGGGTAAGTTGGATTCTCTGTTCAAAATAAAGGTAAAAGGTGTTCAAGAAACAAAGGCCCAGGAAGTAGAGAATCAGAGAAAGCCAAAGGCCAAGAAGAGGACAAGGACTAGGAAGTCTGAGCTGAATCCTAAGGCTGATGCTCCTGTACCTAAGAGGAAAAGAATTGTAAAATTATCAGAGAAGGCTAGCTCCAAGGTAGGAGAAGAAGTGATTCCCCCACCAGTGGTAAATGTTGAAAGTTCAGGGGAGAGGTCTAAGGTGTATACAAGGAGGTCTAGGACTCCTTCTCCTAAGGGTAGTGTTCCTAAAGTAGACCTCCCTCCAGTTGTTTCTCATAATGTGCAACGTGATGATGTTCCTGTTCCTCCTAAAGCTCAAAGAAGAATAGGTGAGTGAGAGGATGTTGAAGATCATTCAGATACTGAAAGGGAAGAGTTCCATGAAGGGGACTTTACGATGTAGAGGCCGGGGTTAAAAAGGTAATGCAATCTCCCTTGGTTGCATATGCAGGATCTCCAGTCACAAATGAGGAAGTTGAATCTCCTCCAAGAGAAGAAGAGGTAGAAAAGATCCCATCACGTGAACATGAGAAAGAACACATCAAAGAGTAAAGGAATAAGAATGAGACTCCTGAGAAATAGAATGTGGGAGAGGAGATAGCAGAAGATCAACAAGGAGTAGGGCAGAACCAAGTGGAGTTGGAGCCTATCATTCTGGAATGGCTTGACAGAGAAATAAAGAGGAAACAAGTTGTTGTGGAAGACACACCACCAAATTGGGATGCACTACTAGCCAAGATTGGAAAATACAAAGGTAAAAAGAAGGCTAGAGTGATCTCAAGGGTTGAAAGAAATGAAGTGCATAACAAGGTTATTCACCTTGCAACCCCTACTCCAAATAAAAACAGAGATGATGTGGCTAGAAAAGATTATAATGTTCAGACTTTCAATCTTGGTCCTACATCCATTGAGTAGGATATTGAGGATTACCAGGACTCTAGTGCAGTTATTGTGAGTAGATTGAGGAAGGAAATGAAGACCAAGCAGGAGCTAAAGAAAGAAAATGAAAATCTTAGGAAATGCTTGGATGAATTAATGAAACCACTACAGTCCATTAACCCTTCTTCCTCTGATGCAAATCCTCTACCTCAAGAGACCAGCACCGAGCTAGAAAAGATGAAGGCTTCTAATCTTGCCATAAAAAATTGGCTGAAAGGGGTGCAAATAAAAGGTGATGAGGCTATTAAGGAAATCCTATCAACAAGGAAGGATGTTGCAAGGACGATGGATTGGATGAAGTAGGTGTCGGCACAAGATAAGGAAGATATAGACCTGCTGCTACAGAAAACCAGAACTATCATGGAATACACTAAGGATAGATTAGCAAGTGACAAGATCCTTCCCTTCTCTAGAGCTTCCAAGCAATGGGAGTGGTTTGAGGCATTGCAAATTAGGTAGAAACTGCTGAAGAAGATTTATAAACAAAAAAGGCAGATTGATGATACCCTAGGTGGTGTATATAACGGCTCCATGGCCTTTTTTGAGATCATTATAGGAAGTAGGAAGATCGCACCCAAGTATTAGAGTCTGGAACAGTTGAGAAGTTGGTGGCAGGATGTTTACGCACCCCTTGGTGATGATTCTATTTCTGAGCACCAGTTGGATGATGCGGCCACCTACCTCGCAGTTATTGATAAGTACATGACATATAAGGTGGATTGGGATAAGTCGGTCACACAGTCAAGAGAAGAGATTGAGTCCATTTAAAATCAACTTAGGGTTTTTCCTTTACCACCAGTAGCCGACTTGGATGGGACACTTCTGAAGATAAATGAAATGTTGGGTCAGAATAGGGATAATAGGGAAGGGAGCTAATGATAGGCTGAAGCGCAATTTGTGCTTCCCTATTATCTTCCCGTGCATTGGTCTAAACTGCATTGCGGATCCTAGGCCGAGATGGATGGAACATGCATTTAATGCTTATTTGACCCAGTTTGAATTTCTCTTGGCCGGGTTGTTGTGCCATTAATGCTACGAACTCTTGTTGGGATGACGGGTTTTTTTTGGGGATTCTATATATTGGGAATTTTGCCTCGGTTGTTGGGGTTGTTCCTAGTTAAGAAGTTAGAATATAGAGGTTGATATAGGGCAGGGATAGTTAGAAGTAAGTAGAGCAAGTTAGCAAGTAGCTGCTCTCAAGTAAATATTGTAACAAAAGCTGGAATTGTTGCTACAGTGGATAATTCAAATGCAGATAATGACATTGTGATTTGGTGCCATACTTGCATTCTTTTGTCTTACATGTTTCTTGTTCTTCTATCTTTAAAATTTCTTTGAGGAGTTTAGAATTTAGATTAGATTCAATTTAATAATGTTTGTGATTTGATACTTGAATGTTGTAGCGATCTCTCAGTCCATACTTTTCGCAACCAACTGATTGTTAGTTGCTTTGCAAAGTTAGCCTGGACTCTTCATATCCCTTGTGCTTATGTTCAATTGTGAAGGTTTATTCATTTCAATCACAATAGGGTTGTTTGAATGAATGTTCATGATTTGAAAATCTTAACACCTTAGAAGATTGCACTATTTTTTTAAAGATTGCAGATCTATCTGGATCAAGTAGAGATTAGTTTCGAGGGATTGGTCCATTCCGAGTGTTGGTCACTTTCATTGTTAATCTTAGGTTTAATATCAGGTTAGAAATCTCTTTGAAACCCTTATCTTTTTCTATTTCTTTGATTATTGGGTTAAATCTAGGATTGAAGTATCATTACATTGATAGATCTGATAAAGTTTGATTCAATATTTTGCTTGTAGTAAGGTCCCTTTGTGATTACCATCATTTTCACATTTTATCACTGAGTTGTTTATGCATTGTCAAGACCTGACATTAGATACCTTGAGGTTATCTCTTGAGGCTTGCTGATAGAGATTTACCTTTTAAGAGAGATAGGATTATATATTCTATCTGAGTTGTTGCTATGCAGAAAACACCATCAACAAAAGATAATATAAAATCCCCCATGTATGAGGATGAATTTTATCATTACATTATGAGTGAATCATCTCAATTATATAGCCAAGAACATCAAAAAATTATAGATTGGAAAGAAAAATAATCACACATATTTTTATATGTATAAAGTTTAGATACCATTTTAAACTTATAGATTGCATAAAGTTATAAATTGAATTGTTAAAACTAATTTATTAAGAATCAAATCTAATAAAGTTTGACTTGATTTGCATAGTTGTTATAAATATCTCACTAATTCAACCATACATTTTATATATGTTAAAAAATATATAATAACAATTTATACAACTTCTAATTATGATAATAAATCTAGAATCAAACATGACCCAATTGTAGGATAAAGACAAGAATCTTAATCTATACCATTATTTTGAGTTTGGTTTAATAGAAATTATAAAAATTTATAATCATGAAAAAAGCAATCAATAAACTAAGGATCATTTTAACAATGGTGAATTAGTGCCTAAAAATTTGCCTAAAAAATTATAATATTCATCATTCTCATGACAAATGATATATGAAAACTAAGGATCATTTGGTTATATATTTTCATAGATTTAAAATTTGAATATTTATTACTATAACATGTTCATTACAATTAGAATCTTAAATAATATTATAATAATTTATTATGTCTTTGAAATTTGTTTTGTGGATTTTAATGTTGTTTTTTAAATTTAAGTTCTAGAGTAAGTAGAATCTAATGCTCAAGACCTTAAAAAAAATCAAGTAATTTATGTTTTCCTTAAAATTATGATTATTGTTCGATTAAATATATTATTGATTGTATTTAGATTTCAAAATTGGAAATAGTTTAAAATTATAGAACCATACTATCCTTTGATTCAAAAAGCTATGTCAAGGATTATTTGTATCTTCCTCATAATTATGTTTCACATATTGAATATTTCAAGGAGAATTGTGTGGATGATTTGGAAGTTGAAGCAAAGATTAGTTGAGATCGACAAAGGATATTTTGTTAAACTCCAAAATCCTAAAAATAGAGAAGATGGTGAGTCATATTTTAATAGACCTTATCTTCACTTCTATTCAAATGTAACCTCTCCAACCAATATATTGGATTGCAAAACAATTAATATATATATATATATATATATGAACTTACTCCTAATCCCCCTCCATTTACCCCACCATTAGATATGCATATCGGTATTCACCTACTCAAGTCTTATGAGACCCTATGTGGCTTTGTGAATACA
This sequence comes from Sequoia sempervirens, assembly GCA_007258455.2. NCBI lineage: Eukaryota > Viridiplantae > Streptophyta > Pinopsida > Cupressales > Cupressaceae > Sequoia > Sequoia sempervirens. Next base: position 526,030,137 of record VDFB02193867.1, read on the forward strand.
TCAAAAATATTATGCATGATGTCTAAGAATTTAATTGTGATGCATTGATATATTCCAAGAATTTATAAATAAAGTATATGTTCATATATATGTGTTTGTTTGAGTGTTTAAAATTAGTTATAGAAGGCCATAGAAGGCCATAGATGGCCCACTTTTTGAATTAAATTTAGTTATGAATTTATATTTTTTGGATGGGCATTTAGATTTAAATTTACATGCCAAAGTCACAATGTCCTATTCTTGATTAAATTCCTACAAGTAATTAAGGAACTTGGGATCTACCTACCTCCCAATGGCCTTGGAATGGATGCATTTAGATGGAGAAGGATTTCAGAAGGCTCATGGTACTTGTGGACCCCTCAAAGGCATGATATATAACACATGAACTTTATTTATGAAATTTGGTCTTTAGTTGTCGGCTTCTAGTATGAATGTTATCTATAAGGTGGAATTCCTAGTTGAGACTCTCAATCTTCCATTGTTGGTTTCTAGTGTGATTATAAAATATGAGCCAAGTATTACTTTCTAATGTTAATTATTGAAAGAACGTGTATAAATTATTCTCATCTTAATTCTCATACAGTGTTGTCTTAGTCAATTTCTCAATGTATGAGTTCCATATATTTGTAAATTTTCTTAATATAAAAACATATTTTATTTCATTAATTAACCTATCTATTCCATGTTAAAAAGGATGCTTTTATTTTAAATTATAAGTATATAATTCAAAATTAATTAGTAATTCAAGATAGAGTACACACAATTTCTTTAGTTAAAATAAAATAATATTTTTATTTCCATGAGGGTTATGTGCAATGCTAGCTTGATGTCTCAAAAATATTTCTTTGATACATACTAAATTTTTATCATTACATTATGAGTGAATCATCTCAATTATATAGCCAAGCACATTAAAAATTTATAGATTGGAAAGAAAAATAATCACACATTTATCATATTTTTATATGTATAACGTTTCTACCATCAAACTATTTATACTTATAGATTAAATTATTTTTGAATTTGGTTATTTGGGTTCAAAATACCATGCTATAGGATTTTCTTGTGTTTTCACTGGATTGTCATGTGTCTAGCTATGTATTTTATAGGTGTAGGAATTTTAGAGGAAGGAAAGGTTGAACAAAATGCATAAGGATGAGATGGAGCCTTGTTTACCTTTGGATTTGGTTGAAGCTCCCTTTGGGAATAATCGAGGGGTGGTTGGTCCTCTTGTAGACATGACTAATTTAGAATGTCTTTTCAAGAGAAATTTAGAGGAGATTGGTAGAGACAAGAATCATATGTTAGAGATGGATTAGTTGGAGTTCTTTGCCTCTACCATTATGTTGAATTGAAACATTCACCTCTTTGTATTCCTTCTAATAATTTAAAAATATGAATCTAAGGTTCAAGTTCAGAAGATTATAGGAACCCTTTATTCCCTTTGGTCTCAAGTTTGGAAACTCCATTAGAAAGGAACTAGGTTCATTCATGGAAAAGCATAAGGTTGACAATAAGATATAGTTCCTTGAAGAATTTTGGATTTAAGTTGTGAAATGATAGATCTACTAATGTTTTTGGGAAAACGACCCTCTTTATTAGATGCATTGCCACTATTGGTGGAATATTTCTAATTGGATGTTTATTTTCTAACTTACAACTATATTTTTCTTATTGTTGTTCCATGCCAATATGATTTCAATTCTTTTTTGTCTCTTTATTCTCTCTTTATTGGTCTTTGTAAAAGGGTGGGGCCCTTTCAAAATTTCTATTTCTAATTCACAAATTCAACTAGAAGTATTTACCCTAAAATTAAAATATAAATTTAAGCTTTAAAATAGTCTTTTTTGATATTATATAATTTAGCCTTGACATGTATTTAATTTATAAATCCTATTATTCTTTATGTTTAATTTCAAAATTTTAAAGTGGGTGGATGGGCGGGCACCACCTCACCCCCAATGGGTGAGGTGGTCGGGACATTAGGAATTGGGACATCTAAGTAGAAATTTCACTTGCCGATTAACATCTGTCTCTTCACATGTGATGGCGAATTCATAACATATCATCTTTTTTTAGTAGTGTTAGTGGCCCAAAGGAAGGTCCTAGAACTTGTCTCTACCATGATTATCTACTGGTGATCATAGATTGCATGGGTTTCAAAGGACGATATGCTTGTGGGAAGGACACGCTAGTATAGTACGCAGTCAAGCTCTTTATTTTCACACAATGCTGGCTTATTCCATCACTGTGTGGTTAGGAAAATGAGTACATTCATCCTGCTTGTCTTTGGTAAAGAATTGGAAATGCGGGGTTTGGAGACATAGGTCACTCTGAAGGGCTCTAAGAGGTAGATTGCCTTTGAAGGGAAGATTTTGTTGCTTCTCCTTCAACACCTCATTAAGCATCCAAATTATCTGAAACTTGCGGCCATTTCCTGCATTGCAGGGAAAAAATTCATGGGGAATGCCGAAGGTTATAGGCTCGACTCGGATATCTCTTCAAGAGTTTTGGTGGGTCTTCTGGATGTCAGAGTATCAAAGGGGGAGGCCAAGATAATCATGAGGAAGTTGTTAAAAAAGGATATGTTGGTTGGTCTAGATCGTGCCTTGGCTAATGCACGCTTAGGGAAAGGGAGTTTGTGACTTCATGACTTGCATTTGCTCGAGGACCCAGATGCTTTGGTCAATTACTACTTGTTCTTGGTGGATATTGTAGGGTTTGAGTTAATGGAGCACAGACAGTTTGCAAATGCTAGTGTGGCTTTCTTGAAAAAGGAATTTTGGTTGGTGCCTTGGGCATATTCGACTTCGAAACATGATTTTCATGTCTTTGCACAGCAAAATGTTTGGTAATCGACCATGGTGTTTCATGGGTTTTGGCTTATAGCCTTGTCTGGTTCAAGGTAATAGTGTTTAGTCCCTTTCTAAGTAGTCTAGCTATCATGTTCTAAGCGTCTGGTCTCAGTTTCGAAATGTAAGCAAGAATGTGGGTCTCTGGTGTTGTCGCCATGGTTTTTGATATGGGTCTATAGATCCAATTTTGTTGTCTAAAACGAGGGTTTCACTCTGCATCATCCTGCTCAGGTAGAATCATGTAAATTTGCTACATCAATATAAACTAAACTTTCTTATTGATCAAAAAGAAAAATCAAAATTTTAATACTCTCAAGTATAGGTTACAAGTGCATTCTTTACATTTTTTCTTTCTTTTGTACTATTTTGTATGGGTGTCTTATATGCATTGCCTCAAACATATAATTTTGATTTCAATTTAGCTTTCTTGCAAGATTTAAACTTAAGCTTGTACTTAAAAAATATCATGTTATCCTTGCAAATGGGTTTGTTGAAAAGGCTTTAGAAAATTTCAAGCAAATGCAATTAGTAGTTGTAAAGCCAAATTCCACAACCTTCCCTCTACTTGTGCCAAAATGGGAGCTTTGGATAAGGTATGGACATCAATCAAATCATCAAAGGAGAATTTTACCAAATGTAGTTCCAATTACAAGTGCCCTAGTAGACATGTATGCAAAATGTGGAAGGCACGTGAACTATTTGATATAATGCCTCAAAAAAATCTGTTAATAGGTAAAGATTTAGAAACATTCAAGCAAATGCAATTGGCAGGTGCCTGGTAGAAATGTACGCAAAATGTGGAAGCATAGACAAAGCACATTAATTGTTTGACAAATTTTTAAAATGGGTATGCAAAATCTTTCTACCCATGCCAAAATTGGAGCTTTGAAACATGGTATGAACATTCATCAAAGCATAATAGAAATTAAGTTCATTGAAAAAGCTTTAGAAATTTTCAAGAAAATGCAATTTCAATTTCTAATCTACTATAAATTTCAACCATTTCACATTTCAAATTTTCCATTTAGGGTTTAAATTTTTTTCAAAATAAATTCAGTCTGAAACACAATTTCAAGTTCACCAACCTCATGCTCACTATGGAGGTCAAGGTTGATGAACTTGGCTTTCAAGCTGGTGCACATTTTTCCTCTAGGTTCGTTGTCCTTCATTGTTCACGTTTGCCCGTCGTTCACATTTGTCGCAACAAAAAATGTCACTATGAGCAGTGTGTGCGACAGTGACAAATTTTTTATTTTATATGCCCTAATTTAGGGGGTTCGGTTGAACCCCCATTCGATCGAACCCAATAAAATATGATTTTTCCCTATGGTCGTTGATGGGTTTGGTCGAATAGGTGGTTCGATCAAACTTATATGTTCAATCGAACATCTAAGAGGGTTTGACCAAACCTCTAAGTTCAACTAAACCCCTTGATATAGTGAAAACCAAAAAAAATGAGAATTCCTTCCTCCTTATAATTGTAAACTACTATTATGCTTTAACGCATACAAGAATACATACATACTTACTTACATACAAGCATACATACATACGTATATACAATCTTGCATGCTTACATACACTCCTTCCTCCTTATAATTGTAAACTACTATTAAAATTTAACCCATACAAGAATACATACATACTTACATACATACAAGCATACATACATACATATATACAATCTTGCATGCATACATACACTGATACATACATGCATACATACATATAGGAATACATACATACATACAAGCATGCATACATACATACATACATGTACATACATCTCATACAAGCATACATACATACATACATTTAATAGAATAGCATTTAACACAAAGCAAGACATAATGTGAGAGTGTTAAGACATAATATGAGTGCATTATAACATGATCATGTTATGTCTTGCTAAGGAAACTCAAGCACAAATACAAAAATAATGTCAAAACAATGAAATAGTGCACTCGCACTATTTCTTTCTTTGGGAATCCCCAAGCCTTAGGCTTGGTATTTTCTTTGGATTACCAACCCAAAGGCTTGGAGTTCCTTCCTAATGTCTAAAGACATGTTTTTTGCATATTCTACAAGATTTTACATGACTGCGTTTGTGCTAACCGTTAGGTTTGCATGTGGTTCAAGGTTGAACAAATTGAACACCTGGATAATGTTAGGCTCTCTCTTAGCTATTTAACAATGTAACTTTTTTCACATTTTGACAATGTTAAGCATTTCATCTTCTTCTTTTTTTGTGTCTATTTTTTGGAAAAAACCAATGTTTGGTATTTTTTTTAAATTAACCATTCATTGAAATTTCAAATAAATTACATTTTTAGAAACTAGACTTCATTCTACACATATTAAAAAAATTATTTTCAATTACTTTTCAAAATTTATAGGGGTAGCATGGCTGAAATTCTATTTTTGAGGATGTGGCCACTTTGAAAATTAGTAAAAAATTAAATATTCATGAAAAAATTATCAGAAAAAATGAGCATAAACTACATGCTATCAACTAATATCTCACCGAAGCAATTTTGAAATTTACCAAAAGAAAGTTAACCTTCTGAGGGAGCCACAAAAGTTGCTATGTTATATTTTTTTGACAAAAGCAACACCAATTGTTGTGGCTCCCTCTTTTGAACCCCTTAATCTATACCATTTTCAAAAAAATAGTAGTTTAGAAAGAAGATTCAAAGCACTTGCTACATTTTTTTTGTTGCATCTTAAAAAATTTAGTGTAACTATCCTAAATTTCTCATCCAAGGTCATTATTTCTTGATTTCAGAATTTAAAAAAAAAGAAAAGTGGCCACTTAAGACCTCTTTTCTAGCCTCCCATATTTTTGCACTTACTCTCATACATGCAATCCCATCGATCGACATGCATATATATATATATATATATATATATATATATCAATTTAGTCCAATCAGTATCCCCATGCATATGGGTGATCCGCCCATGATCATGCGTAGGTACATCTACCTACATATACTCATGTACATATTCTCTCACATGTAAGAGTCTACCATAGATATGTACACATATACATATATACACCTTATGCATATATCTCATCAACACCACAATAAGCATTACAAGGAAAGAATGACACAAGATATCAAGACTTAATCACAATTCTCAATCACAACATTCACAACAAAGATCACTTACTTTTCCCTAAAACTTACTTGACTCTCTATATGAGCAATTAGGATGTGAGTGTGTGATTGCTTAGTTAGGCTCGTTAAGGGTTACCAAACCAAGTTCTTCTCCTGAGTGATACTTCCCCTATCTTCTAGAGGATTGAACCTATTCCTACACTCAACTTGGCACATCATAACTGTAGTTAGCCAAACACAACATAATCATATGCATCATACATTTTTTTAGTTAGAAACAATCATTCATTCATCATATTTCATTAAAGTTTCATTAAACATATTTATATAAAGATTAATAAAACACATTCATGTAAAGATCCATTAAACACATTCATTTATTCAATCTATTTAACCAAACAAAGTAATAGTAAATAGGTAATTTATTCCTTGGGGTGTAGCACTATGTGTAAGCATATAAGTTGTGATGTGTTGTTGCGACCAGGGTGAAGAATAAGTTTTGAAGATTGCACTTCTAAGCTACGTGAAAGATGCTCAGTTGATTAAGCTGGTAATTGTTTTGAATTGAGTTGATACTTCTTGATTTAAAAATAAATAAATAAATAACAACCAAGAGGTGATTGTTACAATGTGTAAAAATACGAATAAATAAAAATAAATAGAAATTTAAAAACAAAACTTAGCACAAAAATATACCACTTATAATATATAATTTTATTAAAAAAAAATTTATAAAAATAAATCCAAAATTAAATTAAAAAATTATTATCATACAAATTTTGCCATCCTTAAAAAACTCTCATTAAACACAACTATTATAATTCTTAATTTAAATTTTATTAATATAAAAAAGTTATAACTGTTTGCCCTTGCTTTATCCTATATCACAAGTGAAAACACATTCCCATTAACACAATTACAATTAAAAAAACTCCTTCCACATAAAGGAACCCATTTATCCAACCCATTATTTCAAATATAACAGATATGTAGACAGAAAATAAAAACCTTATAAATCAATCCAAATATCTAGAGGAATGGAAACAAATAAAAACATTTGAGGAACAATATATTTAAGAGCAAAAGTCACTTGTGTCCTCCCACCAAACAAACTGAACCTGAATGAAAGAGAACCAACCCCCATATACTATCAAATAACTAATACTAATTATAAAGGTTCAGCCAGCTAATTGCCCTTATTGCTTGTATATTGAGAACATGAAATACATATTTTGGGACTGCACTTATGTCAAGAAACAATGGGCAGCAGTTTTTAAAATGTTTCCTGCTATTTTCCTTCATGATTTAGACTGGAAAGAAGCCATTTTGGGCTTGGGTTTGCAGAATAATATTATTGCTGATTCTATTAGACAAATTATTTTGAAGCATATTTGGAAGGCTAGATGTTCAGCTATTTTCTCTAATAACTCTTATCATGCAACTATTACTGTAAGGCTTTACTCTGACATCCTTTTTCAGGTGGCTTTTTTGTTTTTGCAGCAACAGGTTTTATGCAAGAAGTATCCAAAGGCCATGGTTCAGCTACAGTAAATTAAAGATCAAGTTCTTCAGTTCCAGTCCGACAACAAGTTTTGTCATTGTAAAGTTATAGAGTATATGAAATGATTGTCCATAGTCGGTTTGTTTGTGCTACTTGTGTCAACTTTGTTGGCTGAGTTGCTCCTCTTTGTTACTTGTGTCAGTTTTGTTTCTCCTTGCTACCTATTGGTAGCTCTTATTCTTTGTAATTCGCTTTGTTTCAATATAAAAAAAACTAATACTAATTATATATGCTCCATGATATCTCTCCCATATACTATCAAATAACTAATACTAACTATATATGTTCCATGATATCTCTCTGGGTGTAGCAAAAGCCCTTCTAAACTTTCTACTTCCAACTCTCATTTGCTATGAAGTTGAACAAGGGAGAGCTTGATCTCCACTCTGGGGATTGAAGTTGAATTTGAATGTATTGTTGCCACCAAATCATGAAGCTACTCTCCTCCAAAAATACCTCTACAGAAATACTCTTATCTGTGATCATACTCCCAACGTATTCTTCGAACTCAAGACTTTCTTTCAGAGCGGCAATTATATCTTGCTGTTGTCGGAGACTTGTCAAGGCTTTACAAGCCTCTTCTAAGCGAGCCCAAAAACACGAGTCCTGAGTTAAGGATGCAAATTTTGTGCGGCCCTTTTTCTCTCTACCAGACGGAGTTTGCTCTTTTTCTTTCATCCATTTCTCCAGAACTATGTGACGATTCGGTCGGACCCCTTCTGAAAGATAGCTTTTGTTTCCCTTATCTGTACGGTAGTGGTAAGCAATGTCCAAAGGCTCTACAAGTCTTCCATATGCGGTGCCAGCATTGATCCACTTATTTCTGGTTCGGAAGTCACTGGGCAATACATGATTCTCTTCCTTGCCAGCAATGTCGTCCCAGAAATTTCCCAACTTTATTCTAGCCAAATTTACATAAAAATCTTTCTTTTCAGCTTGCTGTTTGAAAGAATCATAATTGCAGGTGTTGTTGTCCTTACAACGCATTTTGTGCCATTCCAGCTCTGCCAAATAGCTTTGGTTCGTGCTCAACTCCACATTGAGTTTCTCGATGTTCATATCTTTCTCATTTTTAAGCTCTCCAGCTTTTCTGAGTGCAAAAAATGCATGACTGTCCTGCTTAAAAATCAGAAGTCCTCAATTTCAGTGTCTTAACTAAGGAAACAACATTATAAGGAAAGAATACAGAGAACTAAAAAGCTACCAGAGCTATAGAAACCAAGGGTAAAATGGAACAACTAATAAGTGCATTCCAATAGATCTTATAGGTGTAATAAAGCGGCCAGAGGCTTAGACCTGATTTGTTTCTTACTCTCTCTGTATCACCGTATTGAGACGGTCAAGGATTGTCATATGGTGTGTCCCCATTGGATCTCTGGTTTGAGGTTCTTAAACCACTTTTAAAAAAATGCAGTTCAACAAAGGTTGGGAGGGCAGCCCATCTGTAGTCAATTGTATTTACAAGCTGTTCATCCATGTGGAATACAACCAGCATTTTGATTTTGAGTTTGGTGATTCATTGGGATTAAACACAACCCACACTTATTTGGTGCTAACTTTCAAAGCATGGCTTGGAGCCGGATGGAAGGCTAATAAATTTTAGTACGAGAAGCCAGTGGTATCAGTTGGAGAGTATACCAAATCGCTGAGGAATGACCCCATCTAATATGGGATAAAATATCAGTAGAATCACCTCTGAGACTTCAGAGGAGGTAGGCTCTGCCACTGCCCTCCCTGTTCGTGGCACCTCATCTCTTTAATCTAAATCTTACAAGGCAGGGACCTAATAATAAAATATTGATTTTTCTTTTTTCATACTCGATATACAGTTTGTATATTTTATTTCACTAAAAATTTGAATTCTATTTGTTCAGTTCGGATAAATCTCACTGACTAAATGAGCTTACAAAGACTAGGCTAAACTCTGGCATGAGAAGGGAAAAATTACTTATAATGAAATATCAAAAAAGAAACAACAATTTTTGCATATTGTAGCTACGATTTTCAAAGCATGAATCATGCAGATATGATACATACAAAAGTTAAGCACAATCAATGAGATTACCTGTGCTCCAACACCGATTGCTTCCAATTCGAAGGCTATTCCCATCTCAAAGGAGGAGTTAGAGGCAGAATTTGCAAACTGTCTTGCATTTAGCAAGGCTTCATCGATATTCTCCAACATATGGCCATAATCCGTGTGCTCTGAAACACAGCTGCGTGCCATTTGATCGAATGGCATTCCTTCTTGGATTTGCATACTGAGATGTAGCAACTTAAGGACAGCTTCAGAGTCCTCAACACAAGCTGCACCATGGGTTGAACAGAACATATAAGTACCAAAGGGTACATACGGGCTTCTAAGACCAGATTCTGCAGGGTAATCGTTTGCTATTGTAGATGTGCACTTCAGTACATTGTTAAGAAGAGTCATGCAAGCTTCCGAAATAGAAAAATCTGATACAGCAACACAGTCAATGCCCATTTTGCTCTTCCAGTGAGGTAAAATTGCATCCAAAGGCTTGGAAGTTGATTCATATGGTGCAAGGTACATCCTAGGAACAATATCATACTTGCTGACAACGTGACAAAATCTACCCAACCAATCCTCGCGTCCAATTGCCTCCTGAAATATGGCATTTCCAACCAAAGAAGCACCAAATGTAATGCAGAAGGAATTGGAGTTTCTCAATCGTTTTTCTAGAAACCAGAGAGTAGCCAGGGATGCAACTGCACCTCCTATGGAATGGCCCACAAATATAATGGCTTGTTCCTTTAAACCTTGCATCTGTGGAACAAACAAAAAAAGGGAATTACATTCTACTTACAATCTTAGATCTCTACAAAATAAAGTAAACTAATCTCTTTCAAATATGGAACTAAACAATTGAGGAAGATCTGATTGACAATAATTGATATTTGTTTAACGTTGTGTGACTGAGTGCTAAAGCTAGAGCATCACCATTATGACGACATGGTTCAAGTCTGTCCTTGAATCATTGGGACAGATCCTCATATCATTGTGGCTGCGACAAAGCAGGCCGAAAATTCAAGGATCTGCTGTAATCCCTTATTGACTAAACCAGTTAAATATTGCTTGATAATCCCCAAGGCATAAAAATATGGAGTACTGAAATTTACGAATATTGGGGGCACAACAACTTGGGAATTCTGAAATTTAAAAATATTGGGTTACAAAAATATGGAGTTACTAGACCATATTAATATTAAGGGCTGTTCTCACGAGGATTCGAACCTGTATCTCTCATATTATGATACCTATCTTAACCACTTGACTTTTGCTCGGCAATAATAGCATTTGACTCAATTGGCTTGCAGTTGTACTTTAGAAACACGAATTCTTTTTGCTTTCCTTGACTAACAAGTACCTTTTTCTTGGCTAGGTGATAATAAAACTCTCAAAATTAACAGCAGAAATAATATAGTTCAAACAATATTAAACAAAAAATTGCTATATTTATTCGGATTTTTACATTTAAAGTTTCAAAGACGTAATTTTAATAAAGTTTCTAAATATAGATTTGTTGGCTCCACGATTGACGTTGCACCAAAAGGTCATTAATGTCCGCTACAACTGTCGGAGTTGATGGAACCATGGGAGGCGGTTAGTCCATGTCATGAATCCTGAGGGGAGTGTTGGCCAGCTGCCAAGAATCTGACAAGCTGAGGGGGAGAGATTGTTGGTAGCTGGTCAACGCTCCCCTCGGGATTCATGACATGGACTGTCTGTCTCCCGTGGATCCATTAACTCTGGTAGTTGTATCGGACATTAACAAGTCGACCTTTTGGTGCAACGGCGATCATGGAGCCAACAAGATTGTCCCTCTCCTGTACCATAGGTGACAGCTTTAAAACAGGGGCTTTCACATTGCAAAAGAGTACTTTGATGCATTTTCATTTAGTGGTAACAAATAGACTTTTGTTTAATAGATTCTTTTATTCTTTGTAATATTTTCAACATAGTTTCTTATTCAGTCAGTCATACTTACATTACTCTCCTTACAACAGATTTTGTTTCTTATCTTAATAGAATCACCTTTTAATATGTTCTCATCTTCTTGAACAGTCCATCAATGAAATCACACCCTATCTAACTCTAATATTAGAATAAAACTTTGAAAATTAACAGCAGAAATATTATTTTAAAAAAATAATTATATTTATTCAATAATTATAATTTCAAAGAACTAACATAAATTCCTATAATCATGAATCTATGATATCTTGAACATTTCTAGGATTTTGGAACCTTTCAAAACCCTCTTCCAATTTATAATTCCAAAATATTCTTATACATTAATTCATTAATTTCAACGGATGGAAGAAAATTTATACTAATACATATGATAAATGCCCTGTAAATTATAAAATTGTGAGAGCAGAAATTTCTGTATAGAAAGATCGAGAATGACCAAGCATACAGGAGTGCGTGATACTAACATTGAGAATCATGAAACTATAGACAGATTTCGAAGCTACCTGACATATGCCACAAATTTCTAGCATCCCTTTTCTAAAGAATGATAATGAAGCTCATGAACTATTTCTATCTGGAACTTCAATTCCCTAAGTGACAGATTCCTTCGATGTAAGAAACTGATGAGTGATGATAATCATACTTAGGGATTTATTCAATGGTTTTAATTTTACTAAGGTTAAGATCACTAAGTTTTGGGCTAATTTGCTGCACTTTCAAATGAGTTGTATAATATTGCGTGTGTACTGTGTAGTGTAGTAGCCATCCTAATATATAGTCAAAACTTAAAATTGCTGATCAATCAGATATCTCATTAACTAATAACATCAAAACAGAAAAGTGCATTAGATTAAAACTCCAGGTGGGTACTGATCGAATAATTTGCGGATTAGAGCTCAATTTTGGAATGAAAGAGCAGGGATCCTACATCACAAAGCAACCTTATAATATGGATTAAAAGGCCTATTCACCTTGGCTTTGAAATCTGAATTTTCCAGAATATGCCGGAATCGGTTGAGAGCTCCCTTGTGAACAAGGGCCGGTTTTGCAGCATCACCCTTTAGGCCAGCAGAGAAGATTTTCTCATTCTGAATATTGCACTCTCCGTATTTACTATCTGGGACAATGAAATCTTCGTTATGAAATGAAGGGAAGATCACATATACTACATCTTCATCTTTTATCAGAAGAAAACTGTCTCCTTTATTGTTGGGAATACTACATATCGCCTCCCAAGCTTTGGGCAGGATCCCACAGGTAGCAATCAAAGTTCCAAGCTCCCCGCCAACACTGAACCTGTAACAACAAATCTACAAATTAGCACCATACGGGCATTACAAAAACCAAGGCTCATTTAGTTAAAACCCCCTTTTCTGATTAAATTGGCTTAGAATTTTCTCAAAAGAAACAATTCAGATTTCTATTGTCTTTTGAGCACACAATAGACATTCTGATTGATTTTTATCTCCCTGCCTAGTTTTATGAGGTCTACATTGACATAACAAGAAAAAATTAAGGACATGTGTTTGAAGATTTCTAATCATGAGTATTTTTTTATCAATATTTTGATGAGTATTTTTTTATCAATATTTTGGTTAGAATATCAATATTTTGGTTCACATTCTATAATCTATTATCAAGATGAACAAGGGGGAAAAAAATGATAGACCTAAGATGCAATTCAAAAAAAATCTCATATTAAAAAAACATTAATAGATCGTAAAATACGAGCCAAAACATTGAAAAAAACCCTCGTACAATCTATGTTTACACAGAAATGTCTTAAAACTTGTAACCCAAATGAGAACTCACAAGCTCATACTTACTGTGGAGGGTTTGTGAAATCTACATCCATGGCTTGTCACCTGCTACTTGATTGACATTTGAGTTCACGGGAAGTCCCTTTATAGAGTTTTCTTCCCCTCTCTCATTTAAACAAAAATAAAAACAGAATAATTCAGGAAGTATCAGAGCAACATCTAGGAAAACGCATTGGAAAAGAAATGACGGGAACCAAGTAAGCAGCGAAGGAGGAGAGAAAATGGAAATGTCAATGTCATCTCAAATTTCATGCCATATGAAGATTTTATATTGGATAGATTGCAAATATTCCAAATAAAATTGGAAGTCCTTTGGAAGCTGTATGGAAGAGGCCACATTGTATTGGGCCACACCAGGTGGTTTAATATCTAATTAACAAATTGTACTATGTCAACTGTTTGGGTTGGTTCTCTTTTGGTAATGCAGCATTTGTAAATTTGTAGTTATTAAATCCATTAAATTCCGCATTTTTTTCCATAAATTTTCAGTTCACTGTAAAATATGTGTTTTTTAAGGCTGAAAAGCGTTTTATTTATCATTTGAATAAATATGTGTTAATCATAACCAAACATCTCGGACGAAAACAATGTCAAAATCATTCTGAGATTAAGTAGGCGATTTTGGTCCCTTGATATCTTCAACTTTCCTTTTCGCCCTAAATTAAAGCTGAAGAGATGTACAATCATCTTTTGGAATTTATATGGAAGGAGCCTGCCATGAAGTTTCATGGCAATATTTTAAATAAAGCGCTTCCTTTCTACCACTTCCCACCGTCCAAGACGGTCATGAGGTGACTAAAGTTTATGCGTTTCATTTTGGATAATAAAACTTTTCTTTCAGTAAATTGTTTAAAATATTAATATTATTAATCATATTTATGAGTTTAATAGCTTATAGTTTTCAATTAGAAAAAAATCATAATTAATTTTTTAATTATAGACAAGATGACATAAAATATATTTATTTGAAGGATAAAAATTATTATATATGTTTTTAATAAATAATATATATATATTATTAATTAAAAGATAATATTACGTATATTTAAAAAGTGATTGGAAATAGTCACACTTGGAAAGCTCAAATAGAATTAAAGTTATTAGAGTAATTTTTATACCAAAAATATAAGAATAATCTTTTTCATTCATTTTAGACAATAATTTACTAAATAATTCATAGAGTTTATCTTCCCCATATAAAAAAAAAACTTCCTTCTCATTTTGTAGGTATGGGGAAATATAAATTTAGAATAATTTTCAATTGAGATAATAATAATTGGGTGTTTAGGGATTATTTGTGGATGTTTTTTCAAGGTAGTCTTCTTTTTGCTTGTGCAGGATTACATACATATTTGCTTTCATGTGTGCATGCTTTTGGAATAAGAATATAGTGGATATTTGTAGACTTGACAATCATCAAACATTTGACAACATTGTGAAGGTGAGCTCCTCATAATCTATGATTATAATGTTTTTTGTTGTATATGTATAGTTAGATCTTATGCTCTATGGATTGTTAGTGCACAATTACATTTTTATGGGGGATTTGTCATTAGCCACCATATTGGACTAGAGTAAGAGTAATTGGAACCACTTTTGTTTCTTGCTTGTTCCATGTATATCCAAAATGCTTAAATTTTATGACAACAAAGAGAGGTAGACCAAGTACTTCGATAATTTTTTGTAGATGATAGCCATCATTTTGCAAAATGAGTCATTAGTGTGCTATTTTTGGATTTGACTACGTGAAATTTTTTGCATCAAAATATTTATGAAAACGTTTCGGATCACACTCTGTGATCCATCATCAGGATGAAAAGAGCTGAGAAATAAAAGTGGTAGATTGCAAACCAAGCCAGGTTAAAAAAAGAAAGGAAAAGAGGGGAGGTAACACGTGAATCAAGAAAGAAAGAAGTAAGAGAAAAAATAAATAAAAATAAGGGGAATTCTAGTTGCAATCCAAAAAAAATTATCTAGTGTAACTTGTTGTTTGACAAGCACAACAACACCTTTGCCTCTAGTTGTTCATATTTGAAATTGAATGTTATATGCCCCATTTTTTCTTGACAATGCAATGCAATGTGCTACTAATTGTTGGTATGTGGCGACTGATCATGCTATACTGTAAACCCCGACATGTATCCTTGTTGAGGTCTAGGGTCGAGCCGGGCCTTGGGCGGGGGTTCAGGGGCGGCAACCCCTGAGAAAAATTATCTTCCTACTTTTTCGCATCGTCACCGAAAAAGGGAAAAATCAACAAAAAAAAAAAAACTTGATTTTGTAGAACCCTAATATGGAAGCTTCTAAGCTTGTTAAAAAGGGGTTCGGATGAGGGTTACAGTATGATGAAAAATACGATTATTCACAAGATTGTAATAGGTTTTTGCACTGGATAATAAAATCATTGGATGGTTGCGGTTTGGTGGATGTAGCCCAGATTGGGTGAACCACGTTAAATTCTCTGTGTTATAATTTATTCTATGTGTGTTTTAGTTTCTCTATTTATTAATTAAATCTACATTTAATTGCTAGATATCTGCCATTTCTAACCCTAACAAGTGGTATCAGAGCGGGTTGTGTTTTCGATTATTGTCTATAGGAAGGTCTCATGGTTAAGTGAGAGTAATGGTAGATGAGGGGAAGAAGGTTGAGAAGTTTAATGGGTAGAACTATCAGTTATGGAAGATGCAGATGGAGGATTATCTCTATCAAAAGGATTTATGGCAGCCATTGGAAGGAAAAACCAAGAAACCTGCAGCAATGTCTGATGAGGACTAGGAGATTTTGGATAGAAAGGCTCTTGGCAGTATTCGTTTATGCCTGGCACAATCGGTGGTGTTCAATATTACAACAACAAAGACAACTCAAGAGTTGATGGAAACACTGGCAAAGTTATATGAAAAGCCTTCCGCTTCGAATAAGGTATTTCTTATGAAGCATTTATTTAATATGAAAATGGTAGAAGGTGGGTCAGTTAATGATCATTTAAATGAGTTTAATATGGTCACCAGTCAATTAACTTCTGTAAAAGTAAACTTTGATGAAGTTAGGGCTCTTTTGATTCTATGTTCTTTGCCTGAAAGCTGGAATAGCTTGGTAATGGTTGTTAGCAATTATGTTTCTGGTTCGAATACATTGAAATTTGATGATGTTGTTGGTGTTATTTTGAGCGAGGAAATTCATAGGAAAAGCTCAGGTGTAACATCCACATCAGGCAATGTTTTGAATGCAGAAAATAGGGGAAAAACAAAGGAGAGAGGAAACAATTCCAGAAATCATGGGAAGTCACGAGGAAAATCAAAGGAAAAAATGTTCCAATCTAGAGACAAGAGGGATTGTTGGTATTGTGGTAAGCCGGGTCATTTAAAAAAAGATTGTTGGTCTCGAAAAAATAAAGGAGACAAAAAGGAAGGAAGTAAAGAGGCAAATGTGGTAAGTAATAAATCTGATGAGGATGCTTTGATTCTTTCCCTTGATAATATTGAAGATTCTTGGGTGTTAGATTCAAGGGCTTCATTTTAGCTACCCCCCATAGAAGTTATTTTCTTGATTATGTCCAAGGGGATTTTGGGCTGGTTTATTTAGGAGATAACGAACCATGTCAAATTGTTGGAAAAGGAAGAATCAAGATTAAGTTGCAGAATGGGAATCATTGGCTACTACATGAGGTAAGGCATGTTCCAAAGTTAAGTGAAAATTTAATTTCAGTAGGACAACTAGATGATGAAGGTTGTGTTGTTATATTTAGTGATAAAAATTGGAAGGTCACAAAGGGTGTCTTAGTGGTAGAAAAAGGTGTGAAAGTAGGCACCTTATATCTTTGTACAGGTCATATTGTTCCTTCTACTTTAATTGTTATAGAAAAAGGTCAATATTTAGGAACAGTTGCTGCAGTTCAGCAGGTAGAAGATCATACAATTGTTGTGTACTCTGAATCAACACTATGGCATAATAGACTTGGGCATATGAGTGCAAAAGGTATGAAAGTATTTCATTCAAATAATGTTTTACTAGGTCTAAAATGTGTTAATATGGATTTCTATGAAAGTTGTGTGTATGGAAAACAAAAGAGAGTAAGTTTTCTCAAGGATGGGAAGCAAAAGAAAGATGAGAAATTGGAGCTTGTGCATACGGATGTATGGGGACTAGCTTAGGTATCTTCTCTCGGGTGGCTCTTTGTATTATGTTACATTCATTGATGATGCAACTAGGAAGGTATGGATTTATTTCCTTAGGTAGAAATATGATGTATTTGAAACTTTTAAAAAATGGAGAAGCTTGGTTGAGAATGAGATGGGTAAAAAGCTAAAATGTCTCAAATCTGATAATGGTGGTGAGTATTACAGCAAAGATTTTGAAGATTATTGTTCCTCTAATGGTATTCATAGGCAAAAAATGGTTCCAAGTACTCCATAGAAAAATGGAGTGGCTAAGCGCATAAATAGAACAATAATGGAGTGTCCACAGACTATAAAATTGCATATTGGGTTGCCTTTAAAAATGTGGGCAGAGACTGTAAACACCGTTGTTTATTTAATTGATAGAGGTCCCTCTAATCCTTTGGGTTGTGGTATTCCAGAGGAAGCATGGAAAGGTAAGAAGGTGAGTTATTCTTTTCTCAAAACCTTTGGTTGTAAAGTATTTGCACATGTAGATTCTAAAATAGAACCAAGCTTAATGCAAAATCAAATAAATGTATATTTGTTGGATATGGCATTGATGAATTTGGTTATAAGCTTTGGGATTTTAAAAATCAAAAAATTGTGAGAAGTAGGATGTCATATTCAATGAGAAAGTGTTGTACAAAGATCTGTTGTTGCAACATAAGAAGAAAGAAAATGATTATGTCGTGTTGGATGATATTCCAAACAATGATGTTTCAGTAGTTCCTCATGTTGTGAAACAACAACAACAATAAATACCACAAACTCCTGTGAATGTTAGACGATCTTCAAGGATAAGTATACCTCCAGAAAGATTCTCTCCCTTTTTATATACTATTTTGTTACCTGATGTCAGTGAACCAAAATATTATGTTGAAGTTATGCAGGTGGATACCAAGGTTCAATGAGAGCATGGAATGGAAGAAGAAATGGACTCCTTGCTGAAAAATCAAACTTTGGAATTATGCAAGTTGCCTGCAGGTAAAAAGGCTTTACCAAAAAAATGGGTTTATACGTTGAAAGAGGAGGATGGAGGTCAGAAGAGATTTAAAGCTAGATTAGTTGTAAAGGGATTTGCACAGAAAAAGGGTATGGATTTTGATGAGATTTTTTCTCCAGTTGTTAAAATGACTTCTATTTGTATTGTTTTAAGTATTGTGGTTGCTGAAGATTTGCATTTAGAATAGCTTGATGTTAAAACAGTCTTTTTCCATCATGATTTGGAAGAGGAAATATATATGGATGCGCCACAAGGATTTGAGGTCAAAGGAAGGAGAAACTAGTGTGCAGATTGAAGAAAAGTTTATATGGCTTGAAACAAGCACCTTAGCAATGGTACTTGAAATTTGATAGTTTTATGGCTGAGCAAGGCTACAGCAGGTGTAATTCTGACCATTGTGTTTATTTTAAGAGGTTGGATAATGACAACTACATTATTAAATATGTTTATATGTTGATGACATGCTTGTAGCAGGGTCTAACATGTATCACATAAGTGAGCTAAAACAACAGTTAGAAAAATATTTTGCTATGAAGGATTTGGGGGCAGCAAAACAAATCCTTGGTATGAAAATTTGTAGAGATAGGAAAAATAAAAAATTATTTTTATCTCAGGCTTAGAATTATGTTGAAAAGGTGTTGCAGAATTTTCATATGGAGAATGCAAAAACTTTCAGCACACTTTTTCCTAGTCATGTTAAATTGACTAAGGATATGTGTCCAAAGACACAAGAGGAGGAAGAAAAAATGTCCAAGATACCATATGCTTTAGCTGTAGGTAGTTTAATGTACGCCATGGTATGCACAATATTAGATATATTGCACATGTCGTAGGAGTTGTTAGCAGGTATTTGAGTCATCCTGGAGTTGAGAATTGGAATGCGGTAAAATGGATTCTCAGGTACTTGAGAGGTACATCCAATAAATTTTTATGTTTTGGGGGCTCTAATACTGATTTAAAAGGCTATGTTCACTCAGATTTGGCAGGGGATATAGATACCAAGCAGAGTACCACAAGTTATGTATTTATAGTTGGTGGGACAGTAGTGAGTTGGATTTCTCGATTGCAAAAGGTAGTTGCTTTATGGGTGAAGCCACATAAGTGGTTTACACTTTTCAAGAGGAAGGAAATTTCAAAATTTCCCCACTCTTCATAGCAAACGGGTTCGGCCGAACCATTTTCTCGGCCGAACCCTAAACCGAGCCTAATAAAAAATCATATTTAAGGTGGTTCGGCCGAACCTGGGTTCGGCCGAACCCCTTGAATATGACAAAACCAAAAAAAGTGCTTTCACTTTCACACTTTCACTGTCCCTGCGCGCGGCGAACATAATCCGAACGGTGACCCAACAAAATTTCTCACTGGCGAAAGCAAATTTCGGGTCCTTTCTTCAAACTTCATCATTCCAATTCGCATATCGACCACTATTGAGCACGAGGTATTTAAAATTCCTTTTTTTTTTAGTTCAAAATGCATGTATTTGTTTAATTTTGAAACCCTATATGCAATTTTTTTTAAATTTGTTGAATTCAAATTGCACTTGTTTGATTGTTTGAAAGTTTTTAAAGCATTTTTAATATAGTATTTTGCTTCCCCATTTTGCATAATCCAAGGGTTTGAGTAAGGAAAAACGAGTTTCCTCCGAAAGTTAGTGCAAAAAAACATTATAATAGCTCTCAACATAGTCTAAAAAATGGAGATAAATACATTCCTAAAGACTAGAAATGTAGGGTTAAGCTCACAAAATAATTTTAAAACTACAAATTTAGGGTCAAACTTGTAGATGAAAATGCAAATTTCATACATGTAGGAGTGAACCGTGAAAGTCATAGCTTGATTTGTTAAGGTGTTATAATATTAAATCTTATAAAAAATCAAGAATCATATCATTGATTACGTACATTACAATAAAATATCTCCATATAACAAATGAAGCTAAAAACCCTAATCTTCTTTGTGAATTATATAGTGTGTTTGCTTGTTCATAATATAAAGAATGCTTAATGATAAAATATACACAATTATCAATACGCTAGAGTTTGTTTACATACAAATTTTTCTTTTTTTTTAGTCTATTCATGTCTAATTTTATTCTCTTGTATTTTTATTATAGGATCAATATACATTATTTTATAAATTGTCATTTTTATCCTATTATAAGTATGTATATTGAGCTTTACTTATTTTAAATTAAGTAATATATATCTCACATAAAATAGATAGGTGCACATTTCATTTGTCCTGTATTAAATATTACAATCTAAAACATATCATATAATAAAAATATTTAATGAGATATTTTTTCAAAATAGAGCATGCATATTTTTTACATAAGATAGACTAATTTACAACTAAAACTATACATTCTATTAACTTTAGTTTCTTTTTTTTAGTGGCAAAGTTGTTTGCCTTATCATTGTCTTTGTGGATTGTGTAAAAATGGAACCATTACTGACTAAAAATATATGTTACACTTATTGAACATTGTCTTCATGTAGTGTGTACAAATTGAAATATAATTGACTAAAACTATAAGTTACTCTTATTGAACAATTTCCTCATGTAGTGTGTATAAATGGAACCATTGATTGAAAATATAAATCAAACCATCAAGAACAAAGACTTGATTGTGTCTTCATGCCCTCAATTAATATCATTTACAAAGTTTGGTCTTGGAAACCATAAAATTAACAATTACATTCTCTACCCTATTATTTGATGTATTATAATGCAATTTTCTATACTCCCAAGCAAATTCAATGGTCACAAGTTTGTAGAGACACTCTAGAAAAAGGTCTATCATGTGTTTAAAATACTATTCATATTGTAACACTAGATATTCTAAGTAATATGAGAATGCCTGCATAATTTTATATAATGTATTTTCATCATCACTAACTATAGTAGACTAGTTTCTATCACTATTCAATGCATCTTCTTTCATTAGTCCATCATGACTTGATTATTCATCCTCCTTTATATTTAGAGAATAAGAACAATATATAGAACCACTACAAAATCTTCACACATATCACTAAAAGTTGATGTTTGGTATAAATGTATCCACATGCAAACAAGAGCCACCTTTGGACATTACTATTATCAAAAGGACAAACCTTATTAGAGCGAGTGCAAAAAGATGTGGGGCCAAAAAGTGGCCACCCCACCTTTTGGCCCCATCATATTAAGTATCAAGCATTAATGTTGAGGTACGCTATTCGAGGAAACTTGAATGATGAGTAAGTGAAGAGAGAGTGGGCCTTTATTGTTCACAAAGTGGGAAGAAATAAAGGCAAAGGAAGTGGAAATGGGAAACATGTAGAGAATATGGCAAAAATGGTGGAAATCAAGGAAGGATTAAAAGGAAAAGAAAGAGGGAAAAGGGGAGGATAGAGGCAAAAGGAGGAAGAAGGTAGTGCAAATTATACATTTTTGAAGCTTGTGAAATTCGAGTATGTAAACCTAATAGTTTTTACTTGGTGGTAATGAGGTATGATTTTTTATGAAGGTTCTTTTTAGTATTTTTATATGTAATGTAAGAGAAAAATCTATTCTTGTATGAAATTCTAGAAATCATGTTAAAAAGCATTAGCTTGTAATTTCTACTATGTGAATGGAAATCTATTGCTCTACCTAGGACATTTAGAAGCTTGTGTTGCATTCATGAAGCCAAACATAGTAGATATTTTTTTTACTTTATGTGTGTTATTGGAGATAGGGTTTTAGTATATAGAACCATACAATAAAATGGGGTAATTCCTTGTTTGAACTAAAAACCCTACTATTTTTTAGTGAAGGGATAGCTAGCTATAACATTTTGACTTTCACTTGTGAGTCTAAACACCCATATGGGTTATTGTTGCTTTGTCTTATGGATTATGGTAGTAAATTCTTAAGATGTATGTAAATCTAGAAGACCAATGTTGAATCTTTATTTGTTGATAGGCTAAATAGAGTTAGAACTAGTATGGGTTCATTACATGTATGCCATTCAACATTCATGCACATCATATATATGTGAGAGAGATAGTGATAAAGAGAGATAGAGATAAAGGGTAATATAGATAGATAGAATAAGCACAAACCATTTGCTATGAATATGCACAAAATATTTATATATTGATCTTGATAAGGTCATGAAGACATACATAATACATCATGAAAATATCATATACAGTGACATGAGGCCAACATTGTCTCTTAGACTACAAAATATCACCAATATATATTCATGAAAATAGTTATGAATGTGTCATAAAGATATAAAAGTGTTTATGTATGTGTAGCAAATGCTATTAATGAAACATTATGCCTCTCTTTGCTTGACTAGAAACTGAACTTCGATCCCTTGAATTAGTTATTATCTTGCATTGTGTTGATTGTGTGTGCCCCTAACAATTATGCAACTCAACCTACACACACAAACATATTATAAAATTAGAGATTATACCAAAATTTATAAATAAATAAAATATTGTTTTAAAATGATATTAAAATAATAAACACACTTACAACAAACTAATAGTCAACATCATCAACAAAGGGTTGTCCTCAAAAGAGGATGCTTACAAAACAAAACCAAAATGTGTGTGTATCCATATATACATATATATACATGTATGCATACACATATACATATACATACATGTATATACGTATACATAAATATACATACACACATACATACATACATACATACATATGTGTGTGTATTTATGTATACGTATATATGTATACATATATATATATATACATATAGAAAATAAATGTATGTATATACATATATACATGCATATATACATATGTATGTATACATGAATGTGTCTACATATCTACATATACATATATACATATATACATATATACATATTTAGATATGTGCATGTGTATGTATACATATGTAGATATATTCACATATACATGAATATGTATGTATAGTACATGAGTAATTTTTTTAATGAAAACCATGTTTAGGAATGAAAATATCCAATCCCTTATGCTTCTAAACTAAAGTTTGCAATGCTTATGATTCTTTTGGCCTTATAGATTTTTGAATCATTTTATAATATAAAACCAAAATATAACCTACTTTGGCTCTAATAATTGTAAACCCTTTAGGAATTCTAAATTGTTGCATATTGTCTTGATTTTCCCACCATTGTTATTCCTTTTGAAAATTTTACAAATTAGGCAAATAATCCTTGCACTTATATAGAGGATCCTTATGTATGTTCTTAAAATTATTTAAGGTTAAATGACTTAATCTAAAAATAAGAATATCACAGGATCTCTTGCAATTATGACCTGCTTACTAATTCAAAACATATTTGATACCTTGATGGCATGACATAGATGATGTTGCTTGATATTGCTTTATCCATGGATACCCAAATAAAATATGAGATACATCTAAAGAAGAAAGAATATGACATAGAATAATAACTTCCCTCATCTTTTAGACCAAAAAATTAAGGTAAAATAATGTATCCTATAGTTTCAATCAACATATCATTAGTCAATTTTAAATAAACCCTCAAATATACATATGCTTGTTGATAAAATGATGATAAAACAAAAATTATTCAATGCATACATTTTATTGGTGAGTAAGATCAATAAACACACCCTTACATAGTTCATGATCCACACAAAACCAAATGACCATTATAATTATTTGGTAATA
>VDFB02193867.1:526054437-526108838 GCA_007258455.2 Sequoia sempervirens
ATATAACATGACATATTTAGAAAATAAAATATCAAGAAAGCTTCAAAATAACATTATCTGAAACCTACCTTAAACATACCTAACTAGGCATCAAATAATATCAACTAGGTTAAATATAATCAGAAAAATACTACGGACGTGGATTGTCAACATAAGCATAATTCTTACCAAATGACAAGAATATTATACACTCAATCCATGATGAGATCCTTCAAATTGTAAAATGATGTGGATTGCTAATGTAAAAGAAGTTAACAATGCTTGAATCAATATAAACCTCCCATCACTCAAAAAACATATCAAACATCTGGTCCAGATTTGAGATTGGCTACAGCAATAGAAAATATCATATAGGAGTTTGAGAAGAATTCATGCTCACGAGTGGTGATAATGAGACTGGGTGCAAATTATTATATGAATCGAAAAAAATTATTGAACTCTTTATATGTACAACTTGCAATAATGAATTTGTTGAAAATTATACAAACAAAACCCATTAATGCTCTTTGAGATGGTTTCTCAATGACATGCTACTCAACTACATAAAGAAGATGACGATGGTGCCTCCAGCCTCCTACCACATGTTAGTGGTTAAGACACACCTCAACATGAAAAACATTAAATAAGATAGAACATTAGATAGCAACTAGAAGAGACAGATAACAAGAAAGCATCAGCTATTCAAGCTCTTTGAATGTATGACCAAACTGATTGGAGTTATTATGAAAGCCAAACAGGGACTTTCACCAGAAAACATCAAAATGTGAGCATGTAATTGTAAAGAATAAGGATGGTGCCTTGTACTACATAGTAGAAGAAGTAAAGAGAGCCTTGACCTTGGAATCTGCAGCTAAACTATAACACAAAAGAGAATTTTGAAGATACAGAGGTAAACAAGGGCCAACAACTATTAGAACTCTCTATGGAAATAGAGCAAACTAAACAAAGGATTGATTGTGAAACTCAAAAGATGACAACAATTAGCACACAATACATCAAAATGAGAGTATGATAGCCAAATAATAGAAAATTTGAAATGGATGTCATGTAGATATGAAAATCATATGGAAAAGAGAATTCTAGGAGCATGAATAGAGGACTATCTATTAGCATTTTAATTTGCAACTTTTAAAGCGACACAAAACAAAACGGATGTGCAATAGAATTGTTCTTTGAACTAGAAGGGGAAGCCCCTTTCAAAACAAATACTAACTTGCTAGTAAACATAGGAAACAATATGTACTTGTTATTCACAATCTTTATAGTGGTTTTCTAGGGTCATTCATGTTCATTCTGAGTAAAACTAAAGTATGTCTTTTTCGATTTGTCTAAGGAAAAAGGCTAAGACACTCTTCCACTTAAGGCAAACATTATGTAATTTTTTAACTAAAACAAATCCTACGGCTAGACACTTGCATTGTTCAGCTAAAAGAAATGACTGGGCAATGCAAGTACACAAGGATTGACTAGGTCTAAACATGAAGACACAAACACTTAGGTAAATTAATTGAAGGAATTGGTACAAAACCACAATTTTCCAACCTCAAATAGTCCTGCAATACAAAGCTTGCAAATTTTATATAAGCAAATTAATTTACTTCAGCACATATAACAAAACAATTCAATGGTAATTTAAAAGCAAAATAGGCTTAACAACTATTTAATGAATAACAAGTTTTGGATTAACAATAACAAATATTTAGTGAACAGCAATTTCAATAACATGCAAGCATGAGAATTACCATTAGAAATCTAAGTGCAAAATAACACTTACTTACAATGTTTACAAAGCTATGGCATGAAAATAACTGAAAAAATAATTGCTACTTCTACTCTAAGAATAACAAATTGCATGAAATGCAATTTTTATTACAAAATCCTATTTTCTAATACTAAAATTATAACCATGCAACCTTGAGTTAAGTTGTTGATTGAATTTATTACAAACTATGACTTAATGCAAACATCTCTCATATGACGAGAGATTAATCAATAGATAATCTAAAGTAGCTAGCTCCAGGCTATAAATAGTAAAAAGCTAAAAAAAGCATGGGTCCCTCATGCTAAAAATAAAGACTACTAAATATAGAACAAGCAATAAATAACTCCATCTAAGAATAGCAAACCTTAATCTTAGAAAACTTATCCATAAAAAACATTTTTCTCTAACCATGACAAATGTCTTTAAAAACTTCATTCCATACTTGCAAACATTCATAAAAGAGCCACAAAGGTGAAAAAACAAACAAACTAGACAATGAATAATCATGACATGCACTTGGAAAACAATAGACAACAGCTTTAAACAGTTAAACTTCAAAATTTGTATGAGTATGACAATATCAAAAATCAAAATTTGGAATTCAAGCAAACAACTAAGTACCTCCATAAAGCAGCGTTACAATCATATGACTGCGGACATTTCAAAGAAAATTATCTATGATTAGAAAAAGACAAAACAAATGACATGGTGTGGACAAAGACACCATGATGATAAGTATTCACATCATAACCTAAATAACCATACAAAAATGAAACAAGGAACTAAAGAAGGGGATCCAACTAAAAAAATTTCGAAGATAGTGTTGGCGTTTCAATTAGCACCTCTGGAGTGGTTATTGGAAATGGACAGCTATTGCAAGTGTTTTAGTAACTACTCCTTCGGATTATAGAGAGGAAGATCCCTCTTTGCTGATGTTATGCGTAAAAAAGTACAATAAACTAAGGTTCCTATCCTTTTTACTCAGCAGCAGGACACAAGGGTGCATAAACACAATGTGTCGTAGCTAAGGTTTTCTCTGGTTTCTACAGATCTTAACAACAACTAAAACTAGTTTTTAATCTATCCTATCTCCCCAAGATAAACAAAGCATGAGGGCATAGGAGTGGGAATGGATGGTTGGATTACTTGGTCCGACCGTCTCACTAGAATGAGTCTAAGGCTCTGAAGTCTCAGATCTATGCTGGAATAAGGCTTTATGCAAGCAAACACTCTTTACGGTAAGATGGATCTCAGACTTGCGAAGGAGGAGGAACCCCTGTCTGAGGTATAGACTGGGAAACGACTTACTAGAAACAACAAAGTACGATGCCTTGGCTAACAGGATTCCCGAGGAGGGGACGACACCTGTCCAAAGTGTAGGTTGAAAGACAATTCATTAAACAACATCAAACGATAACTGTCAACAACAAAATATCCGAGGAGGAACCCCTGTCCAAGGAGGAGATTGAAACAACAAGTTATAATAACAAAACATTGAAAGAACTCAAATATTTGGATCAAAATGTATGCGCTTTCTGATTTTATTCTTCATATTTCCTCAACGAGTTACAAAGAATTGGGACATGCACAGGCATGAAATCATGCACAATTGCTCATCAAACCAATTAACTCTCATCCAAGAGTGAAAAAATAAGCACTTTCAAACTTGTTGGCAACAATGGCGCAACAATTTTGCGTAGTAAATAAAGGTTACCAAACAATGAGCCCAAGGCTCTTATTTATAGAAACTCAAAGGAGTAGGCAACCCTAAAATCTCCTTGAGTTAACAATCAGTTCTTGCCAATCAACAAGATTTATTCCTATGTCTAAAAGTAGGTGAGCAAGCAGTTAACTGGAAATCTACTTCAATTAACTAAAACTAAACAAACAGTCAACTGGAAGTTTACTTCAGTCGACTGAAACTAAACTAAAGGTGAACTTCTAATTACAAAATGTGTGTCCAAAATAGACATCCACATTTAGTGGAGATCTGAGATCCACAATTCGTGGAAGTCAATTAGACATCCTCAATTAGTGGGATCTAACATGCATGATTTGTGGGATCTGGAGTTAACTTGGAAAGGGGCATCAAGTTAACTTCAATCACCATTAATGCTATTCTGGAGGGTAGGACATCCTTTGTGGGTGCTTTACACCTCACCACCTCCAGTCAACAATTCTTCTAACCAGGCATTGACTTTTTCTGCCTCTTGCAAACTGCTTTTGATATTCGATCTTCTTTGCAACTATGTCATCCAGCCTTGTTGACATGGAATGTGGGAGGTAGTGTGGTAGTAACTGGTGGCAGCTTTGTGTTTGGAATGACTACCTTCTGCATTTGGCTATCCATCGAACGGTGATGTCATTAACGCCTTCCAAGGCGTCCAACTTGACTACGGGCTTTACTTGATGCATGTCCGCGTCGAGTGTTTTCAGAAATTCGTGAAGTAGGACCATTTTGGTCTTGATTTCAACTTGAGAGTACTATATTCTGAAAAACTCGATTGTTGACTGTAAACATGGATATGTTCAGACAACTTCTGAAAAACCCCTAAAATAGCCACTCGCCGAGAAGTATTTTTCCGGAAAAAAATCTGACACATGTGTTTTGTTCGTGCTTCAATGCTGAACAAACCTAGTTCGTTAGATTTTTTATTTTGTGACTTTTTCAAAAAAACCCCTAAAAATAGAGGCAGCAAGTTTGTTGTTTTTGGAAAATTTGAAGAGATGGGTTTTGTTGGAAAATTGTGCTGATCATACACAGTTGGCCAGATCTATGATAGCCTGTTGTTTTCTGTGACATGGAAGAAGTTTAAGATAGAAGAGAGGAAGAAGACAAGAGGGAGATTGGAAGTTATTTGCTGCCTTCTTCTAAAAACCTGCCTCTAGATGCAACCTCTGAGAAAATATCCTTCTATGTTGTTGATCTTCAAAAATTAATGAAGAACGGTCAAAACCCTTTGTTAGATCTTCAAAAGACATCTTGGAGAGAAAATAACTGTTCTTGAGCTCCAACCTGCAAAGACAAACAATCAATAATGATGTCCAAGCTTGATACATAGTGATTGATGCTTGAATGCATCAAGTATGGGTGCCAACTCATGATTGAACACTGATTTGGCTTGATCTAGAGTTTTAAAAACCAATTTCCACTGATTGTGGGATGTTTTGCCCAAGTTTGCCTCCAAAATCTCTAACTCAAGTCAACAAATCTCTCTTTGACTTTTTAGGCGTCCTTCTTGAGTGTTGAACGTTTTTTCATCATTTTTTTATGCTGAAGTGCCTCTGTTTGATCCTTGCTCACGATCGTTTAGTTGATCTTTAGCTGATGCTGACAGATTCACTGCTGAGATGGAACAACCCTCATTAAATGTGCTTGGGAGCTGAAAAAGCTCAAAGACTAAATCTAATGCCTTCAAATCAGGGGCACCTTTCCTCAGCAAGGGTGCTTTTGGCCTCAGACTTAGTCAATTTCTTGACTGTTCTTCAATTTCTTCATTTTGACCCTTCGTGCTCTGATCCGAGATCATTGCTGACTGATGAGTCTGATGATCTCGCTAAAATGTGGTATGGATAACCAACTCAGTCCCAGAAAGGATGATTAGTTTCATAGTTCTTGAAAGTCAGTTTGAGTCCTTCAAAAGCATGGGCACCCCTGGCCAACAGGGGCGCTTTTGGGCTTTTTGACTTATGATTTTCATGTTGCCAACCTTCAAGACTGATCCCAGTTTGATCTTTGTTGTCAGGTGTCTAATTTGTCTGATGTCTTCGCTGACGGTGTTATTTTGAGATTGATCAAAATAGAGATCATCCTGGAGGTCTCTCAGCTTGCAAACTGCATTTGACTGCCCAGAAAGATGGGCGCCTATTTCCTGCAGGGGCTCTTTTCCTTGACACTTAGCCATTTCTTCATGTTTTTTATTCTTCCTTTGCTTTCAGGTGCTTTCTTCTTGATCTTTGTCTGTGGATGCTTGACGAGTCCTGTGATCGTGCAACTGGATTGAACGTGAAGCTGGGAAGATGCTGGACAGATGCTTTGAAGAAAGCAGTTGTTGAAAACTTCAACAGGTGGCTCCAAATGAGGGGTGCCCCTGGCCAGCAGGGGCTCTTTTGCATTGATGTTCATTAATTTACCCTCTGTTTCGCATGCTCGGATGATCAACAGCTATCGTCGTTTGATGCATCCCGTAGACTGACAAACAGGTTCGTTGCAAAGCTGAGCTGACGCCGAAGAGATCACCTGAAGATAAGTTTGTTCAAAAACTAACATCTGGATAGTCTTATGCTTGGGCGCCCCTGGTCAGTAGGGGCTCTTTTTTCATGTTTTGACTACCATTTTTGATGACTTGCATTACAGCATCTTCTGACTCTACCTTTGTTTGACGGCGTTTGATGGATTTGTTGGATTTGCTTGACGATTCGTCGTAAAGCTAGCAGAATTACGAAGGAAATGACTGCCTAGGCAAGACTTGGTCGCCTTTGACCTCTTGAACTCATGGGTGCCCCTGGTCAGCAGGGGCTCTTTTGACCGCAGCTTCATCATTTCCTTTGAAAATCTTCATCTCTTCATGTTTCACATTCGTTGTGCATCGTGACTGGTGTGTACATTGTTGTTGATGATGCGGACGCGTGCATCTTAGCAACCACCCTCACCATGCTACGTGTATGGGTGTTGGGTGTTGGAAAAATGACTAAGGCATTTGACTGCATAGTCTCCTCTTAGTAGCAAGGCGTGCATTCTCCAGACTTAGTCAATTTTCAACATTTTTCTCTTTTGAAAATCCCCTCCGTCAAAGAGCATCTTTTTGAGCATTTTCACCATGGTTTCTTCGTTGAAGCTTTCAAGGCTTAGCTTTCAGCACCTAGTACTAGCCATTCTGCCATTAATGGTTGCGGAGGTCCTAGCTTTCTTCCCGAAAAATGAAAATAGACCCACCGGAGTAAAACAAACCTTTTGGTGATTTTGACTTGACCAGTGTGATCATGAAGTCGATTAATCCTATCAAAATCATTTTCAATCATTTCTAGGAAGGTCCTATTTTCAGGGGTTTTGAAACCCTAATTTTCAAATTTTCAGAATTTTGCAAGTATCTTCCTTGACATAAACCCACAAAATACCTATGTTTTGTTTGACCTAAAACATACTTTTGACAACAATTTTACATGATTTAGATCATTTTAAGAAAAATGTCTCATTGAAGCAAAAATTTATTTTGGGTACAACAAATAGAAAGTAGGCTACATGGGCATGTATAATACTCCCAACTAACAAGAAAAAATGCCAAGTTGGGGGTAACTCAAGCCACCATCATTACAACATCTTGTAAGATTTAATAGTGACACGTCAATATGACAAGATGCATCCCCACGATGAACCATCTCATTGACAATCAATGAATGGTTATTACAAGTACAACCATAGGAATTAACTCTATTTCAAAGAGAGAATCAATTGTTTGTTCAAAACTCAAGCTATTAAAAGTAATTTTATAACTAAGTTGCCGAACCAAAATTTTGGGGTTTGGGTACGTACTTAGAAAAAAATCATAGATATATACATATTTGCAATCTAAAAAGTAAAAACAAGAATTAAATTTAGAATACCACATATCATGCATATGCTAAACAAAACTTAGAACTACCATAAATATTACAAATTTAAAATACAATATACTAATTTAAATTGATATCAATTTGTCAAAACTTGAATGTTACAATAAATATATTGAATTCATCGTTCATTGGTTCAGCAGTTAAAATAAAATATACAATTAGTAATTGGCATCATATGGGTCATGATGAAGATCTACATTGACATTAGATGATGTAGGTAAGTTAGTAGAACCACATGCAACCCCACTATCACTTGCACTAGAAGCATGTTGGGTATCCAACTCCACAGAAAGAAAAGATTGTGTGGCAGCTGAAAAATCCAAATCAGTTCGCTCTAGATCTACATCCCACAACTGTGTGCCTCCTTCCTTGTACTCATTCTTTCTATGAGTAAGAAGGCGCAAGTTGGAATGCACATAAACTAGCTCTTCCGCCTTACTTGCTGCCAATCAGTTGTGTTTCACTGAGTGGATAAAGGAGTATGTACTCCAATTTTGCTCAGATGAAGAGGAACTAGCAACCTATTGAAACAAAGTGCAAGAGTTAGAATTATAAATTTGTAAATCAAATTTTAAATTTTAAGTTAATAATTTTATTATTTTTAAAATAGTAAACAATATAAATTTAGAGAGTGCAATAAAAATTAAGAAACTTACTTGTGATAAAACTTTGATCACAAGAGTTTGGAGGTGTGGTGATGTATGACCATTGAGGTACCAGCAAGCATGAGCATCCTTCCTATGCTTGTCACAAAGAGCAGCAGCACTTTGATTATCAAAGGCTACAAAATCAGCAAACTCACTTGTAACTAAATCCTCCTTTTAACAATCAGGGAAGAGGATATTAAGTGCTTTCCTACACCCGTCACTGACTTATGTGTCTTTGTATGGTGGCACCCTTGATGGCATAGCAAGAATTTCATCACTAAAATTTGGGAGTCAATGCAAATGCAAGAAGATGTAGTGGGGTGGTCATTTTGTTCCACCGCTCAACACAAATTGTTTGCACCTCTTTGAAGAAAGTTTCTTCAGGATCTTGCATTTTTTCATTGATGATGACTTTCATTTTCCCGATCATTGAGTCAATGCCATCGTATACTTCTCCCAAACATGGCTTATCCATGTCAATAAAATGGATCATACTCATGATGGGCTCAATGAAACTAAGAAGCTATTCCACTTGTTCCCACCAAGTGTCATCTAGGATTACCTGCTTTACATTTGTTGCCCTTTCAATATTGGATCGCCTCCATAGGGACCACCTTTGACTAATAATCATGCTAGAAAGTGGCTCCTGCACCTTCACAAGTTGCCTCAAGACGATTGTGTTGGATGCAAATTTGGTTTTGGCAACCCATTCAAAAAATTAAAATATAAAGAAGACATGCTCAAATTTAAAAAATAAATTAGTAACTAAGTGAAATGTAAAATTTAAAAATTGAAGTGTTTCAATTACCTTCAACAACTCCAACTGTGAAAATGTTCTAAAAATGGCCTATAATATGTGATGGTTTGTGATGAACATCTGGATATCTTCAACCTCAACATAAATTTGTTTGATCGAATTTATTTTTCCACCCAACTTTTGTAGCATGAGGTTGAGAGAGTGAACAACACAAGGTGTCCAAAATATGTGTTCAAATCGTGTCTCAAACAACATACCTGTAGCTCTACAATTCTTTGCATTGTCCATTATTACTTGGACAACATTCTGAGGACCCACATCTAGAATGCATTATATAAGGATGTTAGCAATAAATTGTGCATCCTTCACCTATCCCTCACAATCCACGACATTCAAAACCATTACCCCTTTAGGGCATACTGCAATCACATTGATTAATGGTCGATTTTTCACATCCTTCCATCCATTAGAAATAATTGACACCCTTGTTTGTTTCCATGAATTTCTAATGGGAGTCAATGCATTGCCTATATTTTTTACCTCCTTTGCTAGTAAGGTGCTACACATCTCCTCATAACCTGACCTTGTGTACCCTTGTGGAGCCTTATTTACATTTCTCAACATATCTTGCCAATATGGTGATCAAACAACATTAAATGACAAATTGATTGCATATAGACATCTTGCAACGGTTTGATTTGCAATCTCTCTAGTATCATTCTTAAATGCTCTCTTTAATGGCCCCTTTCTTCTCTTCACATTAACAGGTTCTTGAATTCTACCCAAAAAAGGGTGGCTCTCTACGATGACATCAGGAAAGACACTATGAGATGGAGAAGAAGGGAGACTCCTTGATCCCCTTCCACTCCTCAAAGGATGGTTTGTGCCACAAGCAAGTCTTGCATCCGCTTCCTCTTGCTCTCCAATAAATTCTACTATCTATCGAGGTGGTAACCCATTACCATCCTTTCTTGGACATGCTTTGGTTCCCTAAAGAGGGATGGCACATAAATGGGCTTTAACATAGCTGTATGAGCTGGTATACCTCACATTACAAAAATTGCATATCTAAACAAATGTTCCTCCCCCTCGATCTTGTTCTATCATTTGTACATATTTCCATAAAGGTGAATTTGGATCAGTTTTGAAGATGGATCAAGCAATAGAACTAGTACTGGTTGCCATTATATTCGCTACAAAAAATTCAAAAATTAATTATTGAACAATAAATATTAAATGTTAAATATTTAAATTATATACTATTTAAAAAAAACTTATTATTAATTTATAATTAACATTTATTATATATTAATTATTATTTAATTTATTATTTAAAATTAATAAAATTATAATTTATAATTTATGTTATTAATTATTAATCGTTGAAATAATACTACTAGCAACATATAAAGTTTCAATTAATTACACATCTATTATGTTATAACTTATAACTATATTAATATAATATTTATTGTTTAATATTTACATCTATTATATTAATTATTAATATATTGATATAAATCAAATTACAAAATAGTAAAATTAAAAAATATTTATACTTAAAATAATAAATTAAAATTAAAATTAAAATTGTTTATATTATGTTGTTTAATAAATCAATAAATTATATTATGTTATTTTATATTAAATTATATTATCATGTTTTGATTAGGGGTAAAAAACGGGTTTTGAAGGGGCCTGGAACCCTATACAAAAGAGGACAGTTGATACACAAGAGATCACCAGTAAGCATCAATCAGCCCAACAACAGCAAGCTGCTACAAAGATAACTCACATACCACCAGCAGCCAAACAGCAGCCACTTAACAACTAAGTTACCGGGTTCACCCCTACAGGCCCTGGGTCCGGTTCGGGTTTGATTCGGGTCCGGAATTCGGGTCCGGTCCGCCCAAATTCACTGAGGGTTTGAAAATCCCTCTGTGGGTTCGGCCAGGGTTCGGACCGCTGACTGTGGGTCCGGACAAGGTTCGAAATTTTCGAACCCGGGCAGAATTTCACACCCAGGCACACTTTTTCATGCGATTTTGCATTTTTTTAATATTTTTTTTGACTCTTTTTTGGTGATGCAGATCACTAAAGAACCAAGGATGCTTTTGTATTGAACATCCTAGGTAGAAAAAGACGAGTTCCAGCTCATGAATTTGGAATGAGTTCAACTGACAACTAATCTTTAATGGATTCATCCATGTAGTATCTTTAGTTGCTTTGCCCTTCCACTTGACTAGATATTCTAGTTACTTTTGGTAATATTTATCTTTTCTCCTCTAATGACTTTGGAGTTGATAATTGAGGCCATCTTATGTTTTTCATATATGAACCAACATCAACTTCATTTGGTTGACTCTAATAGAAAGGGAACAAGTTTACTACATTAGTCATTAAAGATAGTAACTCATCTCATATGCATTTAATGAAAATTGTTTCAACATCTTATATAATCTAATCTTCTTCCATTTTAGTTAATTGTAGGTCCTTCTCGAAATCTCTCCTTCCTCCAATACATGAGAAGTAGAACCAAGTCACCCACCTAAAATTTTACTTCCCTTATCTTCAAATCAGCATATTGCTTGAATTTAGTGGTACTTTACTTGAGTTGTTCATATACTTCTTTAATGTATCCTACAAACTCTTCTGCACTACACATGTTCACATCAACCATGTCTCACAACTCAATCACTCCCCTTGGAATATGCCCAGACACAATTTGGAAGGGTCTCATTTCAATGCTCTTATTAATTGAATTGTTTTAGGCAAATTTAGCTTGCATAAAACTAAATCCCAGTTGCTTGGTTTGTCTTCTACAAGACATGTCAATAGGTTTCCAATGCTTCTATTCATAACTTATGTTTGACTATCAATTTGTGGATGGTAGGTTGAGCTGAATTATAACTTAATGTTTTCTTTCTTCCAAAAAGTCCTTAAAAATGTCCAACAAATTTTGTCTCTATCTAAACTGTTAAACACTATGCTTCTTGATAACAAATGCAAGTGAACTACTAATATAAAGTGTTGGTGTATTTTTGCTATGTTATTTGACTATTAATATGGCGGTATATTCTGAACTTAATTACTGCTGCAAATATGTATATATTTCTGATTTTTATATGTTTTTGTATTACCGAACCCAAAATGAACCCAACCCCAAAAAAAAAAATTCCTGAACCGGCGAACCGAGTTCTCGAACCCAAACCCGAACCCAAAACCGAACCAGTAACTTAGCTTAACAGATATTCACGACAACATAGGCTACAAAAGACACACAAGCATGGACCCAAAGCCCAGAAACAATCTGGTTTTATTTGGGGCCAAAAACCCCACCCAAATTTGGACTATAAAAACCACCTGAAACACTCAAGCAACAAAGCCGCAAAGCAGCAGCCAACCTTCTGCTCAGAAATAGTAGAACAAAACCCAACATAAGAAAAGGAAATTTAATGGTAAAGACCACCATTAAACCCAACCTCCTAATCAAAACCACCAGCAGACAAGAGGAGAACCACCCCTTGCAGCACCCAATCACACCACAGACCAACTCCAACTCCACCT
Organism: Sequoia sempervirens; assembly: GCA_007258455.2. NCBI lineage: Eukaryota > Viridiplantae > Streptophyta > Pinopsida > Cupressales > Cupressaceae > Sequoia > Sequoia sempervirens. The sequence goes on from VDFB02193867.1 coordinate 526,066,784, forward strand.
CAAGAGGACTGAGCTCCCCTCTATAGGAGAGGATACTGTGAAAACCCAAACCACCAAAAGCACACCTCTCCAGCAACCTCGAGCTCCATCTCGATAGGAGAAACTTCCACCTCAATAGGAACACATCCAAAGAGAACCAGAAAGAAGGACATCCATCCACATCCACCACACCCACTTCCGACTCAATAGGAAATGACTCCTGACCATCAAGAGTTGTCTTCTCCTCAACAGAAGACATAGTGCACAGGAAATGGAAAAGAATCAGAGCTTCAGAAGTCTAGGAAATCACACCATCCTTTAGCTGAGCATGTGGGGGCTCCAAGAGGGAAACCACAATCACACCAACAAGAAAAACCCAGCGAGCAAGAAGGAATGACATTCCCCTCCACCATCTTAAAACACCACCCAAGTTCCAAGTCAGGCCCAAAAACAGAGGACTCCTCCAACAGATAGCCCAAAGCCTAGAGCAAAGGATAAACCCCTTCGAGAACAAACCAACCTCCACAAGCGGGCCAGAACACAGCAAGGAGTAGAAACTAGAAAAGCTCCAACATAACATTGAAAAAATAGAGGGGAACACAGCACCCACAGAAGCAAAGAAATGGGCCAAAACAAACCACTGCCCATAAGAGAAACCCCGTCCAAAACATAGCCAAAACTTTAACAGGAGCCAAGGACGGTACCAGTAGGAAGACCACAACGCAACTCCAAGAGAGGAGCCCGCCACCGAAAGAACCACCACAAAACAGAGAACAAGGGCCCAAGAATAAACAAGAAGCCACCCGCAACTCCCAGCATACAGCCCCATGATACCTGGGAAAGCACACGCAAGCAGGAGACCATGCTTCAGAAAAGCACACCACATGCCAACGCCAAAACACAAGTCCAACAGAAGCCACGACTGGGAAACAATCGCTTCCCCCATCGGCCAAAAAATGCCTTCGCAGGGAGCAGGAGAAAAAAGGCGCAAAACGCCATCAAAGAGCATAAGCCGAAACCCCACGAAGGGCACCAGAGCAAATAAAAGACTGCCCCCTGAAGGGGCCACCAAGAAGCAAGCATCAAGGCAGAGGAGATCAACGCTTTCTCTACCCGAACCACTCACAACAACAAGACACTCCCGCACGAGCCCGGAAGAAAGCCAAACAACTTCCCCAAGCTCTGCGAGAGACACAACAAACCTCCACCAAGGGACAGAACCCAGGCAAACAGGAAAAAGTAGGTCCCTACCAACCAAACACAGTGCTGGAGAGAGAGGATCGCTCTCCATGAACCAATGCCCATCTGCTTCATCCTCGGATTCACCATCGCCCGCATTCAAACTACCGCTCCCACCGCTACTCCCGCCCAAAGCTCCCACTCGCTCCATCGGCAAAGCAATTCCACATTATCATGTTAATTATTAATTAATAATAAATTATAATTTATTATTTAATAAATACTATATTATACTAATCATTATAAAACAATTAGTAGTAATAAATTATATTATTATGTTAATTAATTAAACAATACTATAAATTATATAATAATATTATAATATTTAATATTAAAATTTAAAAATACAAACTTAAATAATAAACCTGTTAATTGTTAAACAATTATTAATAATTTTATTTTTTGTTTTAAATTTTCATTTTTAAGCTATTGAAAAAAAACTAAACAAAATATATTTACAAAACACAAACCCTACCTACGGTGGATCGTGGAGGACTAGCAATAGCGGCACAAAAAATCCAACATGCAGCTGCTTGCAAGTTCCTCGATTGTGACTCGTCCTCTTCGACCTACAACCTATCCTCTTTCGCCCTCTTCAGCCGATGACCAAAAACTTTGGAAAAGCCTTTGAGATGTGTTTTTTGTAGTCAAGAATGGAAGCAGGGAAAGGAAACGATGCAAACCTCAACAAAGAAACCCACGACGATATGTTTTTAGGGTTTTTTCCTTTTACCATGCAAAAATGTCAATAACAATTTCCAAATCTGTGTCGATTCTTTTGGAGTCGTGTCAGAAATGCCATGTCGACTCGGAAAACGTCATGATTCGACAGAAAAAAGAAAAACATTTGACTTACAAAACACGAACCCTATCTGATTCCACAAGGTTTTTTGAACGTACCCGATTTCAGGACGTACCGTACCCAAAATTGGCCCCCAATCCTGGCGATTCGGTTACTTAGTTTTATAACAAAAGAAATACATGGAATAGGAACAAGACCGCATATGCCTAACTTAAAACAAAATGAAAAGAGATTAATGCAATATTAAACCCTTTACTCTAAATAACCATACAATTGATTGAGTTAATGAGTGTTTCAAACAAAACAAAACAAATACTTAATACTCTTGCCTATATAAACCCTCTTTGTGATGTTGATTGCTCAAAATTGGATTGATGTGATTGTTCAAGGATTTATGCAAAAAATTTGTAGCATGTACTTGTCAAGTTGAAGAGGATGATCCCTCGTTTAATGAAGGATTGGTTTGGATTTATAGATTTTTGATTGAGGATGTGAATGCTCTAGATTTGAAGATGTATTGAAATAGATGGTTGACATGCATTAGCTTCTAGAATAAGTTAACTTTTAAAGAAAGCTAATAGATGAATGATCAAGATTGATTGAAAATGAATAGATGAGATTGATTGAGATAACTTTATTAAATGATGGATTGTTAGGGCTATCTTTATGTGAATGGTTGAGATTTAAAGATGTCGTGTGCAAATGAAAAGTGGAGCTATAATATTAGTTTGATTTCTATTTACTAGTTAGCCATGTGTCTAGTTGACATTTATTTATTTGTGGAAAATGGAGAATGTAGATCATGTTTATTTTAGAATTTGAATGGAATAATTAAATAAATAATAAAATTTATTTATTTTATTTATTAAAAATGAATTAAATTTATTTATTTTGGATGAACAAGGGAAATTAGCCTAAGTAATTAAATATGACATGGTGTTAGGATGTTCTAAAATTTAAGTGTCTACATTTTGCCCTCTTTAAAATGGCATTGCAACTAAAAGTAATGACGTTTCAAACAAAGTAAATATAAATACTTGCTTGAACAACATTGGTGATAATATGCCCCAATCAATGATAAGATGGATTGATAATTTGACTTCATATAGATTGATTGATTGAAGTTGATGGGTTGGGTTGATAGAAATTTTGATAATTCAACACTTGGATGGATATTAAATTTGAAACGTCATTTATATTCACCTACTCTTTTTTTAATTGATTTTGCATATCAATTTAACTTATGCACTAAGGAGTTTTTGTTTGGTCATGATATTAAGCAATGGGCTTATGTACATTCTAGTGTTTCATTAAATATGACTAATGCAATTTTGATTGAGACCATTGGTTGTGTCATTTTAAATTTGAAAATTGGCCTTAAGGAGCTTCCAATGTTGTGTTATTCCATCACCAAATAGATTTGCTATGTTGCTTGGCAGACAAAGGACAAAGCAGTGCAAAGCAATTCCTTCCATTTACATAAATGCGTTAAGTTTTCATGAAGGCCAAGTGGTTAAAGTTGATAATCTCCATATAAGTCATTATTTAATTTGAGTAATTTTGCATTGAATACGTTTTTTGTGAAGACTCCTAAGGAGCCTCAATATGAACATAAAGATGATATACATGATTTATACAAATTTCACAAAGAGGAACAACAAAGCACAAATATGAGAAAAAATCAAGAATTTACAATAGAGTTTATTGTGATTCAATCTAAGGCTACTTATGCACCTTCTTATATTAGAACTTACATAGATTAAAGGCCTAAATAAACTCAAGTTGCATATCCTACCATGTCAAGCATCAAGTTCTTTGTATCTACATATCTTCCAATGATTCTTGTTAAGAACAAATTACTCATATACCAAGAAAGCAACAAAGAATAAAGGAATTATGTATGATAAACCTACATTTCACCCTAGATGTAATATTTCTTCATGGGTACTGAAGAAAGATGTTCTGGTTGAGGAAATTCATAATCTCTCTTTGGAGCGACCTCCAAAGAAACAAGAACAATGGGTAAATAAAAATAAATTGACAATTTCAACGATTGCTAGTGTTTTCACTAAAAGCACCACTTCTTATCAAAATGAAAGCCATTTAATTGAGGGCAAAGAACCTGATGTTACTTATTGGGATAAGGATGACCTCATGGATGGTGATCTCTCTAATTTTTTTGCTTGAGACCTTACGCATTCTTATGCATTACTTATTTACCTAGTTGTTTAATTGAGGACCAATAACTTGATGTTGCTTATTGGGATAGGGATGACCTCATGGATGGTGATAACTCTAATTTTGTTGCTTGAGACCTTATGCATCCTTATACTTTACTTACTCAAGTATATAATTTTTCTTTCTTACATGCCCTTATAACTTGGCCTTTTGTTTAAACCATGTTATGCATCTCCTAATTTCATTTCACCACCTATATTGTGTCTTGCTTTCTTTCCACACTTGGAGGCATCTTTCCTTTTGACTCTTGTATGGTTAGCTCTTATGCTTTCCTATTTTCCTTGTTAGCTCCTATGCTTTCTGATTTATCCTATTTCCTTCTTGTGTTCCACGTTTACCACCTATGTTTTTCCATGTTCCTTGCTCCTATATTACATGTCACAATTTCCTATGTTTCATCTTATTACATCTAGTCCTTATATTATCCGCATGCTATGCTTATTATGATGATCACAATACCTACACATACTTATGATATCATCTTACTCACGTATCATGTTACATACTCATGATTATCATGTTTCTGTCTTAACATGTTATATGTTTATGACATTTCCGTGTTTTCTAATGATCATCAAGCTCACATCTTATGGTATCATGTTTATCTTATGCCCATATGCCTATATATTATGATCCTTATTATGCTTATATCTTGTGATTACATGTTTATGATCGTAATCATGCTTATATCTTATAACTTCCATATGTTTTTGTGATCCTTATTAGGTATTTATGGATATCGTTGTCTTGTTATTTTCCTTCATGGGGGGCAACACTGAGGGGCATCTTATTTTCCCTTGTTATATGTACATCCATGATCGCAGCTTACCTATGTTCTTACATGCTTGTGACATAATATCTTCTACCACTTTTACATGTTTTATCATGATCATATCTCTCTCACTTTATCTCGAATTTCTTGCATCCTTTGTATGCAAGCAATTGGAGGGGAGGCATATATGTCACTAGCATTTCTTTTGTAAATTGTAATTTGCAATGGCAGGTTCATAATCCTTCCCATGTTGAAGGGAGCTTTATCAACCTTTCAATATTGTTAGAATCTTCCAGTTGGAGTAATACCAGTTTTCTGCATTATCAGCACCTTGCCACTTTCCACTCAAATGGAATCACTTATCCTTCTCCTATTTGCATTTACTATTTTGAAGATAGGTTCCAAGCAAGTTGTAGTTATTGACTATTTTAAATGTGTGACAAATGCTGCACACTGCTTGTTATTTTTGTATTGCAAGTTTAAGATGGAGCACTCATTATGAGGAGAATACAAGAATCATCATCCATATCCTTTGAGTGTTGGAAATATTTATTTTCCATTATGAAAGCTTATTTATTTACATTCGTAATAGGAGATAAAATGAGAACAAGAAGAAGCCTTAAGCTAAAGCACAATATATGGTACACAACAGAGGGATTACTAGAACTAAACGGAGCTATGACACATTCTTGCCCAGTTTTGGTTCCCCCTTATCCACTTGATCCCTATGGGTTATGGCTTATTGCTTATGGCTCAAGCTCCCAAAAGCTAAGTCCTTTCTAAACAAGGCTAGGCAGGGTGGGGGAAAGAGCTCTCTAAAGCAGCTATTGCTATGTCCCCAAAAGAATCTCCATAGTTGCATGCACATCAAAGTGGTGGCAACATGTAATGATGAAAGCTACATACCCATGTCCTTTTCCCTTATGCTTTGGACCCACTTTGATTGGAGTGTTGTTTATGCAATAACAAGTCTACAAGTAGCATATTCTTACATGAAGTTCGGCTCATTGCCTTATTTTATCCTGTCCTCTTCATCACTCATCCCCAAATGCTAGTCTCAATCCCTAGATCTCCTAGATTCATGAGTGCAGAATTGACCAAACATTTAGATTCTAAAATTCAAATTTAACCCATTGCTAACCTTTCCACTAGTCATTTCAAGCCAACCTAGCACATGTTTGCATGGATTTGTGTGCTATGTCTATTCAAGGACATTCACCATTTACTTTGAAATTAAGTAGAGAATTGTGGAAACCCATTGTCATAGATCATTTGTCATATGACTGATACATCAATAGCAGCATTATCAAATTATATATCAACATATATCATCTTAAGCATCTCTGCATGCTTGACTACTGTTTTCCAAAGCTGTTGAATCAGTCTGCCTGGGGGCTTGACCAAGGGAGAGCAAATCGTTGCCTTGCAAGTTCCCAAATGTTGTCTCTAGATACCACCTCCCTTTAGACATAGGTACAATGAGCCGAGGCATGCCTGCTATAGTCAATTCCTTGCCTATCCATTTTCATGAGTCCAAGTTCAATTCCACATGCTAGATCAGTTCCCAAGCATGGAGATCAGCTCCACGAGCACAGATTTGAACCAGGGAAAAGTACAGTTCGTTCATAGATTTGGAGGCATTCATCTGGACAAGGCCCTAATTTTCAGCACATTGGCAAACCAATTTGGGGCATCTTCGGCAGCATATTCCTACATCTGGAATCCAGTGCATTGCATTCCATTTATTTAAATTCCATGAATTTAATTCTGCATGTATTATTCCAGTCCCACCTCTAACCCTAGGGTATTATTATTGTTTAAACTTTAAGTCTATATGATATTTATGTGAAGGTACATTTGTTTCCTTATAAATTTATAATAGTAAAGTTAATAAACTATTCATAATGTATGAATGCGATCCCCCTAATCACATACATGGTAGATTTCATATAAAAAACTTAAACACCACCAATATGTGTTGAACTGAGCCATGAAGATGTAGGCAAATGACACTTCTGGCCCTTCGACTGAGATTTGATATACAATATTAAGCACAAAAAAGCTTAATAAAGCAGAAAATCTCCCTCATATATCCCTGAAAGTGCAACTACATGTCATGAACAAGTGCAGATGTCTCCGTAATTGCCTAAAGACTGCTGTAAGCTACAAAGAATTTCGTTGCTGTTATTTTTCTGGATGGAAAAGGGGGCATATGGACTAGAATAGAATGGTAGCACATATCAAACTTTGCACACATGAAATGCTCTATAATGGTGAGTGAAACTGAACAGAGAGAAAATCATGTGCAGCTGAAGGGCGGCATGTTAAAAATGACGAGTTAACAATTTATCAGCAATCCTGCTTCAAATCTATTAGGTGATGGTTTTGTTCTATGTTACCTGATCCATAGGCCAAGCTGCCGGATCCAGGTCCAGTTCAAACCAGATTCAGGATCCAATTCAGTGTGCCTAGGTTCCATTGACGTTTTTTATTATATTATATTAATCCCTTGTGAGTGTTTTTAAAGGTTTATGCAAATATATATTTACAGACTCAGTGAATGTTTACTGATGTAAGAAGCAGAGGCAAGAGTATTAATTAACTCCTAAGCGATCTTGATGATAATAATATTATTTTAAAAATATTATATTTATATATTTATATTATTCCCCTTTTCCTATAATAGTTGGGCCCACAAATTATATATTGTTTGATTCCCTAGTAATCTTCTAATCCAAGAACAAATGTCATAATATCGTCTCATCGAATACGAAGAAGGGCCGGCCCCATCACATTGTATTGTTCAATAGGCCCAGCCAGAAACTATAGGTTATTTAAAAATATAATATTTATATTAAATTATTAATAATTATATATTATAATATTATCTTATGGTTATATTATTAACATTTGTATATTATTATATAAATCTACTTTATAATTAATTATTATCATATAGTATATTAATTTTATAAATATTTTATAAGATTTTATAAATATTTCTCTATATAAAAATAAAATATATTAAGAGATATGTATGTTATTTCTATTGTAAACATATATATTAATGATTTTTACATGTTTTTTGTATGGACAAACCCAAAAACGAACCCAGCCCCAAAAAACATTTGCCGGATTGACAAACCAAATCCATGAAACCGATCCAGGATCTGAACCAGAACGGTTAACTTAGGTTTTGTTCAATGTACATGCATGAATAAATCAACAAATTTGATAATTTTGAAAGTGAAGGTATGAAATTCAATGAATTCCAAACTGAAAGCATAAAAAAGCCATCTTCTGTTACACAGCTTTTACCTTCAAGACTCAGAATGGGTACAATGTGTTATTTACTAAATGGGACTAACAATTATACTTGTGTTAAACTCCATGTTGCCAGTCCTGGTACAGGTTCAGTGATCAGGTATCACAGTTCAGCAATTTCTTTTTTATCCAAGTTCAGTATTGCTTAAGTATAGCCATAGAAAAAATATACAAAATTTTCTATGTTCTTGTCAAACAAATATATATATCTATAATATACATAGAATACAAAATTAACCACAAAAAAGCTACTGCTAACTTGATAATTCAACGATTTTTTTCATTAGGTTTTAGCTTTTATTCTTTGAACATATCCTTTTATTCCTTTTTATTCATTGAGGGCCTCAGACTCAAATCATTCAGTCCATGTTCAGACAGGGCACACTGTCTCCTGCCCAGATACATCTTGGATCTGTCTCAGAAAAACACAAGACATGCCCAGGAACAGCACTGAAAATCAAAGGAACAAAAGCTGTTCGGATAAGAGGACCAACCTAGGATTTACCCAATCAAACTGGGTCTGGGTATGAAGGGCCTAAGGGAGAATCCACTAACAAAGGCTAATCCCCTATTATTGACAAGACACAAAATTAAATATTTTATGATTAATTTTTTATGTATTTTCAAACATAAAAGGGATCAAGTTTCTGAAAAGTGAAAACTAAAGAAATTTAGATTTTTTAATACATACTTGAACACAGAACACTGAAATTCATTTTTAACCACTTTCTTGGTTTACGTTGCTACTTAGATTGTCACATCAAGCTGTATTTTTCCAACTAATAAATTCTTCCAATCATCTTCATCATCCTTTCATTAAAAGACCCTGCTCATTGAAATCCATATATGAAGAATTCTTGCCTAATAAAACATTCGTTTAACAAGCTTTAAAATTTATCACTGTGGAAACAGATAATAGCATTATATTCTGCTAATAGATGCTGTCAGAAGATGTCGTACATTACCTCTTCAGGCACACTAACAGTAGCATTATCTGGAAAACTACTAGCAATGCCAAGCCATGCACAACAGTGTTGTGGCCGCCCCTCTGGGCCAAACATGGTGTTTCGGAAAACCTGGTTGTAGAGAAGTAGATTAGCAAAAAGATGAGAATTGAAATGCGAAGAATTATAAGGATCAATATACAAAAGTTAAGCAAAGAAAATAAAACTGCTAAAGATGGTATAGAAGTTAACAATTTGAAAACTTACAACAGTAAGATGTTGGCGATAGTAGTATAGCTGTTTCAGGCAAGCATGTTTAGACAGCTGATCTTCAATTTCATCAACACTCCTGCACATGGAAAAGATGCTTTCCTCACAGATTTTACGTAGCAGTTTGAAAAAGAAACTACTAACTAGTGTATGTTTCCCTCTTGAATTCAATTCCATTCAAATTTACATATGTTCATAGCTTGGGTTCATGAACATGATAACCCAAAATCCTACACATGCTACTGAAGCTGTTTCAAGCACTGAACAAAATGGGTAAATTCAGTGTCTTGAATTGCCACAACATGGTATACACTGTTCTTTTCCCGATAATCCTAGTTCTCATGTATTGCTATTATGAACACAGAAACATAGAAGTTGATATTTCAAACAAATAAAAACTTTGGAGGCATTGCATAAATTGAAAATGTACCTAGCCATTATTCTATAATAATACCTGGACCAAACATAGGCTGCATTTCCTTCTGACACCAAACCTTCCTTGCCAGTAGAAATTGTGGCCTTCTCCAAGTGTCTAATATTTATTGGTGATCTAGATGATGTGACAACCATCAATACAGAGAGCCAGTCTTTTCGGAAATCCTGCATGGAGATCAGATTCAAAAACACATTGATAAAATTTGACTTGAAAGATACCATTTTTCGTTTAAATCTTTCTGCACAGTCAACTCTCATGTAGTTATTATTTATGAAATTCACTAAAGAAATGCCAAAATGAAACATTACAGAAGAAAATAATCTCTACATCAACAAAATAAAATCATATATTCTACTGTCAAAGATTTTTAAACAAAACAAGATTTGTAAGTACCACCAGAGCTCTCACAATTTACCATGTAGACCAATATTATTTTCTACCACCATGGAAAAGGAATCCATAAAAACTAAACAATGTTGTGTATGGACATCCTGATGAGGAATTATTATCAAAGATACCTGTTTTCCAATAACATGTATATGAAAATGATCTTCTTGCCACTATGCTGTTAAGTCAAAAACTCAAGGTCCAGGTTTCCACATAAAGAAAGCACATTACAAAATGTTGATAAAAGATATTTTAGCTTTAAAACTAGATCTTTCACAGTGCGTCAATATGTAAGTCTACTCTAACTCAAGTTGATCCAGAAGACTGTTACCCATTCGAGCCTTTATTGATGATTATTTTTTCAAATGATCTACTTTAAGCAGGTTGATGTTTAATTACTGACCTAACAAGAATATAAAACCTTCACTCATGTTTATTGTGTTATCCTGATAGTATGCTTCTCATGCTTACATCCCATGTTACTTGCATGATATATCTTTGACATTTACATGCTTTCTAATAAGTATTATGCTCATATCTTATAATGTCATCTTTATGCTTACATGATGATCCTTATCATGCATATATCTTACATCTCACTTGTGCTTACATGATCCTAATCCAAAATCTTGTTACTAGCCTTCATTGGGGTCAACATTGGGAGGCCAACTTGCTTTCCGTTATTACATGTGTTTTCATGATCAATCTCAGCTCTATTCTTACATGCTTGTCACATGATACCTTTTACCACTTTCACATGTTTTATCTTGATCATATCTTCTTTCTCCTTACCTCCAATTCCCTGCATCCTTTGTATGTGTTGTACCCCAAATTAAAAATTTTGTTACACTTAGGCATTTTGAAGAAATGGTTAAAAGTCTTTGTAAAATTCCGGACCAATTTTTTCCAATTTTTGAACAAATACACCAACACAAGGAGCACCCGTTAGGGTTAGTCCAAAACAAAACCAGCAGTTTGCAAGTAACTCTTTGCCAAGAATGCGCACTCAATCTCAAGATGAGAATGATGCTGTCATATAGCAAGAGGGTCATCAATAACAACTGGAAAGGAATTACAATGTTGAAAGTAAACTCGATGCCAAGAATGTGCTTTCCAACCCAAAGTGGGAATGGAGATACCATATGGCGGAGAAACTAGAAAGGAATTACAATGCTAGTTCAAAATGTAAATAGGCGGCAAGCCAGCCTCTTCCACTTATTCAGCGGGTATTACAATGAAGCAAAGGAAGAAGAAGTAAGATTGCTGACAGTACTACTGTTCAGCTTACAATGAATTAGAGAGTGCCTGCCAATAACATAGAATAAGAAGTCTAACAATGCTGCAATATAGTATAATGACTCCTCAACGATCACAATGACTTTCAACCCGAACCCAACTCAAATGAAAAACTTTATGCAAGCTGATATGACAGACCAGCAACCTATATGCAATAACCAGCACCATAGGAATTCACTAAAACGTTCATAAAATGCTCCAGACAACTCCAAATGACTTGAAACTGATTGCAAATGACCTTAGGACTGATGGCGCCCACATCCCAATGAAGAAACTCACACATGCAACCTCTAATAATTAATGGCACAAACTCCAAGCTGCTGCAAATGGTACGGCCTGCCAAGAGGGGCGATTTGCCTTGGAAAAATCACAAACATCAAATAAAAATCTGTAAATTAGCACAAAGGGTCGCCCTACATAGAGAAAGAGATGGCAGCAATACCCAGAATGATTATATTTGTATTTTTTTGAAATACAAGCAAAAACAACATTCAGCTACTTGAAGTCAGCAACATCAAAAATTCACTAACATGCTCAAACTGGACTACAAATGCATAAAAATTTCTACAATGCAATTTCTCACTACAAAAAACTCACTCAACTACAAGCTAACTCTCCACTAGTTGCTATCTTTCAAGCAAGAAGTCGAGCCCATGCTAGGAGGCATGCATTCCTCAAAGCAACCCTGTTACCATTCCGGCAGCATAACATTACTGAAGGCATAAGATGATAAGCTGAAGAGAGGTGGTCTTCTTTTATAGACTCAACAAAAGAATCTCAAGATGCTTCTAGAAAGTGTGCCCTTTTTCAATTTTGAATTTGACTTCATTTCCCTCCAAGAATAGGCGTCCATTTTTCATGAGGTGATATTTGATTTTTAATAAAATAACTGTGTTCCACGGCCTTACGGGGACGGGGACGGGGGGACGGCTGGGGACGCGTTTCCTAGGGGCCCATTTTTAGGGGACGGTAGGGGACAGCAACATACAAAATACATATATATATATATGATTTTTTCAAAATTTATTAATATATTATAGATAGAGAGAGGGAAAGAGAGAGATATATGTCAATAAATTAATAATTGCTAACAACAATATCAATATATAAATAAATCGCAAGAGTAGTAGCATAACAACAAAATAAATATCATTAAAGCATTATAAAATTTATCATAGCAATATCAAACATCAATAAAACCATGGTCTATCAATATCAATAAATCGCGAGAGTGGTAGGAAATGGAACTAAGTAAGTGCAGCTCCCAGCTCCTCAAGGCATCCCAAACACAAACAAAATGCAGCTTGAGTGAAGAAAAAAACGCAGTCAAATAGAGCCCAGCCACGACTTTACTCTAGGCGTGAGAAACAAAAACTTGAAGAAATCTGTTTCATGCCTCTTTAAAATGCAAAAACGTCTCTGTTAAATGCCCAAACACAGGAGCAAAATGCCAAAAAATCGTTTAGACTGAGCTGAGGCAGAGATTTTCCCGTGCTTTGCTGTGTGAAGTCGTCGCCCCTGCCGTCGCTTGCCGTGAGAGCCAAATAATATCATTGAATCTTATGAAACTTTATTAAGTTTCATTTAAATTTTTGTTTTTAGACTTTACACAAACGCATTATGTTGTTGTGGGCCCACAAAACATTTAATAGCAATATAAAATGTTTTAAAAAACAAAATTTTATGTTCTTTAATTTTTTGGAGCTCCATATACACAGGGGACGGTTAGCCGTCCCCGGGGACAGCGAGGGACGTTTCCAACGTCCCCTGCCATCCCCGGGGACGGGGGATCGTTCCCAGACAAGAGGAAACGTTCCCTGCCGTTTCCTATGAATTTTCCTGATTCGGGGACGGCCGGGGACTGTCCCCGATGCGTCCCCCCGTCCCCAGGACGGATGGGGACGGGTACAGGGGGTTTTGGGGCAGGGGATGCGTCCCTGTGTAACACACTAAAATAATAAACTCCATAAAGTAGGCGTCCCCCTTAAGCTTCTCATAGTTTTGGCCTAGGAATTATTTAATTACCTTCTAATGAGGCATTCACCCTTGAAGACCCCCTTTTAAAAACAACTTGAAGTTATGCTGCTAGGCCAAGGGGCTAATGTTAAAATATAACATTATTTTAATTAAAATAACTTATCTCTCCAAAAATGCATCAAAAGGCCAGAAATCAATAATACCAACTGAATTGCCTAAAGATGAAAGCCTGCTGAACTGAAGCCAACTAGACTGCTGCCAAAAATAGAATTTACCAAAAATAGTAAATTCAGAAAGTTGCTCGGATAAAAGTGCATGCGATAGCATTGCGAAGCTTTCTAAAAACCCAGAAAGAATCCGCAATCCAAAATCCCAAACTCCAGGATGTAGCTGTCATAACTTACTAAAAATAGTAAGTTCGAAAAGGTTGCCCGACGCAATTGCATGTCATACCTCTGCGAAGCTCTCTGAAAACCGAGAAGGAATCCAGAATCCAAACATCCAAACTCCAACATGCAAAACCCTGAATCTTCAAAAGAACCCACCAAGCAATCGGAAACCCTAATTCTGCCTCTGACTAGCCGACAGCACACCGGGGATAGACCATCAATCACTGAAAAGTGTAGTGCTAAAAATGGGGACATTACAATCTTGTTAAAATTGTCAAAAAAGGTCAAAATTGGGAATTTGCATGTCTTGCATGAAGGCCAAAAACACAAAATTTTCAAAATCTGAGGATATGGGTCTGCTCAGAGCGACCAAGTCTACAAAACCCAGATCTCTGTTTTTCAGCCCAAAATTTTAGGAAATTTTCTATTTTTAGAAACTTTCTAAAAATAGAACTTTTTTCTGGGTTTTTCTAGGTTTCTTCTTAAATGGATGTTTGCAAAATTTTCTAAAAATAGAAAATTTCTAAAAATCAGTGTACCCCGGGGACGCGTCCCCCCCCTAAATCCCAAGCGTTCCCGGAACGGGGACGTCCCCGAGACTTGGGGACGGCATTCCCAAGTTTCCAGCGGCGCCACTAGTTTTGGTGGCTCGCCGTCGGGGACGCGAGGACGTCCCGGCATCCCCAGGACGTTGAGGGGGACGCCTATGCATCCCTCGAGCGTCCCCCACGGCGGCAACTTAAATCACATGGTTTAAAAAAAAAATTAACACATTTTTTTATTATTTGACATTTTGATTTTGTACTTGTTTTGATATCATGCTACTCATTGTAATCATCTTTATGATCAGATATTTTTGATATCATATAATAGAAATCTTCCATTTGCCGATTCGACAATTGTAGTATTGAGTATTCTAATTTCTCATTAGTAATTCGATATTGAAAACTTCAATGTTCAATGTTCAAGTATTTACTATTTAGTATTTCAATTTGGCATTTGCAATTTTGCTATTTAGTCTTATACATCTTTTCATAACTAGCATTTTACGTACCATATGTATAGTATATAGTATATACACCCCCCGCTCCCCCGCCGTCGTCCCCCCACCGTCCCCAAATTGAGGCCCCTTTGTCCCCCCCGTCCCGAAAACTTGTCCCCCCGTCCCAGCGCCCCCCATCCCCGACAGTGGTGTAACATAGCTAAAAATAGAAAGTTCGGCTTCCAGGATTCAAACTGATTTTGATTGGCTTAAAATACTTCCTCATCAAGCTAGTCCTGTCAGAATCGTCAAAAGATCAGTTTTTCCCTAGTGGGTCTATCTGCTTTTACAAGAGCTCGAAGGTCATAAATGGAGGTCAGTCAACTGCTAGGTGTCAAATTCAAACATTCAAGCACTGAACAGAAGATGAGAAACGATGAGCGTGCACGCAGAACGAAGAACGGAAGAGGGAGGTTGTGAAAGTTGAAAAATCCCAAAATTTGATAAGTCTAGAAAGCTCAAGCGCCCCAGCTCAGTTTAGGCGCCTAGATGTTTGTGCCTTAGAAAATTTTCAGTCTCCGACAGTCAAAGCAATGGCGAGCATGTGGAACGAAGGGAAAAGTTGAAATATGCAAAATATTCTAAGTTTGCCAAGCATGGGCGCCCCAGGAGAAGATAGGCGCCCAATCTTTCAAGAGGTTAAACAATAGAATTAGGGTTTGCTCGCCCCAGACAATGTTGCTCAGAATCCTCTCAACTCCGCACTGAATCCATCGGCACAGTCATCAGATCAATCAGTCATCCAAAATTCAAATCGAACGGAGAAGTCTCAACAGAGAAGCACAATGCAAATCATGAAATTGTCAGAAAACATTCTAAGTCTAGAAATTTTGGGCGCCCTAAGAGGAGATAGGCGCCTAGGGTTTTGGAGGCTCAAATCTAACAGTTAGGGTTTGCCAGATCAGTCAATCTCTTCAGAATTTTGTCAGCTTCGCAACGGATATCTAAGCCCGATCATCAGACTCATCAGTTGCTAACAAATTTAGATCGAATGGAGGATAGAACATGAAGGTCAAGTTTGAAGGTTGAAAAAGAGCCAAAAATGACTAAGGTTGGAGATCATGAGCGCCCCAGGAGGAGATAGGCGCCCAAGAATTTGAGCATCCAAATGAAAGAATTTACAGTTGCACCCTCTAGCATGTCTTCAGTTTTGATCAAGCTCTCCAACGCAATCATCAACATGCGCACCAAAGTTATCAATCATCAAATATTGCAGACTAATCGAGGGGTAAAAATTGTGTAAAATGTCAAAAGTCAAAAGCAAAGTTGAAAAACTCAAAAAATAAACTTACTCTGGAGGAGTTGGGCGCCCCAGCTAGCCAGGGGCGCCCAAGCTTTTGACCCCCAATATTCAGCTTTCAGGAAATATCCTTCCTAAGGAGACCCCCCTTCAAAATCCTCCGAGCTATCCAACGAGTCCAGTCATTAGTTCGTTGGACCTCCGGATCATCCAAAATTGCAAGTTCATCAAGAGATCAGAAAGCAATGTAAAGATGAAGAACAAGAAAAATGGTTAAGTCTGGAAGACTTTGGCGCCCCAAGTAGCTAGTGGCACCAAAGAATTTGAGAGCCTAAAAGTTGAAATTAGCAATTACAGTCTACAAACAATCTCTTCAAATTCAATCAAGCTCCGCGATGAGATCATCCATTAGTTCACAGGATTCACCGAGCACCCAGAATCAAGGATCAAAATGAGCTCAAAAACAAGCAAAATCTTGAAAATGCTGAAAATATGGCGAAGTTTGGAGAGGAAAAGTGCTCTAGGCCAAGAAGGCTGCCCAAGGCTGAATGCCTTAGTAAATTTTTCAATTTTTATCATGCATCAATAAAAAGTGTCCAAGTTCAACGAACCTGCTTAGGATTGGCTTCGAAAGTTTTAAAGCAGAGAATAAAGCGTTTTATTTATCCTCAAAACTTATTTAAGAAGACTTTGGATTTCATTATTCACTTTTTGCAGGTTGGCATCCAAGAGCAAGAGAGGAGATAAATTTTTATTCTTTTCAGGATTCAAAGGCCAAAACCTAGTACTTTTTCAAAGTTCTTCATATTTTCTGGATCAGCACACAAAGGGGCTCGCTTTTTCATGCTTTATTTCTCCAAGGTATCAATTTTCAGAAGAAGGGGGTCATCTTTTTCAGTTTTCAACAATCTGGGTCAGCTCAGTTCATGATTCTCAACAACTCTGGAAAAATTTTCAACTTTCAAGAACTTGCTTTTTCCATGCATGTCCAAGAAATCTTCAGTATTTTCAAAATCTAATCAACTGGGTTCATCCAAAATGTGATTCTGCACAAAACCGAGTTCTCATCTTTTTTTAGAAAAAGTTCAAAAAAGTAGGGTTTACTGCTTTTTCAAGAGAAATCAACCTTCAATTTTCAGCCATTTCCACAAAAGGTGTCCGAACATGGTCGAGTTTACTGTTAAAATTCAAGTTTTTCAACATGCAATACTCTCCCATGGGATTCAGAACCAAGCCAGTATTGTATCTTGCAAACTCAGGCTGGATGATGTTGAGAAGTGCTTTTCAAACACCACCATGGACAAAAAACTTCATCATCTCAATTGAAGAGTGTGAAAAGGTGTGATATGAGAAAAAGGAAAGGTATCGAAAAAAAAGTTGTACAATACTCTTCTGTTGGAGAATCAAGAGAAATGCGAGAAGCATAAAGTTGCAGAGCCGCCAAGTTATCAATTAGTGAGTCATCTTTTGGGGCAGCGATGTTTCTCAAGAATAGAACTCATAAAGCAACTGAAGAGGTCAAAGATTCTCTAAGTTCAATTGCAGAAGGTGAGGCAATCCTAGAAAAGCGAAATATGGCTATAGATAGTATTGATGCTCCTAATAGAGATATAGTTTCCAGCTTTTTGGCAGATGTGGTTGAGATTTAAAGCAACAACTTTCTCCGAGCTTTCCATTCTTATCTCACGCTTTCTTTCTATTCATGTCTCAGGCTTATTCATTCTTTGAAAGAGAAAAGAAAACAAGTTGTAATAGTTGGCACTTTCCTTGTTTTTATGCTTTCATAGGTTGTTAGATGCTTATCTTGTTTTAGTTTTAGAAAAAAAGCTTGCATGTTGGCAAGTCTTAGTTGTAAAAGCAAGGAGATTTTAGGGTTCCCTACTCCTCTGCTTGTGTATAAATAAGGGCAGTCTTGCCCATTTATTTTTAACGGTTATTGTAATAGCAAATTGCTGAGCCTATTTTGCCTACAAGTTGTTGTTGTTGTTCAGTTTCATATTCACTTAGTGTAAGAGCAAGCTTGTATGCCTCTTTAGCTGCAAGTTATTGTTCAATGCATGTGTCTTGTGTCAATGTATTCTGGTTTGATGGCTAAACTGTAAGCCTATTTTGCTACAATCCTGCTGTCCTAGAAGTGTAATCTTTTGTTCTTGAGATTTGAGAAATAAAGTCTTGTTCCTACTTTGCCCTGATATAATGTCTCAGATTTCCATTTCATGTGTTATGCTTATATGATCTCTATTTCAGCTTGCATTGAAAGTAAGTAGATGTACGTTGAAAGAAATTTTATTTAAGTATTTATGTCAAAGAATCCTTCCTTGTTCATTTCTAACCCTCTTGCTCTACATTTACTTGAGAAGTTAGAAACATCATTAGAGTAGGCTTAGTCGTAGTTGAACTTCCAAAAGAGAAAATCTCAGCTACAGCCCTTGAGTTTTATAACCTTGTGCTCTTAGCTGAACAAAAAGATAGGAAAATTAGTTTTAGTTTACTTTCTTTTAAGCAACATCAGCAAAGAGGGAGCTTCCCCTCCTAATTCGAAGAGCAGTTTATCTGTGCATAGCTGTCTGTTTCTAATCCGCATTCCAGAGGTGCGAATTGAAACGCCAATAGTATGCAACCTATTAGAAGGCGACATATATGTCACTAATGTTCCTTTTGTGAAATATGGTTTGCAAAGACATGCTCATAATCATTCGCATGTTGAGGGGAACTCTATAAACCTTTTTGAATCTTCAAAATCTTCTGTTTAGTCAAAGTCCAACCATTTTTTCCACTTAGAGTTTCACCACTTTCCTCTCAATACTACTTTTGAAGATAGTTTTCAAAACAGGTTGTAGTTAGTGCTTATTTAAAATGTGAGACATGATTGTCATTGCTTTTTTTTTTTGCCAATTTCTGATGCAACACTCATTGTAAGGAGGCTACAATAGTCATCATTTATATTCATATCCTTTGAGTGTTCGAAATATTTGATTTCCATATTGACTACTTGTTTTTACTTTGACATTCATCCTCATAATAGTTCCCATGCCCATCAAGGTGAGCGCAAAATGTAATAATTTTGAAAATTACATACCCATGCCCTTTTCCCTTATGTTTTGGGTCCACTTCAATTAGAGTGTACTTTATGCAATAACAAGTCTATGAGCGACACATTCTTGTGTAGAAATCAGTTCATGACATTATGACACCCTATCCTCATCAGTACACATGCCCAAGAACTTGTTTCAAGCCCTAGATCTTCCAAGCACCAACCTGCATCAAATCTATAGGTGTGGAATTGACCTAGTTTATTTCTAGTCATAAATTTGAACCTTGGACATTTAAAATTCAACATCTGAATTCAAACTGGTCAACATCAAGGAGAAATCATAGAGGAATAATTGGATAGCATTATCATAGAGCATTCGTGATACATTAGCATACATCATCTTAGGCATCTTGGCCATTGAATCAATCTACCTACTGACTTGATCAAAGGAGAATAAATCCTTGGTTAACAAGTTCCCAAATGGTGTCTCTAGAAATCATCCCATTTCAATAACTAATACAACAAGATGAGGTAAACTTGCAATAGTCATCAACTTCCAACCAATCGCAATCCACGACTTTAGTTCGAATTCAAGCACCAAGTTCAATTCTGGACTGTTGGAAATTAGTTCGACACTCACAAAAATCAACCAAAGAGTTGTACAGTGAGTTCGCAATTCCAAATCCATTCTTTAGAGCCTTATTCATCTAGAAGTAAGCTGACGAGGTTTAATGAATCTAACAGATCCTAATTTTCTACCACCCTTGAAAATCAATTCATGATGTCTTTAGTAGCATATTCCTCCATTTAGATTTTGACCTAAGCATTGCATTTAATTTGTTAATTTCAGTTATACATTTATTGTTCCAGCCCTAGCTCTTAATCCTACACTTGATTATATATATGTATATGGATGTATGTGTACATATGAACTCAAGGATATCAATTTCGTACTCGCCAAAGTAAACCAAATAGTTGCAGCGACTTTGCAGTTTCAAATCCATTCATCTAACAAATCCTGGTTGTCTAGCACCTTGGCAAATGAATTTTGTAATTTCAGTTCTGCTTTTACTATTCTAATCCTAACTTTTAATCCTATGCTTGATCACATGTGTGTGTGCTAGTGTATGTGTATGTCTATCTATATGTAAACATACACATACAAATATATGCCATGTCAAAAGGTTCATCTTTGAGTTCATGTTTAACCATGAAAAATTTGAAACAAATTCCTCAACCAAAAAAAAATTGTAATTAAATTTGAATCATATTAATCTGCATTTGTGAGTTATTTAAATATATTTATTAGATTCCCCTGTTCGTGGGGTGGATTGGATTAATTCACCACCAAATCCAAGGATTGCAGGTGCTAGGCTACCCCACCAAAAGCCTGGTGTAAACTCAACTTTGATGGTCCTCCCAGAGGAAGCCCCCGAGGCTCTGGTGATAGTTGCATACTGAAAAATCATGACAGAAATCTAGTTGTAGCAACTTCAAAGGGGCTGGTGAATAGAACAAATAATGAAGTAAAGGCTTAGGTGCTACTTTTAGGACTGCAAGTATGCAATCGTTTCAGGATCAAAAAGGTGCAAGTGGACAATTCCATGGTTATCATTAATGACACTAGGAAAAGGGGGACACTAAATTGAAAGATAAGTAGGATATTGAGCCAAATTTGGCCACGAATAGATCAATTGGAAGACTATGCAATAAGACGTGTATAGGGAATTTAAGACCCACATGGTAGACTAACAAATTTTGTGATAGATATTGAGAAGGGATGTATTGTTGGGAAGTCTCTAGATACATGGAAGAATCTAGACCCCAATCTAATTAATGATGACCCCATATTATTCAGAAAACAATGGTGGCAAAAAGGTTGGGCACACATGCAAGGTGAAGGAAGGATGCCCTTTGGCAGAGTAGGCTCTGGCACACAATACATCATGGGTAGATATATAGATAGCTCACATGGCAAGGTTTTAAATGCATCACTTCATTTTCCATGTCAGCATTGCCTCTCTGAGATTATGGATACCATGATAAGATTGGTTGCCAAGAATTGGTAGATAGCCTTTCTGAGTGAAATAACTTATCTTTGGTTGAGAAAAGTATTGAAGATTAGTGCAGTGATCATGATACACGTAGTCAAAGTGATGTTGGGTGAGATATTTCACTACACACAGGTTTAGAGTTAATATGGACATTTCTTCAATGTTTGTAGCCTTCTTCTTAGAAACAAGCAAATCAAAGGAGGTGACGAGTTGTTTCTAAGTCCTTAAGTAGGCCTCTATGATGCCAAGGGCTTAGAACCATCTTGGATGATGCTATTACACGGCTTGGTTTTCATCCTAGAGCAGGATATTGGCCAATGTTCAACGCAGTCCTAATTGTTCAATGGATCATTTGTCATTTCCACCATTGGATTCAATGATGATCTGTGCAAGCATCAATCTAAGTGGGAGATAGAATTTTTAAAATTTGCCACAGGGGCTACACCATCCCCGAGAATAGAATGGACCTTTGCCATGAGTACATTAATGAAAGCAACGAGGAAGAGAATTCTAAGCAACATGGTTGACAAATGGTTTGTAATTTGATATTATGATGTATATGCTTATAGCATGGTTAGGATAAGTTGCCTACAATTAATAGTACGAAATGGTAGTACCATGTCTACAAGAGCCTTTTGTTAGGCACCCTGCATGGGTTTTTTGAATCCTATACCCCAACTCGGGAATTTCGTTAACTGGTCCTCCATAAAAAGAGCTGCCATATCAACGTAAATTTTCTAGTTCGACATATGGCTATGGCCCCCAAGGCTATTTTCATCGAGCAAAACTAATATATATTTACTAAATTTTAAAAAGTCAAATTTAAACAAATTTAAAAATATTAATAGTAAATGATTTTATAATATTTAAAATTAAATAATTTTTAAAATATTTAAATTTTATACATTCTAAAATAGAAATCTAACTAAATATATCATATATTCATAATATTGTTTAAAAAATTATAAAGATTAATAAAAATTTTATGCTTTTCATATGATTTTATAATATTTAAAATTAAATCATTTTAAAAATATTTAAATTTTATACATTCTAAAATAAAAATCTAACTAAATATATCATACATTCATAATATTCTTTTGTAAAATTAGAAAGATTAATAAAAATTTCATGATTTTCATTAAAATTCCATATAAGTTAATACTATAAACATAATAATAATCAATAAGCGAAAGTCCTTTTTAAAGGTTTTTTCCCTCCTGTTTGTAACACTTGTCTTCTATGTCTGCGTTTAACCGATAATACAAGGAGGTGAGTCCGTTTCATAATGGCATTCAGTAGGGGATCGCCCCAACGCGGAAGTTCTGGGATTCGTTCATTGAAGACAAACGAAGTGTCCATTGCTAAGGAATGAAGATTATTGTATCTCGTGTATTTGCTTCTGTGGGTGTTAAGACAGAGAAACGTACCTCCGAACTCAAAGGGCTTGCCTACGATGTTGCCATGCGGAGCAGATATCGCCCCTACTATTGACGTCAGCCCAGCCATGGCTGCGACAGCCGCGACCGACATATTTCTTTCTTCATATTTTTTGTTTTCAAATTTAAAAGCCATTTAAAAAAGGTCTGCTGCAGATTTAAACCTAATATTTCTCTCTCACATACCGTACAATATGGGGACGAATATAATGGCGACTTCAAATAAATTCAAAGTTTTTTTAATGTTCACTGGATTTCGAATTTCTACTATAAAATCCGGCGACCTCTGTAACATAGCATATACATACGTATGTACGTACATGTGTGTGTCACGGTTTGAGTGCCACTTAAGTACGACAACTCTATGACATCAAATTTCTCATAATTTAGTGGTTTCTCTTCTTCTCAATCCTGTCCGTGTTATTGATTCCTTTCTTTCACCATTCCATTCGCGTACGAAGAACAGCATGTGTAGTATCATTTAAAATGATTCCGATGGAAGATGAATTCAGGAAAGGATGTCATTCTCCGGGCCAAATGATCACTTAATGTTTATTGCGCTATAACGGACCACCTGACATGCAATGTCCGCCCCAAGTAGGCACCATGCATTGATATTGTACAGATAGGTTATAATGAACAAGTTGAATATTCAAGGTATGGAGAGGT
Source organism: Sequoia sempervirens (assembly GCA_007258455.2). Classification (NCBI taxonomy): domain Eukaryota; kingdom Viridiplantae; phylum Streptophyta; class Pinopsida; order Cupressales; family Cupressaceae; genus Sequoia; species Sequoia sempervirens. The sequence goes on from VDFB02193867.1 coordinate 526,090,315, forward strand.
ACAAAAAAATTATTTGGTTACTTATTTTCAATTATTATAGATGGTAACTTTAATATTGAGTAATTTTGCGTAACCTTGAACTCCCGTCATAAACAAAGGTATAATTTTCAAAATCAATTTGCAAGAGTATAATATTATCCAAGCCACCTGCTGAGTTAAAGATATTCTTAAAGAGTCCATATTAAATGGTTGGTAACCTCTATAATAATTAACTCACTAAAAGCATTTTCTATATAACAACAGAACAAAAGCTTATTATTATCGAATCCAGAAACAACTCTTGATATTATTATGGATTGTGGAAATCTAAAAACATTAACAGAACAAAAGCTTACGTACAGAGAGGTCAACCATTTCTGTGGAAACATTTTCACCCTGAGGCCTTGGCAATTTCTCTAGACAGCTAAGAACTTGCTGTAAAAGGCCTCGCAACTCCACATCAATGTCCAGAGCTACCATGCCTGGACTTCCAAGCAAAAAGCGCATCCTCTCTGCTGCAGCTGTTAAATATGCCAAGGCATATCCCCTGATAGCTGCACAATCAAAGTAATTTCATTTGCAATATTTACATTAAATTCGTGATTTTCCAGAAACCCCACTTTCATACTAATAAAAACAAAAACAAAAAACAAAAAATAGAAATTGCGTAGGACGGGTACTTGAGTTTTAAAAAAAAATCAAAAACTACTACCATGAATCTGAAAGTTATGTGGAAATTTTAGCAACAATTTCAAGTGAAAAGCTAATTTTATCTGGTGGTATTTTTGGCAGTGTGTTAAATTATGTGATTATTATCAGAATTCAATTATGTAGTTTGAGTCAATCTCATTGATCCATATTTCATAAGTAGTGATTCACAAAAAACCATCTCTCATAATCATGAATACTCCACTGAGAACTCATTGCATCTAGGTGATGTTCACATAGATGAAGCATCAGGTCTTCCTGAGATCACCCATCCCAGTGCTACTCCATCTCAAATGCACTCAATTTCCCCAAGATCAAACCCACTTAGCTTTCTACCCCATTTGCAAAACTTTCATCAAATTTTGAGACTTATAAACCATTCATTTTAGAGCTCCTTGGTTAAGTACACTCAAGAGAAACTTTATCCTGCTACAACATTTGCAAAACCTTCAGCAAGTGTTGTGTCTTATGAACCATGCAATTTGGAGTTCCTAGGTCAAGTGCAGTTGAATGAAACTTCATCATCAAGCTAAGTGGGCTTGATCTTGGGAGAAACTCCATGGTTAAGTACACTTGACTGAAAGTAGGATTAGGATGGGTGACACATCAGGCAGTCCCAATGCTTAACCCATGTGAGTATCATCAAAATGCAATGAGGTGACCATTCATGCTCATTAGAGATGGATTATTGTGAATTATGCTCATTAGAGATGGATTATTGTGAACCATTACTCATGAATATGGGTTAATGAAATTGACTCAAACACAACATAGTTGAATCTTGATAAAACATCACATAATTTTAATTTCTAGCTTTTAGATTAAATTATGTAATATTTTTTGCACCAATATTTTGAATCACAGTCAATGATCTATTATACGGATGAAAAAAGAATAGCAATAATGATGGATCACTGAGTATGATCCCAAACAATGATGGAAAATAACTTACATAATTGAATCCGAAAACTAGAAATCATCTTCATGGATTGGAAAACTGATGACTACTATCACATACTTTAATCTTCCTCAAAATAGAATGAGATTTTCTGAAAGTAAAATGATACTTAGGATATTCTACAGCCTATTTTTTACACCAAAAACAAATTATTAGTAGTACACAAGTACAGTATATACTCAAGTCATTCGTCCTGATATAATGATTCATTATTTGATGTCATCAATCCAAACCTCTACGAAAAAGGTTCTTAGTTTTGGTGTGCAAATGTTAAAAACTCATTTAGAATGTACTGCACGTCTTTGGGAATGCCCTAATAAGGAATACCCTATTTGGTTTAAATTCCAAAACAAAAAATATCATAGAACCAGAGCTAATTTCCTTGCTTCTCTTCAATGCCTGCCACTTGCTCAGTCACTTCTTAGAAGTTATCGTTTAGAACCTAAGCTAATTTCCTTGGTTCTCTGCAGTGCCTGCCACTTGCTAACTCACTTTTTAGAAGTTATCGTTCCACAATCAATTCACTTAATAGGGCAATTCATTTCCATTTTTATAACAATAAACTAGTAAACATCTCCACTTCTCAGCAAAAGCATGGAAGGGTGCATGGAATAATATTTTAATAGTCATATCCATCCTTAACAATTTAGAGCTCCCATACAAAGAGAAATATTCTTCTCATGTTTCAGAAGATTAACTGGTTCTAGAAATGACTAGAATTAATATCAATCACAATCCACATGGTATCCATATTAGAGCACTGACTGCTATGTGTGATTGCAAACCAACGAAAAAATAGATCTCTCTCTCAATCAATCTCGAATATTCCTCACAAAGCAATATGGTGTTCAATCATGAAATCATATAATAGCATGCTTATTCAGATATTGCATATCCCAAGAACTTCCCAAGTAACAGTCATGACCCAAAACCAAAATATTATTTGGCACTACAAGATTATCCAATCTATAATGCCCACGCATTATCTCTTGCCCCATCCTGGTGATGTAAGATCCTAGATGTTTGTGTCTCATTTTTTTGTTCAGCTGATTTTTGTTGTTAATACTGTACTTGCCGATGATGTTTGTATTGCTATTGATGTGTATGGATGTTGTACTCTGGATCCATTTGTGTGAATTTATATGCTTGAACTCTAACTCTACAGTGTTTGAGCTTCATCATTTTCATTGGTATATGTGATTCTCCTATATGATTAAGTTCAACATTGTGATGATTATTGCATATCTTTATATTTGGATCATGCTAGTGTTAGATGGTTTTCAGTTAGATGAAGATATTGATATCATCATTTGGATATTATCTTGTTGATTGCTATATGTTGTGCTCCAGCTATCTTGTTTTATGCAAATATTCTTAATGATTTCATTGAGTGTGCAAGCACATGTTTCCTTAACAGCGATTTACTTCAAGACAATTGGCTTTGGTAAAAGTGTAGTGTTTTATTTCTGTCGCATTCAAATTCTAGCTATAAGATGCATCTTCTGTGGCCTGGTGAGCCTGAATCCGAATCAATTGTTTCTATATCCTTGAGTCATGTGAGAAATCATAAAATGTATTTGCATGTTTTCCATAGGTTGCTTGACTCCTGTGATTATTTGCATTTAATCGATTTCTATATTCTGTTGTGTGCTTGTGAAATGAATTTATGCTAGTAGTGGATAAAGTTTATAGTTTCATGTACCTTGCAATGTGCTAATATTGTATAGTGGAAAAAGCAATATATGATTTAATTGGAAAATTAAATTATTATTGTGCAAATATATTTTATATGTTTTCCTATGTTTGCCTTCATTGAAATAATCAAAAGATGCAAAGCATCAATTTTTAGGAAAGTGTATTAGGAAATTGGTAATGTTCATTTGATGATTTTAGAAATAGAAAAAATTTGCCAAAAGTTCACTTCAAAGATTTCAAAGCTTTATTTGTATATAAAAAGAAAAATGGGGAATAAAAGTGAAAAAGAAAAACAAAGGTCATTTCATTTAAAATATCTTGTATTATGTGGTTTTGAGTGGTAAATGGAAAAGAGGACTTTCTAAAAAGTGAAATTATTGCCTCTTGTTTGCATTTTGTTCTCCATACTTTCCTTGTGTGCTTATATTGGGAATTGGTTTGGATTTGAGTGGAGGATTACTTGCTTGGATTGTTGGCTTCCATCTGAGTAAAGAATTGTTTGCTTGGTTTGGATTGAAGGTAAGGGTTTCATCTCCATGTTTTGAAATTGAAATTATTTCTGCTTTTGCCATGCCAACCTTAAGTTGATGCATATCGCATTTCATTCTATAGAAATGAATGTATTGGTGGAAATCAATTTGACAATGTTAATTTTGTTTTTCTGAGACTTTCCATTTTATGCTAGAACTATGGTGATTCTTTGAAAACTCATTATGTGATTCAAAAAGAGTGTGTTTGGTACCCATTGCTTCAAGAGGGTACTATTGGAAAATGAAACTTTTAATGTTCGAAAATTCGAAAGGTTTGAAATCTTACCATTGAAATTGAGTTCTTGGAAAAAACTTGTTTTGAAAAATAAAAAATTTAATTTGCATTTTGTGGAAATAAAACTCTATTATGGAAATAGGATGGCAATTCATATGGGCCTTTGCGTACAATGTTCAAACCTCAATTCTCATGCCATACATTTTTCTATGTTTTTGAGCACATGGCATTAGGATGTGAGGGCTCTAGCTTAGGATGGGGTAGACTCCCACACTCATTTGCTTGTATAGTAAGCTAAGATGAGGTAACGAAAGGTTAAGATCTAAGTTACCGGTTCCAATACGGGTGCAAGTACAAGTACCAGTACTCAATACAGCAAACAACAATTCCTTGGGTACGCGTACGGGATATATATGTATATATACATATTTATGTGTGTGTCTGTGTATGTATTAAAAAGTTTAAAACTATATGATATAAAAATAGTGATACACATAATTTATTAATTGCTAATGAAAAATATTTAAATACCTCATAATTTGCAAAAATCAAAATGCTCATAAATCCATAATTCAATGATTTGTAAAATGTCAATACACAATGATAATTACAATCAATAGCTAATAATCTTCATATTGCTCCTCATCAAAAGCATCAAAGTCAATACTTGGTTCAATTTCACTTGAACCACAATGAGTTACAATGCCACTTCCAATAGCCATGTATTGTACAAGTTGCCTCATCTAAAGATATTTTCTAGCAAGTTGTGCAACAATAACGTCTAAGTCAACACACTCAAGAGTTAGTTCCCAATTCCTCATCACCTCCTCATGCTACTCAAGTTTCTTACATTACAAGAGATCTTAATAACTAGAAGCAGTTTGGGAGTGGAAACCCCAATGGGGTTGAGGGGCAGCAACCCTCATGGGGGTTTGGAGGCAATGCACCCAACGAGGCTTACAAGCAGTGCCTCTCATGGGGGTCTAGGGGCAACACCCCCAACAAGGTCAAGGGGCAAAGCCCCTACCACCAAACCCAAATTAAGGCCTTTGAAACCACACAAACCATCATAACGCACACTATTTTCACAATTTTATCACTTAAGGGTGAAATTATGTATGCAGGCACTTTTTTGTTTATTCGGCCCAGGTCCACCCAAGGTCCCTCCCGATAACCCGGGGTGCCTGGAAGGAACCCTAGGCAAACCCAGTGGGGAACCAGCTCGGAACCCAAACCCGAACCGTACCAATACGAGTACAGAGGGGGTTTTAGGGGAACAACATAGATTAAGATAAAGCATTAATTAAAAACAATGGGAATTACCTAATTAAACATTAACAAAAGTTATCCATGAGAAACTTTCATATACCCTAGAGAATAGATGGAAGGATTATGAAAGACATTGGACTAGTCTTTCATTCCATTACCATTGTCAATGAAGATCCCCATAGGATGGAGGTATACCCCTAAAACTCCATGTGGGTCATGAAAGCCGTGATGACACTCCACTAAATGCTACGTTAACCCTCTCCTCCTTTATGCATTGGATTGTATGCGATCTCTAGTATATCCTTTGATTGGCGTGTTTTTTTTCCAATCTTGCATGTGTTTACATTCTTGTATCATGTATTTGATATCCCATGCATATGCATGGATTGTGTTGTTAGAAACCTCATGTGCACTTGGTATTCCATGGATTGAGGTGATATCCATGTGTTTTGCATTGATTGGTATTGGTAGAATCCCTCATGTATGTTTTCTTAGCATTCTAAATATTGATGTGATTGGCATGTTCTTGCAATGATTAGTGATTTTGTATCCATCATGTATGTTTGCTTAGCATTCCAATATCAATGTGATTCGAAGTGTATGTGTTCATGGTGATTATGTATCTGTAATGTACACTTCGCTTGGGAGCACTATGCATGAGATGGATTAGTATGTGTATGTTCAACCACTTTGTTTTGTGTTAGTATTATTGGACTACCCAATAAGTTGCTTCCTAGTTTAGAGGGGTGGGCCTAAGGGTTGGCGTTCAAACCACCATTGGGGACCTACAAATCCTTTGCAGAAGCTCAAGTGTGCATGCAAAAGGAGTTTCATCCTTTAGTGCTGTAGCTTTTCATTTTTATGCATATTGAAGAAATGGATAATTTGGGACATTGGAGTGTCCACATTTGTAGTATTCTAATTATTATTTTGAACTTGTTTGAGTTGAAATGTAATCCTCCCACATAAGTGGTGAAAGCTCTATCTTTACTTTTGGCACATCTCAACGTTGGTGTTAAATGTTCATGGCATTTTGTATCATCTTCAAGTTTAGCTATGTGATAGAAACATGATTAGAATATCATAGAATGAACATGCAAACTACTATTTATGTAATATGTGTTATGTATGACTGATGCAATTGAATGATGTAATGAACAATTTAAAACATTATTCCATGAGGTAGTTGTATCCCTAGCTTACTTATTGTTCCCATCACATGTGTGTACCCATGTATGTAGGTGAATAGAAGTATTTGGGTTTAGAGATTTAATTAAGTATTGTGAGTTCTCTGCTTGTCCTAGCCCTAAATTTGGATCCTATGCTTGAAATGCTTGTGAGTTATGATATTTTTGGTTTTGAGAGTCATGCCTAGTATCAAAAATTAGGGATACCACAAAATTCATACCATTGGTAGGGGATCAAAGACCAAGAATGCATCATACATTATGCCCAAAAGCAAGCAAATAAAAGTATCTCTACATAACTAACTTTGAAACAAATGAAGGGAAATATTGGAAGTTGGGGATTGTAGATATCGGGGAATTGATCTCACAAAGTATGCAAATAAGGATAAGTCCCAACTCACAAATCTAATAAGATGACAATGTAAAATGTTGACGATCTAGAGTTGGGGATACCTTATAACCCATGCCATAAATAACACCTTACAAATATTCCCACATCTTTGACTCCAAAAAATGTATAGAGATTATCGAAATTCATAATCAAGGATAATAACTCATGCCACAAGGTGAGCAAATAAAAGGATGACCGAAAATGCAACTCTAAAAATAGCATAGTGAAAAGGATCGGGAATCAAGGATTGGGGATCGAGGATACGCCACACCTCATGCCCAAAAGTAATAAAATAGAGGTAGGCCTGCATCTCAGACTCCAAAATGTTGGAAGTTGGGGATAGGAAAAAAGCTACCAAGATGAGAAAGTCTAAAACTCTAACAAGACAAAAGGCATAAGGCAAGGAGTCAAAGGAAAACTATACCTAGATGGAAAACTTTGAGACTCAAAAATTTTCCAATATTTAAAAAAATGATCAAAAAACCACAAATTAGAAATTTTCGGACTTTTGCCACTTCCAACACATGATGGGATCATGGGGGATGAAGTAGAACAACTCTTGGGCTGATTTTGATAAAAGGGGACCCATTAGTAATTATCTCAAATCGGTTATAAATAATGGGAAAAATGAGGCCAAATGCAAAAAGACACTGGGACTCAAACATTTTTTTGTATTATCAAATGGGATGCCAACATTCACTCTAGTTGGTGATGAGTGTCTCTTGTAGGCACAATGAGATACCAAATATCTTTAGGATGTAAATGAAAAAAGGGGAGGCAAGAGAGACACGAACAAAGAACAAAACACAAACAAAAAAAAGAAAGACAACTATGTGCATAGGCCTACGGAGAGCGTCGACATCAAGAGAAATATTACTTATCTACAACTCAATAGGGTCCAACCCATAAGGCTTCAAATTTTCCATGCGTTCCTTTATCTTCAAACCTAGAGCTCCACATGAGGACAATATCCCCAACTTGAAAATCTCTTTGAACAACCTTCTTACCAAACAAATACTTCATATTTTGCCATCGTAGTAGGTTTCTTTCATGGACAACCCTTCTTGATTCTTCAAGTTCAATCAATTCATGCACTCTTAAGGAAAATTTTCATCAGCCACTTGACATTTTCCATTAACAAATTCTTTTGTGGAATTACAGTGTTTTCCCTTTACATTTGCATATTTCTACGCATATCAAAATCAATTTTGTTGTTTGTGATGCCCCTACAAAAATATAGCTTTTTAGTTGTTGATAGATTAATTATAGTTCCTCCATTTGCACTATGGTAGCATTATAATTTGTTTATTTCGAGACAACATAAAACAAAACTCTGTGTGAGCTAAAACCTCTCTTCATAATGTACCAAGAAGCTCCCTAAGATCTAATGTAAGAACCCTTATAGGTTCAAACTGAAATTTTTCCCTCTTTGCTGCACTTAACTCTTAACTTTATTTATAATGTAGTTTGAAAGTTTCCAAGCATAAACAGCAAGAAAGGAACTGGAACACATATTTTAGGCAATCAACAAAGATGATCATACCCAGCAACGTTTAGCTTATCTTCTTTATTCGATTTGAAAACTGATTACAAACAGAGGGGCTGGAAGGTACAATCAGTTAGGTCTGATTTGAGTTTCAGACTTGCAATTACATCCAATGGTGCCAAAGCACAAGACCAAACCCTAGCTGTAAGAATAGAAGAAGAAGCTAAGTGAAGTGGAATGATATGCCCAGCTGGAGATGACTGGAAGACGACTGTAGCAGCCCACTGGAGGTTGTAGATGCCAAACTCTCCTCAGATATGATGATGAAATCAGTTTGAAGACTGCTGTAGCAATAATCTGATTATGCCTGAAGCTGGGAATCACCAAAAATATCCTTTTTTGCCACACGAACTTCTTGAAAAACCTTCTTCCAGCAAGTAAAGATGAAAGGGTCACAAAACAAGATCACAATCTACAACTGAAATTGCTCCAAAGTAATCTGGTTAAGCTCTACGTTGAACTCTGTCTGAATTCAACTCACATGGTGGGATGTGGACATCACCATACCACAGAATTCAAGGGAGCACCACCTTGAATCGACTGAAAACTACTTTCAGTCAAGAGATCTCTCTCTTCAAACTATCATAACAAGATAGTAACACAAAAACATGTCTCTCTCCACCACCCAAGCCTTCTTAAATAAGGCTTTAAGACAAACCCACCCTTGGGAATGAAACAGATTTTTTTTATTAAAATATTCACTTTACTTTAAGACTAAGGAACCTAGCTCAAGTCGTCCTAAAGAGGATCTGATTTGCTCAATTAAAATATTCAATATCTTCTTGGCTAAGTTTCCCAAACCGCCCTAGGAAGATCTAATTGCCTTTTGAGCATTATAAAATTTTAATTTGGAAGCCTCCTTGAGCCGCCCTAGGAAGAGATCAAATTGGATCTTAAAATATTATATTTTAGTTGCTTCACCCTTAAGCCTTCAAAACCGCAATAGGAAGGGGAAACTTCTAGAAGCAGATCCGATTTGATGAGGTCGACTCACCTCCTTGTTTGCTTGGTCTTGCAAATAGACCTCCTTGCTTGCTTTGACTTGAAGTAGACCTCCTTGCTTGCTTTGACCTCCTTGTGTGCTTTCACTTACAAGTGGACCATGAGATAATGATAGAATAAGATCAACATTATGCTTTGCTTGGATTAAGGATAATTCCCTCTTAATTCTCTAAACACATCTTACCAAAATTTGATTCTTTTAGCCAAAATTATTCCCTAATCACGCCATCTAACCCACGGGAATGTTGGATGGGCTAGAATTAGGTCACCATGGTATCATTCCAAGAATGGGGACATTACATCTAAACTAGCCCTAGAGACTAAGCTCTAGACAAAATATATTGTTATTAATAATACAATATTTTCTACGGGGTTGCAATATTGAAATCAATATTTGCCTATCTTTTCCCTTGGGCATGAGTGCAAGATTTGTAATAGTTCTTGTCTCACAAGTGAGATTTTATAGATTTTATTAATGATAGTTATGTTAGTTTTAGACCAGAAATGTAAATAAGCAAAAATACAACACACTAAACAAAGAACACAGCGAATTACCCTGGGAAAACCCTCCTCGAGGGAGAAAAAACCCAACAAAATATCTCTTATATATTGAAAGAATAAGAGCAGAAATCTGCTAACAATTCAGGCCCTACACAAAGCTGAATTTAATACAATGAATAATAACACCTCTCCTTGATGCAAAGATAAGTAAATATGCTTCCCCTTGAAATCTGATCTGCTACTACAAAATGGCGATATGCTGCTTGAAGTGTGAACTTCTTCGAAAATGCAAATTGAAATGAGAATGAATTGATGTTAAAATGAGAGATTTTCACCTTGCTTATATACAAGTCTAGGCAACCTCCTCTCTAGGTCGGCCCTAGAAAATATAATATTATTTGAAAACCAAAGGCCGACCTGCCTTGGAGATTTATTATTTTATTTTATTTTGGAGAAAATATCTCCCGTTGCTATAAACATTAACACTCCCTCTTAGCTAGGGAGGTATTTTCCAAATATCCTCATCATGGACTCTCTCGACATGACGCTCACAATGGCTACACCCATTTGTGGAAAACCACATCTCAGTCTCAGAGATGTACAAGAGTTCATCACAGAGTCTCTCAACATGATGTCGTCATGGAGTCTCAACATGACATCCACCATGGCTACTCCCATGTGTTGAAAGAAACATATGTACAAGTGTTCATCACAGAGTCTCTCAACGTGATGTCATCATCGAGTCTCTCAACATGACGTCCACCATGGCTACTCCCATGTGTGGAGAGAAACACAAGTACAAGGGTTCATCACAGAGTCGCTCAACGTGATGTCATCATGGAGTCTCTCAACATGACGTCCACCATGGCTACTCCCATGTGTGGAAAGAACCACATCTCCATCTCAGAGATGTACGAAGGCTTTCACCTCATATTTCTTCGCCTCAGAGAAATATGCATTATAGCAAAGCTCACTGATGTTGAGTCTCCCTCTCAACAAGGGTGACATTCTCCACTACCCCAAGCTTGTCTCGGAAATATGCAAACTTCACTTTGGAAAGAGGCTTGGTGAGAATATCAACCGTCTGATCATCAGTGCAAATGTACTTGAGTTGAGTTGTTTTCCTCAGCACCATGTCTCTGATGTAATGATACTTGATCTCCACATGCTTTGTTCTATCGTGGAATATAAGATTTACCGAGAGCTTCACACAGCTTTGATTATCACAATGAATCACAGTCGGCTCCAATGTTTGACCAAACAATCCTGCAAGGAGCTTTCGAAGCTACACTGCTTCTCGAGCTGCCACACATGCTGCAATATATTCAGCCTTTGTCATGCTTAGTGCCACATAAGTCTGCTTCCTACTACACCAAGAAATCATGGCAGACCCCAAACTGAAGCAACATCCAAAGGTGCTCTTCATATCAGTTACACTCTCGGCCCAATCAAAATCAGAATAACCTTGTAACTCTAGATCTTCATAGGAAGTATATCTCAAGCCATATCCCACAGTGCCACGCAAGTATCTCAAAATATGCTTTGCTGCAACTAGATGTATTTGTCTTGGCTCACACATGAATTGGCTGAGAGCACTCACCGCATAACAAATGTCTGCTCTAGTGTTGACTAGATACATCAATGATCCAATCAATTGTCTATTCATGGTGGGATCTACCAAATCTGAATCAGCTGTAGAGTCACTCAACTTCTTCAATTTTGTCTCCATAGGTGTAGACATGGACTTGCAGTCCATCATTCCAAATCTCTTCAAGATGTCTATAGTGTATTTTCCTTGACTTAGAATAATCTCATCAGGTCTTTGCCACACTTCCAGTCCCAAGAAGTAATGCATAAGACCAAGATCCTTCATCTCAAACTCGGAGGCTAACTGTTTCTTGCATTTGATAATGAGATACTCTGCTCCAGTGAGAAATAAATCATCAACATATAGAACCAATATCAAAGCCTCGCCATCAACTATCTTGAAGTAAAGATTGGAATCTGCATCATTCTTGGAGAATCCCAAGCTTATCAAATATCTATCAATCCTTTCATACCATGCACGAGGTGCTTGCTTGAGGCCGTACAATGCCTTCTTCAATTTGCATACATGAGACTCCTTCCCATGAATCAAAAAACCACCTGGTTGTTCAATGTACACTTCTTATTCAACCACACCATTAAGAAATGCAGTCCTTATGTCCATTTGATGTAACTTCCAGCCTTTAGCGGATGCAATAGCAATAATTGTCCTGATAGAAGTGTATCGAACAATAGGAGCAAATGTCTCCTCATAATCTATTCCCTCCTTCTGAGAGAATCCTCTTGCCACAAATCTCACCTTGTGTTTCTCAATGCTACCATCAGCTGCATGCTTGATTTTGTAGAGCCATTTGGAAGACACTATCGATTTCCCTTCAGGTCTCGAAACATCCCATACATCATTCTTAATGATGGACTGATACTCTTCTATCATTGCATCTTTCCATACCTGCTGATTGGATGCCTCCTCAAAACTGGAAGGCTCATAATCAATTATGTGACTCATCAATGCCACATAACCTGGAAACTTCTGCGGTCTCTTGCTTTCCCTAAAGGTTCCTCGAGGAGCTGCATACTTTTCTGCCTCTTGCATAGTTTGACGAGCCCATAGAGGCCTCTTCCGACCTATGGCAATGTCTCTAGGCCCATCAATTGGTTCTATAGGATCAACTAGATCAATAGTCTCGGCCAGTTTGTTGGACTCCCTCCGAATGTCAGGAGTATGATCAGGGGATATGTCCATATCCTGAGAAGCCTCCTGCTCTTCACTATCTATCTCCATGTAAGACCCTTTAGATCTTTTGAAGGCTACTTCCTCTTCGAAGGAGACATCCCTACTGATCTCAATCTATTTCTGCCCTAAATATAAATCTATGTAGGCTTTTGAAGACTCACTGTATCCCACAAATATACCTTTCTTTCCTGAAGGTTCTAGCTTAGATCTTTTATCCTTGGGCACATGAATGTAAACAGGACAACCAAAAATTCTTAAATGACTAACCTCAGGTTTCACACTGTGAAGGCTCTTAGGAGTCATATTTCCCAATATTCGATGAGGGCTTCTAATGCAACATATGGCGGTTCTGGAAGCTTCGCCCATAGGAAGATCTGTAAATCTTGATCAAGAATCGCCTTGCTGCCTCTACTATGGATCTATTCTTTCTTTCGCAACTCCATTTTGCTGAGGGTTGTACAGAACACAAACTCCCTCTTGATCCCTGCCTCAATGCAGAAATTACGAAAACCTCCAAAAGTGTATTCTCCTCCATTGTCTAATCTCAGAACTTTAATCCTTTTCCCGAACATGTTTTCAACTTGAGCCTTGAATTCTTTGAATCTATCAAGTACTTCTTCAAACTCCTTAGATTTCAAGAAGTAAATCCAAGTCTTTCGAGAATAATCATCAATGAAAATCACATAGTACCAAAATCCACTCAAAGATGCCACAGACATTGGTCCACATAAATCAGAATGAACAAGATCTAAAATTCCCTTTGATCTACTATCACTACTATGAAAGGGACTCTTGATATTCTTACCAAGTGCACATCCTCTGCAAATGCCATCGTGCTCCAGACCAAGCTTAGGAAGACCAGTAACCATCTTCTCCATGGATGGAAGGGCTCTAAAGTGTAAGTGAGCAAGTCTCTTGTGCCATAGCTCACTCAAACTGATAGAGTCGTGCAATAAGCCTGAACTGGACGAATTGATAATCTGTATAGGCTCTCCTGACGAACGCCAATTACACGAGCTGATTTTATACTAGAGTTCTTAGGCCAAGCAAGAACTTTCCCTTTAGAAAAAGCAACCTTGTATCCTTTGTCCTCCAAAGCTGAAATGGAGACAAGATTTCTTTTGATCCCTGGTACAAACAAAACATCACTCAAATGAAGAGGGATACCTGAATCTAGCTGGAAAGAAGTGGCCCCAGCTCCCTTTACGGAATAACAAGCATCATCTCCAATTATCACTTGCAAGTTAGTCTCTTTCTCTACTAAGTCTATAAGATGCTTTTTGTATCTTGTAATGTGACGTGAAGCACCACTATCTATCAACCAAGTGTCATTGTTAGTTGGAACATTGCTTGAAAGTGCGGAGATGAATAGAAATCCCTCTGAGTCGTCTCTAGATTCCTTTTGAGGTGACACATCGTAACATTTCACCCGGTAGAAGCATCTTTGCCGGTTTTGATATGCAATCGAGGATGGTGACCATACATGTCACACACGGAAACGTGAATATGAGAGAAGTCCTTCTTCTTCTTAGGTTAAAGACGAGTCGATTTTTCTATCTCTATTCCTCTTGAAATTGCCTATGATCTTATTCCTAAGATCGCCAAACGCTAAATCCATGGCTCTTTGAAAAGTAGCACCGGCGTTGATAAGGCCGAAAGGCATCCTCTCATAAGCAAACGTTCCCCACGGCGTGGTGAAAGCTGTTTTGATTTGATCCTCCTCAGCCACTGCAATCTGATTGTATCAGGAAAAACCATCAAGAAGTGATAGCATCTCTGATCCGGTGACTGTTTGTAAAGTATGCTCCATGATAGGTAAGGGATAATTTTCCTTCAAGGACGATTGATTTAAGTTCCTGAAATCAACGCAAATTCTGATTTCACCGTTCTTCTTGTGCACAGGAACAATGTTTGACACCCAGGTGGAGTGATGTATTGGAAAAATTATCGTTGAGTCCACCATCTTCTGAATCTCTGCATAAATAGTACCTTGCATTCGCGGATTGTAATGTCTTTGTTTCTGCCTAAAAGGCTTAACATCAGACTTAAGCGAAATTGTGTGGGACAATTCTATGGGGTGAAGACTTTCAAATCTTTGTATGGCCAGGCAAAAACATCCTTGTACTACTTGAACAAGGCGATAAACTTCTCAGTTTCTTTCGGAGTACAACATTTGCCTAAATTCACAAACCGAGGCTTGTCTTCAGTGCCGATGTTGACCTGATTATATTCTGATGAAGTATTAACACTTGACCTCTTCTGATCTTGAATGTAACAGTCATGCCGGTCAAAAATATCCTCTAAAGATACAAAACCCTTAGGAATCTGATTTCCTTTCAGTTGTATGATTCTAGATTCTAGATTCTGTAGCTTTAGAGTCTTCAGCAATTGACTCTCTGAAAGGAGTAGAACTTCCTTCAAAGAACAATTCTTTGTAGTTGTCTCCCATGACGAGAAATTCTTCAATATCCTCATCATCATCAAAGACTTGCTAGTTGTCTGAGTTATCAGGAACATCTGGCCTGTAGATTAGCTCAATAGCAAATGAATTCTGACGAAAGTCAGAGTTTGGCATGAAAAGAGCAGCTGAAACTGCAAGTGCATCAGCTTTGCTATTGTTCGTTTTTGGAATGTATTGGATGTTAAATGCATCAAACCAATTGATTGCATTCCATACCCTTTGCCTATAGAATTGAAGGCAATTCTTTCTAACATGAAACTGCTCCCTGACTTGTTTAACAATTAGCTCTGCATCTCCTTCAACTCGAAGTAGCTTGATCCCCATATCCTTCGCATTCTTGAGACCTAATAAAAGCGCCTTGTATTCAATAGTATTATTGGTGCATTCAAATTGCAACCTATATGCGAAAGGATATAAGCGATCTTCGAGAGAGATAATCACTACTCCTGCTCCTGAGCCCGATGTCGAGCAACTGTCGTCAAACTGCATTGTCCACATTTTTGATTCTTCATTTGATAATTCCGTGGAAAGTGCAAATTTCTGAACATCTTTAGTCACTTTTGACACCATAGCATATGTGCCCAGACCCGTGTCTTGATATAACACTTGAGCATGTGGGTCCTGGGACTTAACCACCGTAAACTTTGACTTTGCCTCCGGCTCCAACTTAAATGTACCCTTCTTTAATGGAATTGTCGCGAACGACCAATCCATTTGAATCTCTCCTTCGAGATCTTTACAAAAACTCTTGCTAAATAACATCCCATAGTTGGTAGGAATATCAGCCACCAAGATGGTCATCATAATCTTCTTCTCAGGACATGATGCTAGCCTTACTTGCGCATCTTTGAGTTGACCAACTAACGGCATTGGCTTGGACTCAAGTGAGTAACACTTTTCTTGAGTAGGGGTGCACGAAAGTCCCAACGCATTCATAATTTGTAGAGGCATAATGTTGTCGGAAGCTCCACTATCAATTATACAATCGCTCAGCTTGAAACCTCCTATATATAAAGATATATAGAACGGTTTTGGCTTCTCTTCTGCAGGCATGAAGGACTGTAGTAATGTTGGCTGGACAACAGCCTTCTTTTTCACAACCTTCAAGATCCTATCCAATTGTTCTAGATGATCTTGTAGATACTCCAGCTGAGAAATCTGTACCTTCGTTTTCATCATAGAAGACACGATGTCGAAACTTGCTGAAGACGAATCTAGAGCAGCCGGCAAGATGTTTTCTTGTGAAACTTTAGGATTGGAAGTAGAAGCTACTTCCTTTCCTTTTGCATTTGAATTTTGCTTCTCTTCTTCCTCCTTCTGTGCTTTGAAATGCTACGCACGTGTGAACACAAGTGACGTGATATTCTCATGATTGACTGCGAGAGAAAATTGGCGGTATTCTTCTTCTTGTTCTTCATTTATGGGTTCTCGATCAAAATACCCCGTTGCGGAGTCGCCATCAAAATCGTCTGTCTGTGAAGAGATGACATTCGAACTGGAAGGTATGAAACCTGAACTAGGAGTAGAATCAACAAATCCCATGAGCTGATTCATTCTTTGGTTTTCCGAACATGTAGCGCCGGTGTGTTTAACAGAATCATGGAAAGTGCAAAACACTGTGGGCTTCTCAACTTCATTGTTTTGCCTCGGTTGTCCTTGTGGAAACTTCGACTTAAAATTATTGTATGGCTGGAAGTTGTTTCTCCTTGGCTGGTACTGTTGTTGAGGTTGAAATGACGGTGGTGTGGGCAAGGCTGGTTGCCCTTGAGGGGGTGACTGTCTCTTCAGTATAGTCACCTCGTTTGCTACCTTTTGTAGCAACGGATCAACCGACGCTTGCAAAAAGCGGTCTGATCGAATCATCTTTCATCTTGCCTATCGTAATCATGTTGTCGTCAAGCTTGATTGCTTCTTCCTGAAGGAGTTGTAGACTATCTTCTTTGCTTATCTTCAAGAAAAAGGCTATCTCTGACGGTAGTGCATTGATGAAAGAACTCATCAGAATTTCATTAGATGGATTTAAAGTGTGAGAAAGATGTGTAACCAGGCGGTTAAACCTTGCTACAAATTCTCTCATGGGTTCATGCTTCTCCATCTTTGAATTCGAGAGCTGTGCAAAAAGTCTATGACTGTCCTCAGCGGGCTTGAACCTTGCCAAGAACTTCTCACTCATGATTGCCCAACTGGTGATGATGCCTGGTTCAAGATTGTTGAACCAATCTGCTGCGTTGTTCTCAAGAGTCTCCACAAAGAGACGTACTGCGATGTCCTCATGTGCAACATGCAAAACGAAACAAGCCGCTGTGAATGCTGAAAGATGTTCATCTGGATGTTTGGAACCATCGCCATGAAATCTCGGAAAAAACTTGCGTGAACCCTTGGGTAATTCATGGTGTCCTGCTAAAGCCAACGGTCCAATATTGTTGCCCCAAGGGAATGGGGCTGGATGTCTTGTGTTTCTTTCGTTGTGACCGTTGTGGTTATTGTTGTTGTTGTTGTTGCAATCACCCATTTCTTCAGCTGGAATGGGAATCTCTTCTTCAAAAATTTATGATTCAGTGAACTGATCAAGAGCCTCTTGAAAGACAGGATCTGGTTGGATAAGAGGATCAATCCTCCTTCTTCTAGTATAAACTCGGTGCGCTAGGATGCTTAATTCCACGCGGGAGGTGGCAAGACTAGTCTACCTGCTTCAAGATCTGCTTTCTCTTCTTCTTTATCTAGAGTGGTAGTCGCGTTTCTCCACTGAGTGGTAGATGTATGATTTTCAAAGATAAAAGTCCACAAGCTACTGATGATATTTGACTGCTCTGCTTCAATGAAAACTAGATTCGGCTGTATAATAGGCGGAATTAGTGCTAGTTGTTGTACTGGAGCAGTAGGACGCTAGATAGTCATAACCGTGCAAAGCCTAAGCTTTGATAAGTTTTCTTGCCTTGTGCCCCACGGCGAGTGCTAGAAAACTGTTGGCGTAACAACTAACACCTCTGGAGTGTAAGTTGGTACAAACAACTATGCACACTACGCAATGAGTGCTCTTCAAATTAGGAGGTAACTTAAACTATATCCTGTCTTTTTGTCTCAGCTGTAAGAGGCACAAGGCTTTCAAGAAAACTCTATACGTTGCAGCTAAGTATTTCTGGTTTCGCAATACTTAACTACAACACACAAAACTAAGTAACTTACACTATCCAATCCCCTCAAGAATTCAAAGCATGAGGAAACGGAGCCGGAATGATTATTAGACGATAAACCGGGTACAAACTCACAACGTGAAGGAAAG